>WBMY01010596.1:198035-350949 GCA_013397315.1 Donacobius atricapilla | reverse complement strand
TTACATATGGTTTTTCTTTTTTTTTTTTTTTTTTTTTCTCTTGACAATGATTTAATTGTGTGTCAGATACAACAGGAGCATCCAGTGATAGGGAAACGTCAGAGATTTGAAAGTGCCTGAAAATCAGATGTGGAAGTAAAGACTGACTATTTCATGAATGGAAAAGAAGCTGCTTAAATATCTGGGAAATGCATATAGTCCGATATAGAATTGTTTAAATGTTTGTAAAATACAAAAAGGTGGCTATGAAGATGAATTTGCAAAATAAAAGTAGGGAGTTGAGCAAAAATTCATAGAAAAGAGGGCCTATAATGCAGTGGAAGTTCCCTCTGGTGCTGTCTCTGAGAAAGATGAGCTAGAAGTATAAAAACATGCAAGGAATCCTCAGTTCAGAAGACTGGATCTTTGCTGAGAGTTTGGCACTGAGGTTGAACACAGAGCAGAAAGGCAGGCAGTGCAAGGGCGTGTTGAATAGAGGCTGCTTTTCCATATGGCTGTTTCATAGCACCACTGTATTGTTTCTCACATAATTAAATTTTAAACTCCTCATTCAGGAAGCTGCTCCAGCAGTGCATCTTCAGCTCCAGTAGTCAGAAATATGGAAAGATAAAAAAGGTTGTTAAAAACTTCCTAAGCATCTCCTGAGCTCCTTGTGTGATACCCAGTCTTGCTGTTGGAGCGTGAAATTCTTCAGAGTTAGTTTTGCGTATGAGGAAATGCAAGAAGAAAGCTTGGCAATGTTTCATTTCTGTAACTGAATGATTTTCTTCCACAGAAATACAAACAGAGAATGTGCAAATTGCATTTCAAGCTGCTTTCTGGGGTGTAAGTGTGGCCCATTTGTAGGAGCACAGTAGGAAATGTCAGAATGTTCCTGTTGGTTTCTCATGTGGTTATCCTTCAGAGCAAGTGGTAAAAACACCAACATCTTAAGGTTGACCTCTTGCTTTTCTTGGAGAATTTCCAGGTTGACTTCTTGTCCAGCAGCGTGTGTTGAATGAAAATGGGATGTTGAGGCAGTTGTCAGAGACTTTTTCTGAAAAGACTGAGGGATGTGATGTTCTCCAGTTATAATTTACTCCAGTTCTCTGCCGCCTTTCCAGAGGAGTGAAGGTTCCTAAGTCATTTCTATGGTTAATGTGAATGGTGTTTGAATATTATTTCTGGAAGCCGATACCACCCTTATGTTAATGAAATAATTCTCATTGGGACTGTGCTTTTTTATTATTATTTTTGAGTTCTAAGTAGATATTTATGTTTCTGAGGAAAGAGTGGTCACTGTCACTGAGCATAGGATAGTATGCACATGTTCTGTTAGAGATTCACAAATAAACATGGCATTTAAAATCGTTGTTTAGACTTCTTGGCCTACATAAGTAATGCTATTTAATCTGTTCATACTGCCTTAGAACTCACCCTAAATTCTGGCTAATGGTGTGAAAGCCAGTATCAACTTTTCCTTGCACAAGTGCTCCAAAAAAGCTGTTGCTTATTGCACAACTACACTTTGGTTTTGAATTCATAGTACCCAAGAGAGAGAACCTTGATCTTGCAAAAATTGTATTTTTGAACATAACTAATCTTAATTTTAAAATACGGGGCTTGACTAAAACGATTGTCTTCATAAAATTTCCTTCATGGATTGCATTGAGTTTTTTCAGCCTTCTGATATTTGCTTCTGTGGTTGCAAACATACAGTTGTAGAACTATTTGCCTGGCTCAGAATATGTAACTGTTAGAAGAAAACCAGAATGATTCTGATTGAATCAACACCTTCCCAACTGCTACATAATTACAGCTAACCATGGCCGTGTAAAATGTCTGTAGAAGTTTTGTAGGAAAATAGAGAAGACGACAACTAAGTGACTGTACCAGGATTATAGGAATCACTGCTAAGTGTAAATGGATCATATGAGACATAAGAGATTTTCTTCTTAAGTCTGCTGGGATCTAGAAGTTAAAAGAGGCTTCTGTGCCTTGTTTGTCTTAAAACGAAACCAACAGTTGTGAGTGTGCAGAAATAATGCAGAGGTTCTGCATTCCTGAAGGGTGCAAAGAAAGACCAGGAAATTCAGAGGCAGTGTCATTTCACACCAAATAACGCCATCCCTTTCCTGCAGCAAGAAAATAGATAAAATGTGATGTAGAAAGCCCTGTCTTGTTACAGCATAGTGTCCTCAGCTTTGGGTAACAGCCCCTTTGTTGTTGTTGTTTGAAGCTTTTCTTTGGAGATTGCTCATGATTTAAAATAGGTTGTATTTATTGTGCCAAGATGATAAAGCAACAGAGACACAAAATAAAATATTATCTTTATCACCTGCTCAGTCACCATTCTAGGATGAATGACTGGAGAAATCACTAAAAGCTGGAGTAACAAAGCCACATATTTATGCATGGAACTGATTTTCCAGAGGCAAATTTATTTCCTATATTTAATGTTTTCTAATTTCTGGGCAGTATTTCTGAGCGTTTATAATTTTAAATATGATGCAATTTAAACCTTCCTTTTTTAGTATTTCAAAGTGTTATTTAATAATTTAATTTTTAACATATTATGAATGCATTTTTTTCCTTCAAATGCCTTATATTTTGACATTCTATTTTTCATTTTAGTCAAGTTGTATCAACATGGTGGTTTCTTTCCTTTTAGCTCTAGATGCTAAATTATTACTGCTGCTTTGACATTATTGCAAGATTTTTTTTTTTTTTAGATTATACTTTTCTCAGCTCGTGCTCTTCCTATCAGACTTTCATCTACAATTAAAAGAAAAACTTACAGCCACTGTTGTGGCTCTAGTAAGCCATAAGGGGAACAACCCTCCTGCTTCTCCATCTTGGAGTAAATTTTGGGATTAAAGCTAACACTCCAGCTGCCAGTGAAAGGAATGATGTGTGGACTTTTCTCTGGGGTTTCTCTTGGAGTCTTGGTGGTCACGCAGTGATTTGGCCTGACTGACACAGTAGAAAACTGCCCTGCACATGAAAGGGTTTGTGTTCAATCAGCCAGCCAATGTCGCATCCTGGAAATGCAGTTTTAATCCTAAGCGTTCTTAAAATTGTCTCCTTAGTCATTGAAGAATTCCTTCAACTTTCAAGTCTTGTTTTGCTCGTTCGGGAATTTGGGCTTAAGAAGTGAGATGTGTGTTGCTCTCTGACTTCATCTGGCAGAAAAGCACTGGTTGTCAATAATATTTTGCAGGGTGGATGGTTTATTGGGAGTTTAATTTTGTAAGAGTAAGTGTGCCTCTTCTCTTTGGGTGTGGTTACACTGTTTCCTGCTAGTTTAGTGTATCCTAGTTTTCCTTTGATAGATCCCTATAATCACCATCCTTCACTTTCTGTAACAAAGTTTTCATTTGTACATATTTTAGTCTCAAAGTTGAATATATGGAGTAGTATTTTTAAACAAGGATGGAGTGGCTTGGAAACTTTTTTCAAAGTTTTAGGTTAATCTGCTAAAAGTTAGCTTATTTGCCCCTTAATTTTGTGTTAATCTTTACAGACCAGAGGATTTGTGTTTCTGTGAAGTTATTTAGTTGTTAAATATTTTAGAAAATTAACAATGTCAATGTTTATGGGATAGCCTGAAAGGATTAACTAAAATTTCAGGGTCCAGGAAATGTTCTTATAAACCTAACAAAGGTGTCTGTTAAAAAACCCCAACCACGCAAACCTACAGAAAAATGCCACACTTCTTTCTGTATAAGCTGTTAGTAGGTTTTTCATTAAGAAGATACAAAAATAAGGGAATATTGAATGTGTGGATAATTTGACTAACGAAAGAGTCAAAGAATCTGAAAGAATATTATTGGCCTCCATTGCCATTTTTTAAACAACAGAACAATGAGTCATTTATAGATCGTGAAACTTTTCCTTTGATGATTGTCCTCCTCCTGTCCAAGTATTGGGTTATACATGTAAATATTTACTAAATTATACAATGTAAAATCGGTTGGAATGAATCAGACATTTCCTACTTGGGAGTCATTTCCTCAGTGTGTCTAAGGATTCAGCGTTAAGGGTACAACAACTCCCGGGTATGAAATGTGTCATCAAGAGGCCATTCTTCTTAATCTGTGTTCAGTTTTAAAAAGTCTATATGGACTAGCAAAATGCAGCTTCTGGCTAAATCTGGAAAAACCTGTAGAAGTGAACCTCTAGCAAATAACTTGGGAAAGGTGCTGCTTTTATGAATCAGCAAGTGGCAGTGTCTAGGTGAAAGATTTATGTAGGTTATTGCCCCATGGATAGTACAGCTCAGCCTTGGATTTTAAAGGAGATGGGTGACTTGGTGGTTCATAGAGCTAACTCGAAGAACATTCCAGGTGCAGAAGTGCTGCTTGTGCCTTATGAAACTGCTGAATAAAATCAGTTTGGAAAGTTTCAGTTGGAGGAGGTTTGAGTTGGCACGATTTTTATAGGACACTGTACTGTTGACAACCTTGTTTCTCAAGTCCTCAACTATAGGAACAGTGTGCTTTGCTTCCACTTGGCTATAAATATCCTGCCAATTTGGAAACATGAATAAAGTAAGTTTAATATTCAGCCTTTGGCTTCCCACAAAGGGGGCGTAATTAGCAGTGGAATTTCCTGCAAACTTTTCTGCTTCAAGTTGTAGAGAACCCTTGGTCCAAACTACTCGATACATTTGCTAGAAAAGCTTGTGACTGAGTGCTCTGTATGCTTGCCTTTTTGCTTCCACCTAGAATCCAGGGCCATTACTTTCTGTAACCATTTCAGTGAGCTGCCATAGTTTTCAGTCTGTACTGTCACCTGATCCAAGCATGCGCCAAAATACCCACCGTTTCTGGCTCCTGTCTGCTGAATCTGCTTTGCAAACCCTTAGTTCTTAAGCTTTTGCCTTAGCAAAAAAACCAACAGGCACTCTCATGGAGTGTGCTGGACACATGCCATCCTGCTTCCCTAACTCCTCTAATTGTTTATGTAAATCCTTAGCTTTACTAAACTTGTAAATGCTACGACAGCATCCCCATGTGAAATTGTGTGGCTCATGTGTCAAAAAAGGCTGCTTGTGAAAATATTTGTCAGAAGGATATGAATGCTACACATTGCACTGCATTCAGTGTTTTGTATCAACTTACTATTGCAATGTCATGGTGTTTGATATTAATTGTAGACAATTTTTTTTTTTTAATATGCAAAGGTAAGTCCATGAAAACTGTGAATGTACAGTATTTATATATAAACATAATAATTGTTATTTTTTGGCCTCTTTCTGGAACAAAAAATTAGTCAGATATTTTAAGCAGGGGTCCCAGTCGTCCTTACAGTTGTTTATGCATGACTCTTAGAGAAATATTTGTTCTTGTGCAATAAGAAATTGTTAGATTCTTTGAAAGGTATTGGGCCTGATGCTGTTAATGCTGAAGACAATGGCTAGAAAGTACTTCTTATGTCTAATGAGCATGAAAATGATCCATTACGTTTCTGTAGTTAATAGTTTTGTTAGTGCAGATAGTGAACAGGTTCTTAGAATAAAGGGTTAAATGTTGTTTTAGCGAGACAGTGTTGAGCAACTTCACAACAGTATGTGTTTGCCATAATGGTAAGGTGTTCTTGTAGATGTTAGATAAGAAAATTGTTAAGTCTCTTAAGTACTTCAGTAATTTAAACTAAATTTTTGTGGAGGAAAGCTTAATGTTTGCATAGAATTTGGGACCCGTCACTATTTCTACCCTTTGTGTTCAAGGATCCCTGTTTCCTTTCAACATCTCATTCCATTTCAGTTTTCACTCTGGCTGCATTCCTTTTCAATGTCATTCTCGTCTTCATCAATCTTACCTTTATTTCACAGCACTTCTTGTATTCATCCTCAGTCACTTCACCTGTTGCTAACTCTCAAATCCTCATCATGACTTCACATTTTCTTGCACTTTGACATAGAAATGTCACTGGTGATAAGTAGAAGCAGGTTTTGCCACATGGAACCAAAAGATGTAAAAAGTTAGTTTTGAAAAATAGGCGGTTTTTTGTCTAGAAAACAGGGTATTTCTTCTTTGCAGGTGTTTTTCTGTGAAGTACAAACATTTGTGTGGCTGTCTAGTCAGTGTATTTAAGCAGCTGCCTGTGATGCAGTCTCACTGAGCCGGTGTTTTTCTGCATGGTCAGAGAACCACTTTTGCTGCTACTTAGACCTCTCATCTCTAAGGAGAAACACATTGCATATCAAAACAATCTCTGCCCCATGGCTGGAGGGGGAAAGAGGAATTGCTCCCAAGATCCTTGACCATTTCATCAAAAAGAGTTAGGAGAGAACTTTCACAGATTGTGCCTGTGGTCTCATGTCTTCCATACACTCTGAATTTGTCAGATGTTGTAGCCTGGCCTTACAATCCATTCCCAAAAATTCTCCCTCGATTCAACTATCCTTACTGCTGTGGCAGCAGGAGCAGCCTCTGTCCAGAGGTGGCCGTGCAAAGAGAAGACATTTCCCACTTTTTGTGCCACAAATGGTGGTGAGAGCTGAGCTGGGGAGCTCCAACCCTGTGTTGTGTTGGATTATTTCTGTAGGAATCTCAGTTTTCAAAGCTGAGAAGAGCAGGTGCTCCAAGAATCTGAGTGAGGACTGCTGAGTTTCACCTTAAGCATTTATTTTCCCTGTCACTGAGAGGAGTTAAACAGTGTTTTCACCCTGAGAGTGAAGTGCAGCACCTCAAGATTCTGCCAGTAATGCACTGAAACCTGCTAAAGTGAACTTGGCTATAACAGAACATGATTAATACCGTTCATAGAAATCCCTTCTTCTGTGTCCTGACGTGTATATTTTTGTTGATTGCGGAGAACATTCCTAAGAACTCTCACTGTAAGGTTTTTTTCTGTTCAGTGTTCATTTCTTAAAGCAAAGGTTGAATAAATTTCAGTCTGAGCATCCAGGCTGCTGCTGGTCAGCATGATGCTGTGAGTTATACAAGCATTGCCATCTAAAGTTAGGTGTAATTGAATATACAGACCTCTGTGCTCTTCCTTTTAATTAAAAACTGATCATTAGTTTAGTTCAGGAAAATTAAAGCCTAGTTCTAAATGCAAAGTTGAGGTAAAGTCATGAATGAATACATCTTACTTTACAATACTGATTGCATTTTATTTACAGTATTTCTGTTTCAGTAGCTTTTAAATTATGTGTATATCTGCATCTTGCATTTTTGTTTGTCATGTTGTCAGAGAACCAAGTGTATGATAATGTGGTTATCATACACTGTGTTGATAAATATTCCTGGTAGTACAAAATTGGTTCCAAAGAAATGTTGACCTTGATATTTAAATTGTGATTCAGCAAGGAGAACTCAGTGGCCCAAAGTTTGTATCTGTGCTTAGTTCAGTTAATTTCAGGGAAGTTCCATGAGATGCTTGCTGCTCAGAACCCTTGGTAATATCTGAGTGCCGATTGTTTGTTACTGGTTTTCCCTTTTTGTATCAACAATTAACACAGTTGCCAACTACATTTATTGAAGCAGGTAAGTTTTAAGAGAAGAACCAGCTGACAAATTCTAGTTGTAAATTCAGTATTTGTTGGCTCCATATGTAAAAAGCGTGCAAGACAAGAGCTTTAGTTATGAGAATTAATTGCTGAGCAGTTAAAATAAATGGATTGCATGAACTTATTCTAGCAGCACGCTTTTTTTGAATTTTTGTATCTTGTAGTTTTCAAGAAAAGCAGGCAGGATATATTTAACATATAACCTTGAGGACAGTGAAGGTAAATTCGAATCCATTCACGGGCATGGAGGGAAGGTGCAGCTTCCAGGATACTGAAGCTAAAAAGCACTGACAGCATTCATCCTGTACTACTTCTTCTTGTAAATGTAGAAGTAGTTTCAAATCCCTATGGCTTCTCACAGTTAGAAGTGCCACAGAATGGACTGTTTGATTAGTGATATGCTTTTGAACAAATATTTTTAAAATCTGGTTAACAGAGAGAACTGCTTTCAGTAGGAAAAACTACTGAGGTTATTTCAAAGATGTCAAGCATACAGCAAAGTAAAATATTAGTTTACTACGACAAATACTGTTTTGTTACTGTTAATTTTTCAGCATTACAGAGTATCTGCGATGCTTTGTTGCAAGTTACACACTGCTCTTGTGTTGTTGCAAACTGAGCGCGTGGTTTGGAACTGAAATGGGTAGAAATTGGAACAGTACAGTATTTTAGTGTTATCTGTCATATGGACAACAAGAAGAATGCAGTAATTTGTGAGAAAGTGCTCACTTGGGGGAGAAACAGTCATTAGGGAAAAAGTCCCATTAGTGTTTCCTTGAAGTGTGATAAGTAGGAAGGAAATAAAGTGTCTATATTCAAAACACTTGACTATGAAAACCTCCCCTTTTCAGATTAATTGCATGAAGCTTTGTGTTGGCATAGTGCAGAATAGTGAACTGATTTATACTTTGTCTTTCAGATGAACCAGAGACACGAGATGCCTGGTGGGCAGAAATCAGACAAGAAATAAAATCCCATGCCAAGGCATTGGGTTGTCATGCTGTAGTGGGCTACAGTGAATCAACCAGCATTTGGTAAATCATGATGATGATTTGATTTTCAAAATGCCTCACAAAATGTATTTCATCATCAGTGGATTAAAAGTTAACTGTTCCAGTACAGTTGTTGGTACTGTCTATTCTTTAACTACTTTACAGAGTTTAAGGGAGATGATGAAATTTCAGTATTAGGTGTTTTTTATATATGTTTAGATCTAGGTTTTAAGTTTTTTCTAATGAACGTCACATTTTTTTTCTTTAAAGCCTACAATTTACTTTGTAGTAACAATATTAATTTGTCCATGAAGTTTTCTGAACCTAATCTACTAAATAATTAAGACTGGTCCTGAAAGTGTATGTGTTGGAGTTTCATTATTGGGTAAGGACTGGCAGACCAGAACTTAAATGGAAAACTTCACATTTCAAGCCCCAAAAAAGCTCGCATTGGAGCCAGTTGTGCCTGATGACATTAATCAGAAAATTACTCTGGTTCACTGTTTTGAATTGGATTTGGCAAGTAATGAGCAAATTCAAACAACTGAATTAATTTTCTTTCAAGTTGATTTTAAATATTTTAAAGTACAAGCACTAATGATTTGCTTTTTTAAGGCAAGAAGTTGGAAAAGTTTTGGTTTACCATTTTTACCTCAATTTTCCATCACTGAGGGATGAACACACCAAAATGAAGCATTTATTCCTTTGCTTGTCAGTGTCCTTGTAAAAAGCATGAATGTTTGTATTATTTTTTCTACCTTAACTATGGGGAAAGAATGTACAGAGCATAGGCAGGCAATCAATTATTGGGTTAGTTGATGCTTGCATTATTATTGATAAAATATTTCCTGGAATTCCCATACTTACTGCCAGCTCAGCCTTATTCCATGCTTAAAGCACAAGCCTGTGTTTGTAAGTACTGGTCTGCCAGTATGTATGAAAAATTATTTTGAAAAGAGAAACAACAAATTTTAAAAAGACAAGTCTATCATTCTAAAAAATGTGGGAAAGATTTGCTCTATTTTTTTTCAATGCAGTATTTTATACTGAATACTAGAGGTTTGTTTCTTATTTAATAACTTGAGAATTATTAAAAGCTCTGTGGTCGTTCTGAGAGCTTTAACTCCTCTAAGTCCTAAGTATGGTTGGTTACTTTACATGCAAGATGTACCATTATTGTAGCTCTTCCTAGTAAAATTTTACTGTTTTGCCGCTTTTTATCCTTCAAGAAACACCCTTGTCAGTGTTGGGTTGTAACTTCATTTTGAAAATTGAATGCTAATAAGATGCTGAGGCTCTCGACTTCCCTTTTACTTTGGTAAAAAATTATGCCTTGTTTTTTTTTTTTTTTATGTTTGGCTGGTTTGCTGTATTTCTTTGCATTTGTTAATGGTAGAAATGAAAACCATACTTAAACCTGGTGAGCCTTTCTGTTGTTATATTATTTGTAACAGGAGGCAAAGCTCTTTAATCTTTCTATTCAACCCTTCTTCATCTTGTACTTGTGCAGTGATTATAGTTTAAGTACCAGAAGAGGATTGTTTGTGAGTTTTAATGGATAAAATTGCACAAGTGCACGAAATTAATGGTGATGTTGAGCTTCATTGAGACTTGTGCTAGCCTTTTAATCTGATGATTTTATACAAAAGCACCACCGAGTAGTAGGAATTCACTCTGTTGTTGTTCTTTTCTCTTATAGTGAAGAGGTCTGTATTTTGTCCGCATCTGGCACAGCAGCTGTACTGAACCCTAGGTTCCTTCAGGATGGCACCATGGAAGGCTGTTTGGAACAAAGGTTGTCATGGCAGCCTGGCTTCTTTTCCATAGGGTCAGAGAAGGGAGAGGTTGATTTTTTTCCTCAGAGCCAAGATAGTTCTTCTCTATTAGGGTAGGTTACAGTGTTACAGTGCAGGATGCGGGACCAACCACTTTTCTGCTTTTCACTAACAACAACCACCACAGGAGTAATGGAGCTCTGCACCAAATTAGATACTCTGTTTTTATTTCTAACAGTCTCAATAAGGTAACACGTTTGACTACTAACACAGTTCATAACTCGGTTTTTTCCTTCGCTGCTCTTCAGGTCTCTTTTCTCAATTTTTTTATCACACAATAAAAAATGACAGATGTTTGATAACTTACATAAGCCAAAAGTGTCTGTGGCTGCAATATGTGTATAGATGCTCCATTAAATACTATTTATGTGTGGGAGATAAAATAGCTTGATTGTAAAACAAGTATGATGCCAGATTTTTCCAAAATAGGTATGTGTTTGTTGAAGTCGATGAACAAAATCATAAAACTGAAGGCCAAACACGAAGTTTCCTTTTGTTTCTGCTCTTACAAATAAAATTTGAAGAATGAATATTGCCACAAAATTATTGTTGGGGAAAAAAAGATTAATTAATGCATATTGGTAATTTATTATGTATTCATCAGGATAAAAATCAAATATTTCAAGGAATTGTTATAGTTGTAAGCAAGGCTATTTATTACACTTTAGCACTTGCATTGCTTTTTCCATAATAAACCAGTCAACGTAATATTATTTATTATTCTTTTACTCTGTTAGCAGAAGACCATTGTCTTCTGGTGTGGACAGAGTTTTAAAAACTGTAGCCAGAACTAAAATATTTGTTTCTGTAGTCACTATATGATGGAGAGGAAGAAATATCATGCTCATAATATAAAGAAAATAGCACTTCTGTCAAAATACGTATTTTGGTGCTACTAAGAGTCTTGGCATAGATTAGAAATGTCAGAGGGGGGGTAAAGCAGGTAAACAGACAAAGCTCATGCTCAACACAAAATATATTTGCCAGTCTTATGGTAACTAATGTTCCGAATCTATCAGATTTGCTTAAGCACCTCTTCAAAATCATGCAGAAGAATTCTTTATGTGAAACAGAATAAATTTGCAGTGATGCAGTTGGCCTGTGCTTTCCCTGTTCATGTTTTTATAGTGGTCATTCCTGGGTATTGCTCATGGGGGAGAGAGACTATGTGTTCTAAGCAAATAATGAGTTCTACTTGATACCTTATCTTAGGAAATAATCTTGCTGTTCTTCTCACATATAATAATATATGTTAATATATATTGTGCTGCTTCTCAGAAGGATGATGGGTTTGTTTGTGTTCTGCTCTTATGGGGTTTTGGGCACAATGAATATAAGATTTTTTTTTGGTGTGTTTGGTACAGCTAATTCTTTATACAACAGTTGTATCGTGGATTATATTTAGAAGTTACACTACTTAAAGCCAATTCAGTAATGTTACAGGTTTATATGAATTGTTAGTCACTGAATGTCTCTTTTCTCAATCTCTGCATAGGAAGTTTCAATGCAAGTTTTATTGATAGCATTTTAGCAAGTAGTGTGCAACCTTTTCTCCTTCTAGTTCATCTGTTGCAATACTTGTCCCGTTGGTGTAACGGAGCAGAGTTTGGTTGTGGTGTATGATTTGAGTAGGTCTCTCTAGGTGTTTATTCACATGTGCACTTACTGATCCTGGTTAACAGGATGCAGATGTTTTAAGTATTCTCTCCATAATGTATTTTTAGGATTGAAGAAGCTTCACCACCAGGTTGTGGATTTTGCCATATCCCATATGATGAACTGAACATGCCATTTCCTGCTCACCTCACGTACTGTTACAACTGCAGGAAGCAAAAAGTTCCTGATGTCCTTTTCACCACAATTGACCTTCCTGTAGAGGCAATAGTTGTTGGGAAGGGGTGTCTTATTCAAGCCAGGTATCTGTCAAAATACTTCCTTAGTCTAGTAAAGTTTTGGAGATCTTTGAGAGAATTCCTGTTGCTAAAATCCGACGAGTCATCAAACCTTATATTATAAAACGTATAATTTGCATGTGTTCTTGAATGAAATTTCTCCCTTAAAGTACCATTGCACTGGTGTGGGCTTTGAATTTCAGCTTGTAGGACTAAACCCAAAGAGTGGAAGATGACTAATGTATAGTCAGAGGTGGGATTGCTATACTCTTTGTTTTAGTCTTTAGAAATGTCAGAGGTTAATGCTTTAGCTGTGAGGGCACTTGGGTTTGGTTTGTTTTTGGGTTTTTTTTTTTTCTTCTAATGTGTGAATAACTGTATTAATATGAATTTTAAAAGTTCTACCACTAGAAATTAGAGTAGTAATTTTCAGGTACAGTAATTGTGCCTGAAATGTTTGAGGCTTGCAGCAAGAGAAATAGATGTTTGCATTGGGGGTCTTACTAGAAAAGCTGAAAACAGAAATTTTCAGACGACACTGTCTCAAGGAGTTCTTGTAAAGAAGTGCCATTTTATTTTACTGTTGCGGCAATCTAGAAGAATTGAAAAGAAGCTGTATTAGGTTATACAGTGAGGAAAAAAATTCAAGATACCCTGTGATCCCTTTCAAGCTTCACAAATCCATGAAAGCTCTTTCTGTGCTGGTTTGTGTTGCCAGGTTGTGCCGTCTGAAGAAGAAAGCTCAGGCTGAAGCAAATGCAACCTCCATCAGTAACCTCTTGCCATTCATGGAGTATGAAGTGCACACGCAGCTGATGAACAAACTCAAGCTGAGAGGAATGAATGCCCTCTTTGGGCTGAGAATTCAGATCACTGTGGGGGAAAATATGCTGATGGGCTTGGCAGTAAGTTGGAATCCTGGGGTTCTTTTGCTTTCTTAGAGTATTTTTTCAAGAAGACGTGTGAGTGTTGTGGAATTTGGCGTAACCAGACACATTGAAACATCACTTTGAGAGCAAGCTGTCTTAATTATTGTAAAATCAGGACAGGCTTGTCTTTCATAACCAGCAGGAGATTCAAATCTCTTGAAAATGGTAGAAGACAAGATTATTAGAAAGGGGAGGAGAAAAAAAAGAAGCTTTAAACAGTTTAGTGGCGCAAATTTTAAAAGAATGTTCTTCGAACTGAATTGCAATTCCATGACAAATAAGGTCAGTTAAGTCTGTCAGCAAATTTTTTTGGTTATTTGGCAACAAGGGGAAGGTCTGTTGCGTCTTCTTTGATGAAACTGAAGAAATAAATGATAGATTTGAGAAAGTCAAGATATGTTCATTAACAATATTTTCTAACCCCATTCTTCCGTGCTAGGTTAGAACCGTGAAATACACTTCTTCCTGCATCAGAGGGTGTTTGAGAATTCTGGCTGACATCTTCTTTTATCTTTCATGATCTGTTTCCTGTAAATAGAAGTAGGGTTGTCACAGCCTCACTGATGCTGTAAATGGTTTGCCCAAATTTTAGCTCTTCAAAATCTGTAAAAAACTATTTGCTTATGCAAAACATACTGGGGCAGAGGCTTTAATTTTTAATTTGTTTGGAATTTTTAGGCAAGTTTACGAGCTCCCCCATGAAAAATGAAAAGGAGGGAGTTTTTTAAAAGAGCTGAAGTTTTTTCATAAGCAAACAGAAGAGACATCCATTTATTTCTTTGCAAGAGATGCTGCTGTAATTTTGCATGTTGCAGTGCTGTTTTAGCATAAGCATTATGGAAATCTTCATCTGAAAATATTAGGAATTCATGCTTTTATTCTTGTCTTTTTCTTTGTGACTTTTAAAAAGTCTGCAACAGGTGTGTATTTAGCAGCTTTGCCAACCCCTGGAGGTATTCAGATTGCTGGGAAGACTCCAAATGATGGCACCTACGAGCAGCACATATCCCATATGCAGAAGAAAATAAATGATACAATAGCAAAAAACAAGGAACTTTATGAGATTAATCCTCCAGTAAGTAAATCTTTTACTCTTAAAAAGAAAACGTTCTGATTCAAATATATATACACTGTATATCCATTTTTTCTTACTGAAAAAATTCAGAATGTAAGTTTATTTACAAACAGAGATACAGATATTGTCACTGTATTTTAGAAAGGTGCTGGAATTTTCAGATCTCTTTAGCCACATAGCCAAATTAGTTTGGTATTGCTTCAATATAATTATTAGTAGAATAATTTTCAGAATGATCTGATTCTTAGAATTGTTAACGAATTCTGTGGAGTTGAATTATTTTTAAGCTGGGCAGAACATCTGTTAATTCTTACATTCTTTTTAGGAGTTACCTGAAGAAATTATTGGGTCTCCCATTCCAGAGCCGAGACAACGTTCCAGGCTATTGAGATCTCAGTCAGAAAGCTCTGATGAAGTTACAGAGCTTGACCTTTCACATGGAAAGAAGGATGCTTTTGTCTTAGAGGTGATAAAATATTTTCACTACTCATGTTCATACTTTTCTTCTCCTGAAAGATATATTTTTTAAAAAAAAAAAAAGTTTTCTTACTCATCTCCAAGAACAGTTCTTAAATTTTTTCCCTTTTTGTATCAGTAGAAAAAGTGAAGTATTAGATTTTGCTTTGTCTCTCTTTTTCTTACTCGATTTGCTTAAAGCACAGCTCTGTCTACAGGCTGTCTGAAGAAAGATTGCCCTGGTGTTCATGAATATGTAGCCATCTCTAAAATAATAATTAAGAGCTGTTAAGAAATGTCCTTCTGGTTGCTTTAAGCAGCAGATCAGACTAATCAAAACCTCAAGATCTATTTTTGTAAACAGTGAGTTTCTGTGTTGCCAAACTTTATATTTAGCAAATAAAAAGATTGTATTTTCTTCCTGTTCCAAGGCTCTTACCGTTGGAGTTGAACATTCAGAATTACTAGTTTCCAGGTTGGGTTGTATTCAAAGCATTCAAAACCTGCATGTGCCAAGAGGGCACATGAAAGAAGCTTTTCTGAATTTCTGCCTTTGCTTTTCACAACTTAAGAATTCACAACGTCTGACAATACCTTCCAGTTCTTTCTACAGCTGCAACTAGAAAGAACAACACCTACAGATTAATAAAAGACAGAGATTCCTTTTACTTCTCTAGTCACTAAAATTCAAAGGTATGATTGAACATTGTCCATTCTGAAGTCTTTAATACTCCAGCAACTGTTAAAGAAGGGCTGGAGTTTTGATCATCCTGTACTACAAATACCTATCACTGACTAAAAACCACTTCAAAATACAGCCTGTAATGGCAGCCTAAGGTACATTTAAGGCTTTGGTAATCTTCACAAATCACCATCTTCTTAGAAAATAATCTGGAAGAAAGGTTGTAGGTAGGAAGAATGAGGGAGTACTACAACAGCAGTTTGTTGAAAATAGAGGTATGAAAGGAGACTGAAAAAATAACAGGTTGAGAGAGTTTGGGATAATAAATTTAGATTTGTTGGTGCTTTAGCAAAAAGGGTTGAATACCTTTGTTAAAAAATTGAGGATTTTGTAAGGCATTTATAGAAAAAAATTACTTTATCTGTGGAATCATTTACTGCTGTCTTGTGAAACTGGATATTTGGTTGATGATTAATTGGATATCAGAAACAATATTCCAGAAGATTTAGTTAAACTCCTGACTAGGCTTTCAAGAGTAAAATCATTGTTCACTGGAGCTACGTAAGAAAAAGTAGTAAAAATTTCATTGTGATGATGCTGAAAGAGGCTGAGAAGGCAGTTTTGAGAGGTAAAGATATCTGGGTTGGTTTTGTTTATATTTTTGGGTTGTTTTTTGAAGGAAAAAAAAAGACAACTCCTTTTACGTGGAGAGTGAGAAGGAGACACATTACTTGACAGAAAATACGTAAATACTGGAGTTAAATGATAAAGCATTTCTAAAACACTTGATAAGAAAATGCTGGGAGTTGGAGGTAAATTTGGATCTCTTACAGGTCAATAAGACAGGATGAATGTGAACACAGAGAAGGAGTATTTGCAGAAGGTAGCAGGGCTCTGTCTGATCTAAAATGAGTGTTCAATGTTGAATGGAATAGAGTTTGATTTCTTTCTGAAACTTCTTAATGCCACAGCTACATGATTTTCTCAATTATTCCTATTTTCGCAGATTGATGACACAGATGCGATGGAAGATGTACATTCTTTACTGACAGATGTTCCACCACCTTCTGGTATAGTTACAACCATATTTTTCTAATTTATGCTGCAAAATGACAAAATATGACCAGTTTATTAAAAATTATTTTAAAAGTTCCAAGAGAACTGACAATAGTACTGTTTCTGAAGATTTTTAGACTTAATTACACATTTGTAGCTTCCAGGTTAATGAAAGTAGAATAGAGAACTAATTATTGCCTGGTATCAGTTGTCTTTGTGCTGTTTATCATTGTATAGAGATGTCATACCTTCCCCAGCAGAACTGCTGGATCTGGATAAGAGGCAAATATAGTTGTCCATTATATAGAAATTGCTCTGGACATTTGACTTGTCCTTGTCCTGCCTTTTGTCATTGTGAATTTCCGTGTTTCTTCTGAGAAAGTCTTCATTTCCTTCTTAATAACTGGTATCAGTGTTAATGATTTTGAGTCATGTTGAGCTCAGAACTATCCTTGTAATTATCTATTACTATCACCAAATCTTTTATTCCTCACTGATTATCCAGTTCTGCTGCACTTGATTTCATTGCCCTAAATTAAGGCCATCAGCAATCATCTTGTTTTATCCTCTTCTGCGTGTAAGTTAATAATGTGTTTGAAGCACAAAATCCAAAATTACAGATCTCTTTACTGTGAAAATTAAGCATTTTTGTCCCTCTTTTCCCTAGTCTTATATTTACATTCCATTTGATGATGCTTCATTCTTAGTTTGTTAAAATTTTGAGACCTTGGTGAAGGATCTTTCCAAATGCTGAACATCCTGATGTCCCAAGTGGAGGGTGTAAGTCAGGTGCCTTTTGTCTGTGCGCTCGTTGCTAGCTTGTGAGCAGTGACCGCTCCTTAGGAAAGCGGTACCAGCTCGTTTGGAGTCTTGGTTTTCCATCTGCTCCTGAACTCCTTTCTGGAGTAGCTGCTCTGGATCAGTAATAGAAATACCTGTACTAAAGAAATTGGTAGGAGCAATCACTTTAGCACCTTATTATTTGAAGATTAAAGAATGTTCTTCTCTGGTAGTGGAGTAAGTTGAGAGTTCAGTGTCAATTAGCTGTTTGATCTTTTGCCTATTCTGTGGTTTATAAGAATCTTCCTTTTTCATTCGCCTTTTTGTTCAGTATCTCCTTCAGACACTTGTTCAACACAAATAAACAAGGGACTGGTTTTCTGCTGTTGTGGAAAGCTCAGCTACACTGCTGTAAAAAGAAAAGCATGTTTTCTGCTCTCATGTTATTATTTCTGCATATCCTTTCTAAATCTTGTTTGATTCTTCAACAGAATTTCTGCTTTTGATGTTCTGAAAAGCAGTCTATTAATATTTATACCCTCTGCAAGCTGCTACACAATATCTTTTCTAGCTCATTTTGTGGTTTTATATAGGCCCTACCAGATTGGCCTAATTTCTGCTTATTTAACTGTATTTTCAGGCTTTCAGAATTGCTGATTTGCTGTTAATAACTTACTTTACTCTGCAGTTTAGTCATTATACTTCTGGTTTTAATTTGCATTCAGTCACTGTGGTAGTTCCTTTACAGCCTTTTCTGTGCTCTCTATTAAAGGTTGGCTTTTCAGCTTTTCATATCACACCTTTTAAAAAAATTTCCTCATTTGTGCATACTTTATCTAATAGAAATAGGTGGAGCAGTTGTGGATTTGGGGTGTTGGTCCCTCCTACAAGAATTCAGTATTTGGTTTTTGAATGTTGATCTCATTTCTGATGTATTATTCAATATTCAAACCCACACAAGGGAAAATACTTGCAAAACCTTGTCACATATGTTTCCTTTACTAGTATTTTTATATTGCAGTGTGTAAAATAGATTTTTTTTCCCCAATTATTTTCTTCACAGGTTTTTACAGTTGCAACACAGAAATTATGCCTGGTATAAATAACTGGACACCAGAAATTCAAGTAAGGTTATTCAAAATCGAAACTTTTTGTTAAATTGTATTGAAATATGCTGTAGTAATTTAGGTATATATTTTGAAAGATAAATTCAAAGGACATCCTTGTGACAGAAATAAAAGTAGTATTTTGGTAAGAACAATAAGGAATGAGAACCTGTTTCTTTGTTGGTTTTTTTAATGCTGTTATGTAACATATAACCTAATATAGAAATATGAAAGTAATTACAGTAAATATGAACTTCAAAGGTTTGGCTTTTTGAAAGGTTTGGCTAGGTTTCAAGCCCCTTAGAGGGAACAGATTATCGATTGTGTTGCTTAGATAACAAGTTTTGTTACTTAGTTAACATGTATGTTGATATATTTTACATTATTTTCTTTATGAATTTGGGTTTAAGACACTGGATAAAATATTTTGGCATATGTTGGCAAAAAACCCCCATGTTTGTTTCTAATTCAGATGTTCACAGCAGTTAGAGTGTCCAGATTAAGCAACATTAACCCAACAAATCAAACACTCAATAAGAACTTTAATGATCTCTGTGAGAATCTGTTGAAGGTAAGAATCTCATTTCAAATACTTTTTCAAGTGTTCAAATGGAAGCCAAGTAAAATTCAGCTATACTGAAAATAACCTGTGCCTCATCATTTTGAAAATAGACTGCAAAGTGTCTGTAATTAGTTTATAAGTTTCTGTAAAGATAGGTTCAGCCTGTTTTAGTATGTTAGGGATTTCCAAAGCTTTTGGAATCTGAAGGAGTCTTTGCCTGGCAGTATACTCTAGAAATAGAAAGACAGTAGATTGCATTCTGTCCTGACTTTACACATGTAATTCTTATTCAAGAAAAACGTAATACAGTTAGATGACTTTTACTATGAAAGGAGTTTTAACCCTTTATTTCTCTGAAGTAAACCACACTTTTTTTCCCTAAGTAACACAAAACAATATCCTGTCTTCAACAGAGTTTGTACTTTAAACTCCGGTCTATGGTTCCCTGCTGCCTTTGCCATGTAAACTTTACAGTTGCTCTGCCAGAGGATGAATTAGTTCAGGTAAGTGAATTGCTGCTTTTAACTCCCAGTTAACATTTGCTGCTCAGGGTAAACTGGGATAGGACTTGATATACTGCTGTGTCTGGTGAACTCTTAAGATTTTTTTTTCCCTATCATGTTTCTATGCAAAGAATTGCTTGTTTGCAAAATTATTTTTCAGATTGCACAAGAGATCAACTTACCTAATAGGCCAAATATTTCTGATTTGCAGATTGCAGTCACAGCTGTTGCCATTACATATGACAAAAACCAAGCACTACAAGCCAACAAAGCACCTACAGAAAAATCACAGCAAAGAGGTAAATATTGTAGGGCATCTTTCCTTCTTTAATTCCCAGTGCCTAATGAGTCTGGATTTTAATTTCAGTTACATATACAGATCACAGACCACTGAATATTCTGAGTTGAAAGGGACCCACAAAGATCATCAAGTTCAAATATACATATTTTTCAGGGAGGTTATTTCAACACATAGAGATTTTTTAGAGTTCATGTACTTGACCTCCAGCAGGATGGCTTACTTATGGAGTATTAGGTATTCATTTTACATAATCAACAGATTTATAGTACTATCTTATTCTCTCTATGATACTACTTGCATTATTTTTCTCTAAAAGGTTGGTGTAACAGATGATGACATTTCTGTTGTATTTTGGAACATGTGGTGTAAATCGTCAGAGAATACTTGTTCTTAGAAATAGAAATTTTTCCCATACTTTAAGAAGGCGGAAAATAAATTATATGTAATACTTTTAAAGAAACCCAACCTTCTGAAAATCCTTAAGCAGGTCATAGTAGTTCTGGAGCTCAGTGAAGCACATGGAGGGAATGGAGGAGAGTACTGTGGTCTGCATATGTCACCCTGCTAACAAAGTACCATCTTATGCTAAAAAGGTGCACTCTGGAAGTGGGAATTCAGACAGAACTCTGAGGATACTCAGTTCTTCAGAGTGGACTTAGTAGAACAGAGCCATGTGTTTCTAAAACATCAGTTACAGCTGACTTCTTCAGTAGCAACAGTGAAGTGTTTTCTTTCATGTGAAATAAGTGCTAATTTTTATTATAATAGCTGACTTAGATCCAACTGCAAAATCAAAGTTAAAAAATCATGAATGGACTTGATTTTTTCCTAAAACCTTCAAATCCTTTTCAGTGGAGCACAAGTTCTGTTCAATGTTGCAGCTGGATTTGTTGTCCCACACGTGTTTCTGCAGAACTGCATCACTTCATGCACATGCTGAAAATACCTGTTCAAGTCAGACCTGACTAAATTGACTCTGCGTGTAATTACTGGCAAATCTTATTTTGGGGGTTAATTATCAGTTGGCCATGTTTTCTTTGTTGAAGCATCTACAGACAATGAAGAACAGCTACAGTTTCCCTTGGAACTTTGCTCTGATCCCCTTTCTTCTCAACCATTCTCTCCAGCTAAAGGTCAGTTAAGGGGAAGAATGTTAAACTGTTGTTTTTTATGGATTTGGAGTTCTGCTCTTTCACAGTTGTAGAGGCGTTAAAATATCTGTACTTTCATAGCCTTTAAATGTGCTTTGCTGCCTAAGCATAATGGGTATATTCACTCCTGTTGTCAAATTTTTTGGGAGTCACAGAAGATGGCTTGGCTGGTCATTCTGTCTGTATTTCCTGTCTTTGCATTTAGAATACTGAAGATGCTGCAGACCACTGGGTGCTGGGTGTCATTTGACATAACTATCAATTACCTAATAATTAGGCTGGAGGCATACTGTAAATGGCCCATAGAAAGCACCTCCACCTTTTCTAAGCCTCACATCCTTCATCTCATTGTTTTCAGGATGGGAAGTACTTTATTTACCAAATACTGGTTGCATGCAAATTTCCTTCAGTGAAAGGAGCCTAAACTTGTATGGTAAATAATCTGTACACAGGTTATTTAAGCAGCAGATTATTTATTAAGCAGCACATTGTAGCTGTTAAACAGCTGCTTTATTTTACCTGAGATAGAGCCCAATTTCAGGAATGGTTGTCACAGTTCTTCTGTGACTGCATTAAAAATTCAATTAATTGAAATCAGCTGTCTTTAATTCCTTCTCCCTTGTTGGATTATCTACCAAAATGGTTCTTGAGAAAAAATTAAATAGCTGGGAATTACTGTAAATGTTTGAGCTCCCTTTTTTGCCTGTTACATCAGTTGTGTAAAGAAGGGTGCCTACCACACTTACTTGTATTTTCAGAGGCCAGATTAATTTCAGCAAATCATTCTTATTGATTTTTATTTTTTTAATGTTTAACTTTTAATTCGCTACCTTTTTTATTTTCAAAAAAAGAGAAGCTATCGAGAAATTTCTGTGAGTGTCTCTCTGCCCATTACTGGACTGTGCTCTCTGTGTGCTGCACACTGACAAGTGGAGGGCAGCCTGTTCCTGTGCGCCCCTTTTCCTGATGTTCTCCACATTCCATATCGTGCTGTAGACAGAGCAGTTCAGCCAGAAAATTATTCCATCTGTCATTTCTTCACAACTTCATTGTAGTTACATTTACTTAACAGGTTATTTAATATATTTTCACTTTTCTGTGGGATTGTTGTTTTAAGAATACTGGTTTGCGATATTATGCAGTAGTGACCTTTAATAAATAAACATACTAAAATTGCAAGGTATATTTAGTAAAGTGAATTATTTATACTAACTTATCAAAGTACACAGTATACTATATAGTTCTTTTCATACTTGACTCTAAAATCTTTTATAAGGGTCACAGAATCGTGGAGTAGTTTGGGTTAGAAGGGACCTTAAAAATCATCTCATTCCAACCCCCTGCCCTGGGCAGGAACACCTCCCACCATCCCAGGGTGCTCCCAGCCCCATCCAGCCTTGGGCACTGCCAGGGATGGGGCAGCCACAGCTTCGCTGGGCACCCTGTGCCAGGGCCTGGCCACCCTCACAGCCAAGAATTCCTTCCCAATATCGAATCCAAACCTGCTCTCTGTCAGTGTGAAGCCATCCCCCATGTCCTGTCACTCCAGGCCCTTGTGAACAGTCACTCCCATCTTTCTTGGAAGTTGTTGACCTGTACTACCTGCCTCTGCTTAATAGATTATCTGAACGGGATTAATTTTGTTTTATTAGAAGTCCTGGAGGGTGCAAGTTCCCACACAGGTATTCCTGCTGCACAGAGAGGTGAGTTTCCTTAATTTAGCTGTCTGCCAGAACAGAATGAGCATTCTTGGGATATTGGTATACTCTTTTTGGATGTGTCTTAATCCAGGAAGTGTTTACTACTTAACTGAGAATGCATGCTCTGGTGTGGCTTAATGATACCCTAATATTTTGATGTGATTTTTCATTATAAAAGTTAGAATTGTTAATAATAACAGCCTCTCTGTCAGGTACATTGATATAACTTTATCTGACAGAAGATGAGTCCCTGGGAAGAGAGCTGTTTTGCCTGTGTTAATTTGAAGTTAGCATGTGTTCCTCCCGTTTCTTCAGGATAATGAAGAAACAGTGTTTGCAAACACCCCCCCTTTTTTTTTTTTAAGATATGCAAACACCCCTGCAACTAATACCAAAAGTCATAGCAGAAACAACTCTTACTCCTTATTGTAATGGTAATGGGAGGGGTGTTGGAGGGAGGATGTTGGGGCAAGGAGGACTGTTCTATAAGGAGGATTAATTTGTGTTTAAAACAGAGGTGTTGTTTCAGTTTGTGACTCTTACCCTCATCACCAGAGCTTTTTTTTTTTTCAATCTGTAGGTTAGTTGTTGATAAAGACAGCTGGGAAATTTAAATCCTGATCAGCAGCTCTTTGTAAGGAAAAAAAAGCAATGAAAATTAAATGAAAATTAAAAAAGGCTTAAATAAAGTTTAAAAAGCCATAACTTACAACCTAAATTGAGATTAAAAAAAACTAATCTAGCATAAGTCCTTAATGACTGTATTTGCATGTTTTTTCAGTGCTGAAGTCCCACTCAGGCAGTTGGTTCAGAGCTGGGACATCACCAGAAATCGGTACTTTGGTTTGGACAAGTCCAAACCTACCCTGTGACTTTTCCTTTTAAACAGACCTGCGAACGGATGGTTGTTCTCTCTCAGACACCAATCATTGCTTCCTCAAAAAGGAGCTTTGAGATGAGCAAGAGACATCATCCATATATTTTTTTTCTGTTTTTTCTTTTTTTTCTTTTGTTTTTCTGTCTGTGTTTCCAGCAACATCAGTTGATTACAGTTCCTTTGCAGACAGATGCAACAGCTGGATAGAGCTCATTAAACTGAAAGCTCAGACCATAAGGCGCGGATCAATTAAGACAAGTAGGCGGCTGTTTCTACCACGTTCTGATAATCTGAGACATATCTCTGATTTCCCAGTGGTGACTTAGTGGAGTGCCCTGCCCAGCAGTAGCACTGCAGATCACGTGTAGAATGAATTCCCGAGTGTGAAAACTGCTGACATTGTTCTGTAAACTCACGTAGGGCTGATGAACCGGTAGCATAAAAAGCAAAATAAAGTCTTGCTGTAATTAGTTCTCCATACATGTGTACGCCTACTAATTGTATAACATCCACTGCATGGATGTAGGTGTATGTATGATCTTGGAAAATTGGGGGTGAGAAACAGGAAGCAATCACCAAGGGGACAATCAAGGCAGTGGTCACTAAATTAGCAAGTGGTGAGTTGGTTTTCAGTAGTTCTCTGGCCACAGGTCTGACTATCTTGCTTAAATTAGCAGAGATTAATACCTGTTTTAATGGAAAATGCTGCACTGGGGAAACACAACAACTTTCACACTTCCTATAATTTGTTCTTCCAGCAGAATACATGTTTCAAAATGTTGGCACTTTTTTCTTTACCTTCACATTATAACTGATGGTTGTATGTGCAGCTGCTCGCCTCAATGTTTTCCTTTTGCAGGAATGCCACTCTTTCAAATAAATGCCATTTCAGCTTCTTGTCTCCTTTTGCATGCTTTGCATGATGATTTCCTTTCTCACGTATATGGCTGAGCATCACAGCGAGCTGAATGTTGTCACCAAGCTATTTGGAAAACCATAAAGAAGAGGTTTTGTGTTTTGAGGGACAGTGATGGATCTTGATAGTTATTTTCTTCTGGTTTTTTCCCGTTTTTCAGCTACTTCCCTAGAAAAAGCAAGTCCATTGGCTGAGGGATACTTACGGCACCGTTCCGTCCCGTCGTGCACCAATTCCACTGTCTCAGTTGTTAAGATGACACCTCTTTCCTTTCTTCCTGGGGCGAAAATAACCAAATACCTTGGGATAATCAACATGTTTTTTATACGAGAAACTACTTCTTTGCGTGAGGTGAGCTGTCTGGCAGGGGTTCATTTTGTGTCAGGGAATAATTTTTTTGTTAATTGTAAGAATCAGGGGTTTGAGTTGAGGTGTGGCACAGCCGGGGAGTAGAATTTGTGTCTCTTGTGGGAAGGTGCTGAGAGCGGAGCAGGTCCCATTGTGCTGCTCTTGTCATGGAGCACACAAAGTGGTTTTGTGTTTGGCACAGTTGGGAAGGGGTTAGTTAACAATTGCCATCGCTATGGAATTGGATAGAACACTAAACCAGTGAGTTCTTAAACAGAGCCATGTGGAAAAAATGTGTCTTTGACCAACAGTGGTAGAAGTTGGGATCATTTGAACCCAAGTTAGATGCTAAAGGAAAAAATAAGTCATCTATTCTTCTCTCATTTAGCAAGCTCAGTGGTGAACTTGCACAGTGTATTTGGATTTTGAAATTCTTTGGTAAACATTGCCCATATCATAGATAATGTGCTAATTTCTAGCATTACATTCTGGGCATTCTCTGTAACAAAACTTTGTGTGCTGAGCATCAAAAGTTACACTGTGAGTCCATGACCACACAACCAGCCTAGAGGTGATGTTCAAACCCTGCTCTCCAGTCTGCGTTGGGAAAACAAATAAGCCTCTGAGCATGTCGAAATGCAAGCCATGTTCCTTATAATCTTCCTGTCCTTTTGGGAAGTAGCTGTATCTTTGCTTTTGGCCACAGAAATAGAGTGTACCTCTTGCCTGATTTGTCAGTGCTGAAGAGTTTGCTGGTTTTTCCTAATTACACATCGCTAAAATTACAGAGCAGATGTTAATAAAAATGATCAGGCTTCCTGAAAATGGGCTGTTAGCTGCCTAGGGAAACTTGGATCAGACAAACGTTTTGTTTGGATCTTGCAAGTTACTTTTCACTTTCCCTTTTAACTTGAGAAATCCATGTGTGAAAAGGACAGTGTTTCCATAAGGATGTCAGAGCAGGGAAATGGTTACAGAACGTTCCTGTTCTAAGTGCAGATTCTGGAGGTACAAATTCAATAGCTGATAAGCTTTGGTATCTGTGATAGCAGATCCCAACAAGGATAGGTGACTCAGGTGTTTGGTTCAGCTCCTTCATGAAGCTGGAATGCTGCACAGTGCCTGGGATGGTGTCACTGTGCTCTTTCCAGCACTTGGGGGAGCTAATTTGAATTATTTCAGCTGCATAGGCTGAGTCACAAACTACTCTTACTAAGGATTGCCTTGAGTTACAATGGAGTCAGAACAGAGCAGTCATTATATCCAGCTCCAGCAATGTGGTTCAGGTCCTACAAGAAAATAGTGAGCAGCATTTTTGTTTGTATTGCTTTGTGTTTTGCTTGTGGTAGTGCTGAAGTATATACCAGAATAAAAAATTAATGATCATTTCAAGTCAGATTAATCCATTGTTCTTAGGCTTTGCTGTTTACAGGTGGATGTTTACAATCATTTTGTTACCTGTTGTCATCCAATATTGTATTAGGTTTATAATACGTATTTTTCCCCATCAGTTGCTGTACCTTTAAAAGACTTGGACAAAATCAAAATTCCATGAGAATTATGAACTTGTATCGCATTTTGATTTCTTGCTACAATTGACTTCATTCTGGCTCTATGCTGAGTTTGATGAAATCATACCTGTCCTTTTTCTTTGTAAATTTTCATCCAAGATATGTTTTTTTATGCCTTTATGGGTCTGTTCAGGGGACACTGTACTTCTAGGAATAAGCACAGCCCTTAGAAATTCAGCTTAGTTCAATATCTTCTACCTGCCTCTTCCATTTTTCCCCGTGGCACACACACACGGTGTCATGTGGGAAGTCCAGTGGTCTTGCCTTTCACTTGAATTTTGAAATTTTATATGTATTTTGAACCAGCAGTGAGCTCTGTTTTGATCAGTTTCTTTTCTCAGCATTTTCTGTGGATTTTTATTTCTTTGGTTGGTTGCCTGGTTTGTGTGCAATAATAGATTTTCCCCACAATGGAGTTGCTGACATCCCTTCATAAGGATTTTCTAGGAAAATCCCTGCTTGGTTGTTTTTCTTCTCCTTTGACATCAGTTTAAATTCTTCAGTTTCACACCAAAGAAGTAAAAATGCCCCACAAGCACCATCAAGTCAAAAAAATTAATGAAATGACATGGCTAGAAGTTCCTTTGCGCTTCAAGGGGAAAATAAAAAAAAATTAACAGCCTGAATAGCTCAAGTCTCTGCTCTATCCCTTGCTTACTTTTTATTTTGAGGGATCATTTCTTTAATGAGTGTTGAGAACTAATGGCAGTCATTACCACATATGAAGTTGCAGTGATCAGAGGTAATGGTCACTCCTTAATGGTCATGCCTTGGGAATTTCCAAGAATTTCATAGAACCATAGAATGGTTTGGAGTGGAAGGGACCTTAAAGACCCTCTGGTTCCACCCCCTGCCATGGGCTCGGGCACCTTCCACTGCCCCAGGGTGCTCCAGGCCCCGTCCAGCCTGGCCTTGGACACTGCCAGGGATCCAGGGGCAGCCACAGCTGCTCTGGGCCTCACCACCCTCACAGGGAAGAATTCCTTCCCAATATCCAATCTCTACCTGTCAGTTTGAAGCTATTCCGTCTTGTCCTGTCACTCCAGGCCCCTGTAAATGGTCTCTTTCCATCTGATTTGTGACTGTGACCCATTAAACAGTGAATGGCTTTTAAGTTCTCCACACCATTTAGGATTCACTGAATTATTCAGCTGATAAATATGTAAGAGAAGTACTCAGCACCTTGTTGCTAGACCTAATATAATATGTAATGTATATTTTTTCCATTCTAGGAGGGTGGTGTCAGTGGCTTCCTCCACGCTTTTATTGCTGAAGTGTTTGCCATGGTGAGAGCTCATGTTGCAGCTCTGGGAGGGAATGCAGTTGTGTCTTATATAATGAAGCAGTGTGTTTTCATGGAGAACCCAAACAAAAATCAGGTACATTAGGATGTGAAATAACAAGTGCCATTGTGGTTAGTACGATACAAATGTGCATTTTATGTCTTTAAAAACCAGCAGTGCTGCAGAGCCATATCTGCACGACATTTCTTGATATCTTGGGATAATGTTTGAAAAATCCAAGAGTGTTCTTGTATTAACACAAAATTATGGGGATGCTTCTTAAATACCCAGATGGATGAAAAAAACAAGCTTGCTAGAATGAAGTAAATAGCAGGAAACAGTTGCCCAGTAGTGCAGAACTTACTTGTTATTTCTGATGTTGCAGTGTAGGGTGTCCATCCTAACTCCATGTAGAAATACCTGGAGTTGCTGATGTGCAATGCTCCATTTTGAGCATAAAGGGATTAATTTGTAAAGACAATAACAGAATATTCAGTAAATTAAATACGGTCAAAGCAGTAATGAAAGCAAGTACAGATATCCAGATATTTCATCTGTGGTGGGCTTCCAAGAATCCATCTGCATGTTTGGTAGCACAAGTGAGCGGATGGAAAAGCAAATGTGACACAGGTTGCCTCACCAATAAATTCTAATAATTTGTCCTCCCGATCTCTGTTGATTTTTCTGTGTAGTTATATTTAGCAGATAGAAGTAAACATAAAATATATTACTGTTTAATATTTGGTAACTGGGTATTGTCTTTTTTTCCAGGCTCAGTGTTTGATAAATGTCAGTGGTGATGCTGTCATCTTTGTCCGTGAATCCGAGCTGGAAATGCTGCCAGTGCAGCCTTCTGCAGCTGCTCCTCAGCCCACGAGTTCTGCAGGAGATGTCACAACATGAAGGCAGAACAAGTGAAGTAGTCTCTGCTAAATATAAAGATTATTTAACATGTGGGAATGTTTAGGTTTGCATCTTCAAAGTCAGTATCTCTCCATGACATTCACAGCCAAAATCCAAGACAATCACTCTCTTTTTGTTGTCATATAACTTACCTTTAGTCAGAGCAGTGAACTGAGGTGTGCTCTGGTCCTTCTGTTACCGTTCCTGGCCTCTGTGAAACCAGCAGCAGGTGAAGCACTGATAGGAGAACGTGGATTAGAATAGCACACATGGAAGTGTGGAAGGAAGGGGAAATTCTGTTGCATTTTTGAGCTGCTCAGTGGGACCATCAAAGCTGTCATTCAGAACCATTTCTGAGTTTGAGTGCTGTCTGAGCTGATTCGCAGCTCGGGTCAGGGTGGGAGGGAGGTGCCCGAGACGTCTGTGCTGGAAACCTTTGATGGAGAAGGGAGACATTTGTGTGCAGGCCAAGAAAACATGGGCTGGACTCTGAAATTCCTTTACACTGTAGAGTGTGAAGAGGAAAAAGCAGTACCAAAAAGTTAGTTTGAATTTCTGCACATTAAAAGTGTTTTTTCTTGTTTTGTTGTTTTTATATTTGGGGGCTGGGGTGTGTTGTTTGTTATTTTAATAGTTTTTTAAAAGCTGCCAGACCACAATGCTGTGATCCTGGGCATCCCTGTGGTGGGACAAAAAAAAAACCAAAACAGAACACAACAAAAAGTTCCAGGGTGTGTCTGGTGCTATTACAAGATGTTCACTTCAGTATTGACAAAGCAGGTCTTTTTGTTATTTAAGACTTTGTGAAAGAATTGTCCTGAGGTTCATTTTCTTAAGGCAGGATCTGTTTCAAGGATGACATAAACAGTCCCCCAAAAATCAGTTGTGCAGAGGTTATTCTGCAGTCTCCTTCCTGTTTAAATGCCTGGCTAATTGGAGATTGATGTATGTGTGTGACACTGGTTCCTGAAGGCTGCTTTTGTGTTTGGGGTTTTTTGTTCTTTTCCAGTGCTGTAGCTGGGAAATAAGGGTACTGCAAAGACAGGAAATTTGTCATTTCCAGTAAAAGTCTGAAAGGTGGTGATACTCTATTGTAAAAAAAAAACCAACTTTGATTTGAAGATGCATTCTTGCTTCATTCTGACAATATTGTACATGGAACTTGAACAAAGATGTAAACTTGAATGTAAATATTCTGTTCAGTGTTAAAATTAAGCAATGGCATGATTATTTGTTAAAACTAATTATTTCATTGTAAATGAGCATGAAAATCATTCTTGCACAATAAATCTCTTTATAAAATTCACTGTCTTAATACATGTGCGTCAGGTAAATGTGTAAGCCGGACGTACTAAAGGTGTCCCACCCCCATTCTCCTCAGAGGAATATTTTTTGTGTAGCGTCTTACGGCCTCATCTGTTCCTGGGCTGAAAATTGTATCCTGGGCTGCAGCCACAGCCCCGTGGGCAGCAGGGAGGGGATTCTGCCCCTCTGCCCCGCTCTGCTGAGACCCCTCTGCAGAGCTGCCCCAGCCCGGGGATCCCAGCACAGGAAGGACAGGGAACTGTTGGAGAGAGTTCAGAGGAGGCACCAAGGGGATCAGAGGGCTGGAGCAGCTCTGCTGGGAGAATTGGGATTGTTCTGCCTGCAGAAGAGAAGTGACCTCACGGTGGCCTTCCAGTGCCCCAAGAAGAGCCTACAGGAATGATGAAGAGAAACTATTTCCAAGGGCCTGGAGCTGTAGGACAAGGGGGAATGGATTCAAACTGACAGAGAGTAAGTTTAGATTGGATATTGGGAAGAAATTCTCCCCTGTGAGGGTGGTGAGGCCCTGGCACAGGGAGAAGCTGTGGCTGCCCCATCCCTGGAGGTGCTCAAGGCCAGGCTGGAGGTGGCTCTGAGCACCCTGGGGCAGTGGAAGGTGTCCCTGCCCAGGGCAGGGCTGGTGGGGTGCAACTGGGTGATGTTAAAGGTCTCTTCCAGCCCAAGCAGTTCTGTGATTCTATCAAATATATTTGTGCAGTGGGAATTCCTACCTAAAGATGCAAAGATGTGCATCTGATTTCATGGGGTTTTAACTGTTGAAAAATTCTAGTTAATGCTTGGAGGTCCCAGCAAAAAGTCGAGAGGCACAGCTGGATGGCTTGCAGAGAAACAAGGACAAAACCTGCTGCTCCTGAAAACCAGGTTGCAGAATTGAAGGCATTGGAAATCAAACTCTGGTCTGACATTTAAACTTACACTTGGGTTAATTCCTATCCTTTGAGAAAACAGAGTTAAATGAGTTGGTTAGGACATGCTGTACAGTGCTCAAGTGCTGCTAAGTTTACAATCAGGGGAAAGAAAATCTTAACAGACACACTGGAAATCAACTTAAACTCTAGAAGTTCCCAATTTGTTTTTCCACATTTTGACAGTTTTTCAGTTCCCTGTTCAATTAGGTAATTCACTTGGTATAAGTTGGTCTAAAAGATCCTTTCTTTATTAGAAGGGGTGATGGGTAGTTAGCTCAGAAATGTCTTGCTGAATTTCTCTGGGTTTAATGTGATCCTCCTATGGTTTTATAACAGTATTTTAGAGCTACTGAAACATCTGAGTTGTGAGTATTTAACCCCTCTGGAAATCTGGCACCTGAGGACATTTCTTATTGAATAATCACAAAATGAATCACTGGCATTAGGCATGAGGCTATTTTAAACTCGTCACTCAAAAATTTGGAGACGCTGTTCGGACATACATTGACTGAAAACCCAAGGGAATGTGCTCTTATGATCTGTGGCATGCAGGAAAAAACTCAGTTTTTTAATTAATCCAGATGGCACCCAAGGCAGAACAGCAAAGGCTATAGCTAAATCCTAGGGCTGAAATTTTGCCCGACTGTAGCCCTTAGCCTTGCTCTAAACCTAGCAACCATAAAGCCTCTGACCCCAGTGACAGAACATCCTTTGTTACATCAGTTCTGTGCTGATGAAAAGTATCACTTGCAGATTTACCCAGCTGTCCTTCCACATTCATTTCCTCCTCAGCCTCCACTAATGAACTTATCCTTGTAAAACTACAAACAGATGCCAACAAAGCTCCCAGATTTCCATCTGAGGAGTTATCTGCTTATTCAACATCCAGAGTTTGGAAAATACGTGGAAGGAAAAGAAATGCAAGATGTTTGCAAGATGCTTGATGTTTGTAATTGTTAACTGCAAAACATAGCACATTATTTGTTCCAGTAATAGGTCTCAGCAGCAACAGAGTGTGTGCCTGTCCTCCAGGTCTCAGCTGTGGGAAGTATTTTGACAGCTCCATCCACAGTGTGGAACTACATGTGGGCAGAGTTGTGTTTTCTTTTTGCTGCTGAAGAGACTTTCAAGTTTGCCACAAACCCTGGGCATGTGAGCACATTTTCCCACTAAAATACCTCTTTCCGCTCTCCCTCGCTTCCAGGGGAGGGAAGCTGATATCCACAGTGGTGCTTGGTAGTATCACCCTCTGGAAATGCTTCCTCTGCTCCTGGTGGGACACCACAACGCCAGTGATGGCTTGCTGTCACCAGGCTGGGACAGCTGGGACTGTAAGATGAAATTCAGCTCTGAGCCTGGAGCCAGCAGCCTCCCCACACCTTGTCATTGCTCAGGCCCCTTTGCATGCAGGCACTGAGCTTGCCTGAGGCCCTTCCAGGGGCCCATTCCACCCATTTCTGCTGTAAACCATGCCCCCTGCGATGGGGAGAGCACGCCAGCAGCCCATCATGTTGCAATGGAACCTCCCTGACGGACTTTCCCCCCTTGTTTGGAAGGAGAGAAGGAGAAAGCAGGTGATGACGTAGGCTGACATCCCACACAGGCACCCCCCAACCGTCACTGCGGGGTGTGTCAGATCTCTTTACGCTCACCACCTGGAAACTGAGGCCAAATCTAAACCCAGTCCAAACCTAGGAGAAGTGGAAGGCAAGCGTCTGGAGAGCCCAGGGTCAGCTTAGAGAACTCCACCCTCCATCTTGCAAATCATGGGCTCTCCATTCACTTGGAGTGACAGAATCCTTCTCTTTTATACTCTGTGCAGCCCAGGCAGCTTCAGTTCGAGGATTCACAGATAATGTTTCATTTCCATTTCCCTCTCTGAAGACAACTCGAGGAAGAGGTTTCCATGTCTTTCTTTTTCTCTCAATTTGTGGTTACATTGGCTAAAATAACAGCTTTTACCACAATTTACAGCTTCCTCATGTCCTGACATGAAGGACCTTGGTGGTTTCATGTAGTTTGGTTAAATGGCCTACATTTCAAAGCTATTTCAAAGCACTGCATGGCACTTCGCTATGCATTCTTTTCCCAACATTTTTTCAGGAATATCATGTCTATTTGAATGTTCAAGTCTGCAAAAGTCATCATACTATGCAAGTAAGGACTTTATTTTAATAATTGTTTTTTGAATGGCACCCAATAATGTGTTATCTCAATTCAGACTGTATATTTTACACGGCAATCTGTATTTTGACCTTCCAGTTCAGCAGAAATCATGTTAATTATGGTAGAATTATACCTGCTACCAGGTGACTGATTATTTGTACATCAAAGATTTTGTTCTCTGCCCGATTTCTGATACACTAGCAATTTTCTGTTACCCTCTTAAAAAATTATTCTTTGTGCAATGTTAAAATATAATAAACTTACATCGTATTCTCCACAAAGTGAATAGTCAAGTTGAAAAGTATGTTGAGTCCACAAATGAAAGGGCTTTGTTGGTATTTATTTTCCCATCCAGTTTATGTTATCTATTAGACTCTCCCCCACCAGCTGGCTGAATTAATGACTTGCGAAACCTCCCTTTAACATGACAGGCATCACAGTGTGACATTTTGTAAGACAAAGCCATCCATCTCCTGGGTCTCCTCTCAAGAGAAGAAAACTGTTATTTCCCTGCCATTCAAATGGTTTGTAGGACTAATTTCAAAACAGACTGAAAGCACAGCCCCTCAAATCTTTTCAAAGGGATTCACATTTGAATAAGTAACTTGAGAAAAATAAGAATGACGAAGCTCCAGAACTAAAGATGTCTGTGTATCTAGAGTCCATGGTGGGATCACATTATTTGACAACTGTGAAAGAGCTGTTGTGGTCTGGGATGCAAAGTGTGGCTGAAGTTCAGCAGAGGAACGTGCAGGTTGGTTCCTGCTCCTGCATTTATTGAGTTTTTAGTCATGGTGTTGATGTCGTCTTTGTGCAGTGACTGCAAATCCCTGTGGGAGGCTGCTTTCCCTTGGAAACCACGCTCAGGCACAGGATATTTCCTCTTCCTTCACTAGCAATTTGGATTGTCACCCAGCACGGAAAAGAATACTCCAGCTGTTTTCAATTTCATCTCTGTCCTTTGGTGGACAGTTTCTGTGCCAAGCCTTGCTTTTATCTTAATTGTATTTGTGAAGAGACAGAATGAATTTTCACTGTTGTTTGCTCATTAACGAAACTTCAAATTTCCTGCCTTGGTCCCAACGAAGTGATGCTTCTTAAATTTGGAGGCTGTAAAAAAAAAATCATGATAATCTTGAAGCACTTCACTAATATTAGCTGTTGGTACATCCACCAGTTTGAATCACAGCTGAATTTCTCAAATGTGTGTTCCACAGCACTGCACCGAGCTTGAAGAAGTCTCTACACAAATCTTCCTCAGTCATCAGTCAAATATTTTCAAGTCTCTGTTTTCTCTGTTAAATGGAGATGAGGGTAATGACAACTTTTTTCCAGAAAAAAATTTCAATCACTTCTGAGGCCTACTTAAAAATGCAAGGAGGTCCTGGTTCTGGTTCCAGTATACCAGTGTTATGGTACGCATATTGCTGCTGCACACAACTATGCGTCAATAAATATATTTGGAAAGACTGTTATGGGGCCAGCATGTAAATTTTGCCTTTGATATATGGGTTAATGGGTTAATCTTGCTAATGCAAACCTGACAATCAACCCGAGCTCTGCACAGAACTCAGCCTGAAGCCTTGGTTTTTGCTCAATTTTAAGTCAGATTTCCATTTTCACTGTGGATGCTGGATCTGGTTTTGCCCAGGATCTCCTGCACCCTTCAGAGCAGTAGCTTATGCTCAGGGCCTGAGTGTTTGCCAGAGGAGGACACCAACAGCCAGAGTGTTTGTGAGGCTTCCTTTTAGACACTTGTCTGTCCAGGCTTTGAGGGTTCCAGCCACCCTTGGTGAAAGGTGTCTTTAAACACATTTCTGCATCCTCTTTTTTTTTTTGCTTCATCCTTTTCTCTATCACCTTTTCCAGGTTGGACAGCTGAACAAATCACATCATCTAGATCTGCTATTAATTCTCAGCATTGGGGAGGTCTCCTGATGCTTCACAAAAATTCAAGTTTCTCCCTAGTCAGAACTAAGGATCATTTGAAGAAAAGACACAGCATCAACATTAACAAGCTTTTTCCTCTCTCCTGCTTTCCTTCTATCCACTTCATCCTGTTCAAGAGGATGAGGTCACTTATTGTGAGACAAAATTTATTATGTCCCCCTCTATATCAGACACAGCCTTCTCAATTAAGAGTCCTAAAGAACAGGATTCTTAACCAACACTAAATTATGAATGATGGCTTCCTGACAGCAACTGCTCAAACTGAAACTTCAGCAAATGTCAGACATGAGGTAAGAATGTGTTTGAGTGCCCAGGGAAAAGGGGCTGCACTTACAAGGGAAGAGCCTGTTTGCTTCAGAGATGTGCTTGTAGTCTCTGTGCCTGTGGGTGTGCATGTTCTATTGTGCCTTTTATATGCATTATATTTCTTTCATAAATTGTGCATTATACAATAGGACCTTCCTGCCACAGTATCTGTGGCATGGCAGTTCTAACACCTGAAGTCATAGAATAGTTTGGGTTGGAAGAGCCTAAAAGATCATCCAGTTCCAAGTCCCTGCCATGGGCAGGGACACCTTCCAGCAGACCAGGCTGCTCAGAGCCCCATCCAGCCTGGCCTTGAACTTCCAGGGATGGAGCATCCACAGCTTCTCTGGGCAACCTGCTCCAGGGCCTCACCACTCTCTTAATAAAGAAATTCTTCCAAATCTAACCTAATTTCCCCTCTCTTTCAGTCTGAACCCATTCCCCCTTTCCCCACCACTACAGTTCCTGATGAAGAGTCCCTCTTCAGCTTCCTTTTAGGCCTTTTCAGATACAGGAAGGCTGCCATGAGGTCTTCATGCAACCTTCTCTTCTCTAGGCTGAACAGAACTTAATTGGTACTAATCCAGCAAGTCCCTTACTCTTCTGAGTAGCTGTTTCTGCGAGTAAACCCAGTAACAGCACAGCTTGTTCTGCTAACAGTGAGGACAAATTCATAGAGCTACACAGGTAGGAATTCCACCCAGAATTTCGCTGTACTCACTTATCTTCACCTCACTGGAGCTCCTGCCCATCCGTATCTTACATGGGCATTTTTACATGCATTAAAACACGCTGAAGAGGTATCTTGAAGCCAGTGCTGTCGAACAGATATCAGGTTTTTATTGCTTCTAATGTAATAATGTACAGCAGCGATGGTAAGGTTGCCAAAAATTGCCTGTGTTCCTCCATTTTATGAGTAAACCTTCTTTCCGTGCAACACCAAAAAGCAAAGTGCCTGTGGCTAATGCCTTGATACATTTCCTTGTCACTTACTCCTGCATGTTTTCACTCATTCTCGTTCCACCTTTTTTACCAGCCAACATCACTGTTTGCATAAAAAGATGTTTTGAAACTCCTTTCGACACTGCTCGTAAAAGAGGTTCTCTGTTTTAGAGAATGAGCTCTGTCTTTCATCAGTAAATTATTTTTCCCCCATTTTATGCTTCATTCTTGTGCATCCTAACTCCTCTCTGCAGCTGGGAGGATGACTGTAGGTGTTGTCACAGTAATGATACTATTACAGCCTGACAGCTGAGGAGAAAAACGTGGCAAAACTGGTAATATTTTTTCAGAGGATAACTGGTACAAGCCAGGAAAAAACTGATTAGCTTTTGGACACCATGACTTTGCAGGAATTAATTTGATATTGTAGTTACAATTCTCACCTTTAATAGGATTATATAAAACTGTCTGTCAAATTAGGGGCTTAAAATGCTTTATCGGTGAGAATATACATTTGTGGCTGGTTTCAACAGAGCTGCGGAGTAAATTCTGATAGGGAGAGGCATAATGGGAATTTGCCAACAGGGCAACTGTGCATCCATTCATGCAGTTTACAGTGTTTGTGCTGTTCTTACAGAGGGAGATTCAGATGCCAGTTTTTAGCTCTGTGTGAACAGAAGGAATTCAGAGAAACCAGCTTGTTCACAGGTGACACCACACAAAAGCTGGCCTACAATGATAGTTCAGACAGGTGATGATTTCTGAATATTTTTGTGTTGTAGATTGGGTCAAAAACCCCACCAAAACGTATCGAAGCAGCATTGATTATTTTTGGCAGTGGGGAGTAAGGGCTGGGGTTCCACACAGAATGCTTACTTTAATTTCAGCTTCGTTTTCCCTTGGAAAATAAAATCTGATTTTCATATAGACCCTACTAATGTAGCATGAAATACTTGCAGAACGGAGGGCACAGCGTAGAGCAGGGAATTTCAGTCAGGCGGTCACTGAGTGCATTGGGAGGATAACGGATTTGCCAGGTATATGGCATGGTAACACTTCCCTCAGCTAAAAGGATGCCATACTCTGAGAACTGATTCCACTGCGACTCCTCTGATAAATTCTGCAGAACAGAAAGTGTGTGGGATGCCGAGGGAAATTCCCTGTTATTTTGGAAGTGAGAGAGCTGAAAGAGTGCAAAGACGAGGTACAGGGGGATGCCTGTAGGAGTACACGATACTTCAAATGAGGGCAGGCAAAAGCTGGATTATTTTGAAGGATGGAGTTGTAATCTTCGCGAGTGTTTAGGGCTGGGAGCAAGGAAAAGAGGAAAACCTGGATTCTGTCGCTGGGGAAAGGTGCTGGCTGAGCAGGGTGTCAGCTCCACCCGCAGGGGCAGCGGGGGAATGCAACAGGGAACGAACGCAGGGGACCCTTGTGCTGCGTTTTGGAGGGAAACCGGGAAAATCCCAGCACCGCGCGGTCCTTCCGATCCCTGAATAGTCTCGCTGTTTCGCCTGAGAGTTTAAGAGGCATTTTNTTTTTTGCTGTAGTGGACAGACCCTGCCCAGGATACCTGGCCCTTCTGGCTGGGATCTTATTTAGAATCAAGTAGTGGAAGTCAGGTTAAACTCACCATCAATTCCCACTAAAATGGAGCTCAACAGAGTAGAATCATGCCTGAATATCGATTTTCTGCTTCGATTTAAAGATACGGATTGTTGATCACGCCATCCCTACATCTTCTCAACAATGGCAAAGTGTCCCTGAAGCACTTCAGGCTATTTGCCTGTAAGCACGATTCATTTTTGGCAGTTTATTCTTACCTCCTGTTTATTCCCCACCTGCAGCTGTCATTCCCACCCAGCAGAAAGGAGGGGAGTGCTGTTCTTCGGGGCTCACTGGCAGAGGAGAAGGGCAGCGACTGGTAACGCTGCACAGAAACATCTGACTCCAGAGTAGCAGATCCGGCTTTGAGCTTGTCCTGCTGTAATTCCCACCTGTGCAGGAGCTGGGCAAGGCCAGGCATTTCCAGCTCCCCGTGGCAGGTCAGTGGCAACACAGCGAGCTCTGCCTCACGTCTGTCTTGATCCGTGCGGCTCCTGGAGCGGGGCAGGCAGGATGCGGGGATGGAGTCGCCGCCGTGGTGCCAGACAGACCTGGGACTGCCCAAAACCAGCGCCCAGCCTGGGGGCTGCGTGCTGAAATGGGTTTGGAAAACACGGGAGGAAATGCTTCGGCATATCTCACAGGATCACAAATAAACAACACCCCCAAATCCTGTGCATATTGGGTGTACTTTAACTTAATTCATTGCAAGCAGTTTGCATATTGAAAGAATAAGTAGCTCCTACTTTCTCTTGTTCTTTTCCACTTTATTTCCAAAGCAATACAGAGCCTCTAGTTTGTCTCTTTTCTCAGCCAAAGGTGAGCAAAGAGTCAGGATCTAATTTGGAATACAGTTCTGTACATCCTTTTTTCAATCACTTTTTTTTGGTTTTACTTTTAATGGCTCCAGCTAACTAAGTTTTGAATTAGTCTCCAGAGACTGAATGGTTCTGTTTGTTTTTAATAGATGCGACTGAACAGATTCTGGTTTATTCTACTGTTGGTAAATTGTTTCCTCACCAAAACAAAAATATTTATCTGGCTCTAAATATTTTCTTTCTAAAGGTTAACCAAAATGCCTTGCTCAGTTTCCTTCCCATTTTTTTCCCAGAGAAAACAGCTATAACACTCCAGACAGCTCTAGCATATCAAATACGAATGAAAGTATTTCTTATGCAATTACATGATTCTGGCATTTTTGTGTTCATTAGACATAATGAAGTAAATGTTCTATTTGTCTGTGTGTATTTCTACACAGCAACACACTGTGAATGAGAATGTGATTCCTTCTCCCAAGCACTGAAAGTGCATTGAGATTTCCAGGCTTATTTTTTCCCTGAGAACTAAGTGTGCTGGGATCTCTAGCTGAATACACTGCTGAAACGCCCAGCTAGTATTTATGGCTATTTTATTGCTGCCTTAGGGCCAGGAGATACTAAACAACCTGTATCAAACTTCCTTTTTGATTTCCTTCTTTCACCAAATTACCCCTTAATTCCCTTAATTATTACTCAACCCTGAAAGTTGCCCCAAAATAGCCACGTGCTGAAAGTCTGGATAGCAGCTAGCTACTGACTCATACAGAACTCAGGTTCCTAAGGTTATGTGGCAGTCTGCAGCGTTGCTCAGAGGGGCTGGAAGGTGCGTCTGGAGATGGTGAACACAAAGAGATGGTACCAGCCTGGGCTGAATCTGCCTTTTACGCCAGGGACTAAAGATTGGGCTCTGAAGCTGAAATACTGAGAGGAAATGAACATGTCTCGCACGTTTCAGTCGACCTGATTGCCACAGAGAGGAGCTTTCCCCTGCTGGAGTCTCTCTGTTGGCATGAAATGATGACGCTGGTGATTTTGGTGGCACCCTCATCCTGGTGAGCAGGTGAATTCCCGATGGGAAGCCTGAGCTGGGCGCTGCCATAGGTGTGCAAGGTTCCTTGGTTTGTTGGGTGGCTTCTCTACCAACTCTCCCTCACTGTGAGCACTGCAGCAACCACCTCAGAGGGCTGGAGCACCCATCGACCACCCACACTCCAGCCAGGGTTACAACCCTCACTGTGTTCTCTTCAAAGACCCAACCGCACTGCTGGGCACAAAAAATCATAGAATATCCTGAACCGGAAGAAACCCCAAAGGACCATCAAAATCTAACTCCTGCTGCTGTACAGGACAACCCCAAGAATCCATCGAGTGCCTGAGAGAGTTGTGCAAATGCTTCTTGAGTCGGGGTTGATGCCGTAAGTATTTCCCTGGGGAGCCTGTTACAGTGCCCACCGCCACGGGGGTGAAGAACCTTTTCCCAATATCCAGCCCAAGCCTCCCCTGACGCGGCTTCCGTCATTCCCTCAGGTCCTTTCAGGAGTCCCCACGGCGATGGGATCAGTGCTTGCCCCTCACAAGGAAGCTGCTGCAGAACTGCTGCAAGGCGCCCCCTCAGCCTCCTCCAGGCTGACGAGAGCAAGTGCCCCCAGCCGCTCCTTGTGGCAGCTGCCTGCTGCTTTGGCATCGGGGCCGCTGCCAGGAGCACGCTTTCATTTGGGGTTGGCCACATTCTCCCAGAAGTTATCTTCACCCACAGATATTTCCTGCGCACTTTTCGTAGGCTGTACCTTGCGAGGGACGCACCTTGGCCGGGCGGTGATTCGGGCTCCGGGGCTCTTGCCCTCAACCCGGGGCGGGCAGGGGGCTGTGCCCGCCGGGGCCAGCTGCAGGCTGCTGCGGCCTCCGCCGGGGAACAGAGCCCGGCGCCGGCAGGGAAGTGGAAAGAGAGGGAGGGTGGGCCGGTGGGTGCCGGAGCCTCCCTCCCTCCCTCTCTCCCTCTGCCTTGCTGCCTTCGCGCTCCGCCGGGTNCGCTGCGGGAGCCGCAGGAGGATGGCGGGGCTGGCGTGGAAGTGGCCGCGTACCCGCCTGCCCGTGGGCGCCAGCGCCCTGGGAGTCTTCGTCCTCTGCTGGCTCTACGTGTTCCCCGTGTACCGGCTGCCCGACGAGAAGGAAATCGTGCAGGGCGTGCTGCTGCAGCAGGGCAAGGCGTGGAGGAGGAACCAGACCGCGGCCGCCCTGTTCAGGTACCGCCGTGCGCGGCCCAAGGGCAGCGGGGACAGGGAACAACCAGGGACGGGCAGAGGGAGGGACGGGCAGCCGCAGGAATCCGCGGCCCAGAGCCCACCCGGGCGCCCTCCCTACCCCGCCGAGCCCCAAACTTTATTCTTTCTTCCCCGGCCCTTTGTTGTTTTTTTTGTTTTTTTTGTTTTTTTTTTCCTTTTTCGCAGCGGGCGGCAGGCAGGCAGGGCCCCTTCTGCCCAGCAAAACTTTGTTTTTGGGTTGGCCCCGCTCGCGGCGGGGAGGAGGAGAAGGGGCTCGGCGCGGGGGATGGAGGTTTATCCTCGCAGGGATGGATGGACACCTCGGCCGGGGGGACGAGGTTCCCGGAGATTGCGGCGGCTGCCCGCACCGTGGGGATGCTGCCCGCTGTAGCGGCAGCCCGTGTGGCTGCAGACAGAGCCCGGGGCTGCCCGCCCGGCTTCCCTCGGGCTGGGCACTGCCAGCTCGGTGCCAGGAGAAAGCCGGGCTTGCGGAGCTGTCCGGGATGCGCAGGGGAAGGGTTCCCGTGACCGTGCCCGCCCCGAGCTTGGGGAGCTCCGCGCTGCTCCCTGCCGCTCTGCGGGTCATTGTTAGAGCCGCGTGAAAAGGCACCTTTTTCCCCCTCTTTGCTTTCGACGTGGCTGGGAAATGGCGATAATCCTTGGGGCCCACCTCACCTTGCCCGGGAGAGGAGAGATGTCGCAAGCCAAGCTGCCACAGCTGAGAGCGGCGGCAAAGCGAGCGGGTCCCTGCGGTGGGGAGGATTTTTTTTTTTTAATCGCTCCGCTTTAAAAGCGTGTGCAGTGGAGATTTAAAAAAATTCTCACGTGTTTGGGTAAAATACAGGCAATTGGAAGAGAGGCAGGTTTCCCTCTCTTTCCTGGAGGGAGGCTGTTTTTTGTCTCCCTGTCCTCCAGGTCGCAAATGAGAGACCAGAGTGAGTGGTAATCAAGCTACCTTCAGAAAAGCCCTCTTTAGTAAAATAGACCAGATCCAAAATTCAAGGGACTTATTTTCCCTTTTAAAAATATTTTTGTGTGTTTTCAAGTGGCGTGCAGTTTTAAGTTCTTCAGTATTTTCTGAATGTATTCGTTCTTTGACATGAACAGGAGCTGATGCGGTCGCTTAGTATCTTGTCTGCTGGGATAACAGAAACTTTACAGTTCTTGAAAAGCACATTTGTCAGCCCCCAAAGCCTGCAGGAAATCTGAGCAATGATAGTTGAGAAGCAGTAATGTGTTAATACTGTCTCGTTAGGCAGGCCTGGAAGAAGTCCTCCCTTTAATGCAGAACTAGCAGTAAGGAACAGATGCAGCCTCCCTCTCCTAAAGCACTTAACTAACACCAGAAGCTATGTTCATCTTCTCGAATATTAATTGATCTTGAGGTTGTGCACCAAAGAGCCTCATTTTTAGGGGTAGATGAATCCAGTTTTTTAAAAAATGGCCCCATAGGTTATATGGGAAAGAGTTTGGTCTATTGTTGTCATGTTAGTAAACCAAATGTTGTTTGAAGATCGGTAGTGCTGCCGCAGTTTCAGTTTACAAAACAGTTTTAGTCCATTTCCACCACATGGTTCAGTAACAAAAACTCTGTGTGGCTTGTCAGCTATTCCACTTGCCCATATGTTTTTCTACTCTCTAAACATAGTGATTATCTCAGAGATGCTGTTGAAGAGAGTCTCACGCAATAAAAGGAGCTGTTGTTTCTTCTCTGAGTCTCTTGATGAGTTGGTGTGGTGCTAAAGACAATGAACTTTAAATCAGTCTGCTTTAAAAGTAGTTTTTAAGAGAAATTGCATGCTGGAGGTATGTAGTGAGTATAGTAAAGTGTATTATTCCAACAGTTGTGAAGTAGAACTCTATGTTTGCTGTTTAAATTTGCTTCTCTTCATGATAGAAGATTTTGAAGTCGAAGCCCATATCAGGCAAGGTGCTGTATATTTGAGGTTAACAGCAACTCTTTGCTCTAGTCCTGCTGTCCCTAAGCAAGCCAGCTGAAAAACTCCAAATTTAACTTTCTCCTGGAAAATTCCAGAGAATGTCAGTCTCTGTTTGAATGGGAAAGAAGGGATAGAGCTTCACAGAAAACCTGCCTGTGAACTTTGAAGTAATACGGCTTTCCATAATAGACTGATAATTGTGTTCTTTAATGTATTATTAATAAAATATTATTTAAGAAGAGTGTGAATTGCTGTTCTCTCTAGCCCTCCTGCCGTGTTCTGGTTAACAAACAACTTTGGTTTCACTCAGTTTGAAGCATAAATTGGAATTAATCTGGGCTAAAAATCCATATGCAAATATTCGTAGTACTTCTTTGTGTAATTCAGTGGCATTTGTGGCATTGAATAGCCAGGTTCTTGCTACACAGAGCAAACACCTGATGGGTTTGGAACTTTCTCCTCCTGTAAACTCACCGGACTCCTATTGCTGAAGGAGATGTTAGATGTTGATGAAATGATACTTTTCAAACCTCAGAAAGACTTTGCCCTTTGCCTTCTGTACCTGGATCAAGGGCAACTTCCCTAAGTGACTTGGCGAGTTCAGCAGAACTGTCTTGGTAATTTGGGGTAGTTTGGGTTGAACCCTGGCAACCAAGTGCTGGTAGCTCCTCAATCCCCACTGCTGCTTCTTTTTCCTCTCTGTACAGCCAGAAACCTTACGGAAACATCTGACTGCTGTAAACTTACGCAAGAACCCAGACTGGCCTGGTCCTTGTGGAATGATTTGATAGGGGGTTTTGTGTTCGAATGAATTTCCAGAACTGGTTTTCAAATATAAATACCTGTGTAGTCAGCCATGGACGCCTTTAAATTACAAGACACTAGAGGTTCAGGGTAGTCATACTGTGAGAGCATCTCTTGTGTGACAGATGCTGAATGTTCTGTCAGAGGGTCAAACTCAATTTTGAACTGCAAAGTGGTCAAAACAGGAATAAGACCATCATTAAAGCCGCTAATAGCTAATGTGTCTAATCTGCCTACAGTATAATGGCTTGTCATCCTCTGAGGTGGTTGATGTTAATGGGCTCTAACTGGTTTTACAGATTGCTTAGGGGATTTTTAGGGCCTAATGCTGCTGAGATTATTTAGGCAAAAATGTTTTTACTTGTTGTCTGTTATTTGCTGAAGTAAATTATGTGCAGTAATACCTTTAGGATGGTTTTATTTAAAATACTGCAATTCATTAAAGACAGGACTGGATCTTTTTGTCTGCCGTACAAGCTCCATACAACCACAAATCCCAAGCTCTGTGTGTTTATATGACACTTCTTTCATTTGCTTGTAGAGGGTGGACCCCCCTCTAGGGAGTGAATATGACTGGGGGGGCAGTGGGTTTTGGACTGTCAGCAGTCCCCTTGAACGGGCTGGATGGTGGTTTGTGTCCTAAAGGTTCTTCAGGGAGAGATGGGACAGTCCCTGCAAGACAGCAGAAAGGCTTCCTTTGAGATTTAGCTCGTGTTCTGGCTTCTGCTGCTTCACTTTTGTGTGGTGCTGAAAGGTCACCAGGGATTATTCTGGGGGTGACTTGATTAAACCGGTGGCAGATGTCCCCTGTGAACTCACTGTTCATGACCCGACTCCAGCCCAGAGCGTCGCTGCAACTTATTTTTGCTCTCCAGTGATGTCCCCTCTGACACGGCCAAACGGGCTGTGCTCACCTTGGCTGGTGGCTTCTCCACTCCTTTCCACCGGGTTTGTCCCCTTGTCCATTTTCCATGGACAGAGCAGAGGAGCTACTGCCCTGAAATCACACGGCAGGGGCAGTGGCTGAATTGGGCAGAATATCCAGGCTCTGGTGTTTGCAGTGGGAATGTGAACAGACCGCGGGTTCTCTCCTGCTGTTGGCTTTGTGTGCCAAAAATCCTGCTCTGTTCCCAGCGTGCCAGAGGGGCTTTCCCTGCTGTACCTTCCTCTTGTCAGCTGCGCTCTGCCGGCTGTTCTGGCTGTACCTGGAGTGCAGCGACACCAGGAGCGTTCCCCTGTACTCATCGTTGTTTATTCTGGATTGCATTAACACAGAACTAGAATTCCAGGTCACTTCCCCAGCTGGGGGAAGTGCTATTGCCGAGTCAGCAAGGTTTTCCTTAGGCTCAGATGGCTTTTTTTTCCTTCCTTTTATGTCAGCACTGCAAGTTAAATGAGTGTTGGGGATCCTTTTTGGGCTGTTTTGAGGCAAATCTGAGATTAAATTTTGTATTGCTCAGGTTGACTTTAGATGGGAGTTTGGCCCTTCTTAAACAGCTTCATCAGATACAGAATTATTCCTGCTTTCACTTGGTGCATATGAAGGACAGAGTTAGGAGTAGACCTGGGACATGCTGGCTTGGGTTGGTTCTGCCTCAGTGGCCTGAGAAGCGCTGCCCTGAAATGAGTGGATATGCCCACATGTTGAGCCAAATCCGGTTCATTTTTCAGTCCTGAGTAGGTGTTGCTACTGCCTGGCTGTGTTTTCATGAACATTTTACTTCATTTTGTTGTTGTTGCTGCTGTATTTGCTTCACTGGGGATAAATGGAGTATTTATCATTTGTGGTTTCCAGCTGAGATAAGAAGTTGTTTTGGTGAAGAGGTACAATTCTGAAGAGCGGGTTAAAGGTGAAAGGAAAGAAATGTTCTTATTGCATGTTACTATTTGGAGGCTGGAATGAAGAAAGCAAGCTGTAGAGAGGCTTGGCGCCGTATCTTCAAGGTAGATACTTGAATGACAGGAAAACAATGAGAAGTAGTTCTCTGAGTTAGCTCACAGTGTCTTTGCAGATGACAGCTGTGCTGGCAAGATAGGAATTGATTTAAATTCCTGAGTTCCAGCTCCTGCTCTCCTCCTTCCTTGACCCTAAGTAGCATTTTCTTACAGACTTTGATTTGCAATCCTAATGAAACAGACTGCTGAGATCCCCATAGTATCTTGCAAATTGTTGGATTGCTTCTTTCCTTTGGATTTGTAAAGACCCTGGTCTGCCAGTGTATATGGGAAGATGTAGCCAGCTCCCTGAGGCTCCTTTCCTGTTAGCGGGGAGCAGCCAAAGGCCCACGGCCAGGCACTGGGAGCTGGGGGAACAGGGACTTTGCTGGAATTTAGGTTACCCAGCTGGGGCCCCGAACGTCTGCGATGTACATACCCAGACACTGCTGGCTGTGTGTATTCTCCCCTTTATGTTTTCCCTTTCTGTGCCGTGTAGTGGATGGAATGGGCGCTGAATCATCCATACAATGCAGCAACGAGTGATTTATTCCCCTAGTTGTAATTTTCATCTTCAGAGCAGCCAAGAGTGTTGCTCCCATTTGACGTGTGTTCGATGGCATATGAAAATTCCTATTTTTGAGGCTAGTTCCTAGTAGGTAAATGCATGGAAAATTGATTGTCTTTCACCCTTTAGAATTTGTCTTTCCCCAGTGTGGATGAACTTCACTGAAATGAGGAAGCTGTTTGGACTGCTGTCTTCTGTTGTTCCAGTTTTCTGTGCACCAAAAAATACTTAAATTTTAAATCCCTGGATATACATTAGTCTTTTTCTGCATGCCGCATGGGGTTCTCAAAATGCAAGGAAATTGCTCCTAATGCTAAATCATTTTAACATAGCTGCATACAGTTAAATTCAGACTAAAGCACATTAATCCAAGCTAAGTGGTGTTTGTAAACCTCGGTGTAGATTCAGGTTTTGTCAGTTCACAATTTTTACATACAGAAGACCAGAGAGTCTTCTCCCAGGTCTTCTTGGAATTTAACCTGATAAGATGAACAGCAGATGCGGTGGGGACAAGGCACTGATAAGTCCCTGGACCTTGGCAAAGTGGTTTTTTTTCTTTTTTCTGTGAAGCATTTGCTACAGAAGCTCTGAGCTTCATGAAGAAGCTGTGCCTCTTGTGTTGACCTTAGTGGCATTTGAACTTTTTAACAAGGTGAATGATATTGTGGAGAGCTAAGTCCTGGCTTTCACCAGGATTCTGGAGGTCACTTTGCTGCTGCTCCGTTTGGGATAAAGGTGAAAGTTCTGAAATTAGATCGTTATACAATATTTTTTGGATAGCAGAGCACTGTGGGGTTTCTGTTGTTACTGCATTAAATCAACAGACTTTTATTTTGACTTCTGTTTCATCTGCTGGTAAATGCCCCCCTTAATTTCTTGGTTTAGAGATGCACTTTCCAAATGGAGATGTGGCTACACTGAGGCTTTTAAAGCTCCTGGGAACAGCTGAATAGAAATGGTTAACATTTTTGATGTATTTCGTGTTTGCTGAGAGCATCGTGAACATTTCCTGAACAACCATTGTGTTTATGTTTTTTCCTCTCCACTTCTTCAGCCTCTTCCCATTCTTGAGCTGCTTGAGGCCCTCCTCAGCTTTAAGGGGAGCCCCAGACTATTGGAGTGGCTCCTTCTGTAATTATCCAATTCACATTCACATAAATGATACAAAGAACTTGCATGAAATTGTTTACTCCTTTATCTCCTTCCCCATCTGAACTAATACCCTTCTCCAGAGTCTTGCAGCTCCCATTGATGATCAGGGCATCTGTTGTTTTGCATCCTTCATGTGCCAGTTGTTGGCCATCAGGCTTTGCAGGTAAATTGCAGACTTTGCCTTTATGTATTAGCAAGATAAAGGCTTTGCTTATCAGGTTGCCTCTGCTTTGGGACGCTTGTAAGCTTTTAGCATTAGTCTAGTGGCTAAAAAACTTTTTTAATAGGCCTTGTATAACAAAGAGGACTTTGGCTTCTGTTGTTATGACGTGAGTTTTACCATTTTTTATGTCTCCACCTTCACTGAGACTGATAATGGAATAAAAAACTCTGGAACGCCTCTCGGTCGCCCCGTCCTGTTATTATTTATTAGAGCCAACAAGGAAGCACCACCAGCTTTAATTTAAAAGTTGCTATGTAGCTATCCTGTATTTTAAGAAGAGCTGGGAAAACAGATCATCAGCTATTTTCCTTGCTTTCTTGTGGGAAAAACCTGCTCTGCATATTTCTGGAATGCCAGGAGTGGCCATTGCTGTTATAGAGAAATAACAGCTTTGTGTTTCCTGTCAGAGATGGAAGACAAACAATTTTTTTTTTCCCCAGTGAAAAGATTTTTATCTTTTCCTATGTGGTCCATCTGGCCAAATGTCAGTTCTGGGAATTCTGTTTCATCTGCCTCAGTGTTTGGAGGTTCCCTTGTTCTACTGATGCTGTTGGTCCTGCAGCGTGGTGGTACCCCAGGGCAGGGTGATGAAGGATCTACTGCTGTAGGTAGTACTCAGAAATGCCAAAAGAGTTGAGGAAACCAGTCCAAAAAGCTGGAAATGTGCAGTGAGCAGGTGATGCTGAACCCAGAGCTCTCTGATTGATGCCTGCCTTTCTCAGTGAGTTGGTGAGATTCAGGCCTGATGGCAAATGGGATGAAGACTGTCAGGTTACTCATCTGGGCTTCAGCCCTCCTGCTTTTAACTGCCAGGGGACACTGGATTGGGACACAGCAAAGGAAGCAGAGTTATAAAGGGAATTAAGGAAACCATGCACATGACAGGGTTATCTCTTATAACTGAACTTCAGGTCTAGGTCACCACTGGCGTCAGTTGGGAATTCTGTGAAAAATTATCACTGCCCAGAAATTACTATTTTTACTGCGCCATAAGCTTGGAGAGACACTCTGTGCTGTGAAGGATTTTCCTTCCACGAGTGTGTGTAGTGAGATCCCAGCTATGCAGATTAGGAATTTTGATTAATGGGGTGGGTTTTCCATCTCTTAGTGCAGTTTTTTAATGTGAAGGAATACCTGGGCAAGTGACAGGCTATGGGAATGTTCCCTGGAGGAGTGATCCAATACTTGCGCTGCTGGAACCTGGGGTACCAGCTTACTACTTGTGAAGTGTGCAATGCATTTGTTTTAGTTTTTTTCTTCTTTCTGTGACTTCCATTGAAGCATTTATCTGCTTCAGAGAGAACAGAGGAGCTCTTTATTCCATGTGTAGCATTCACTAGGGATATGAATCCCTTTTCCTGGATAGCAACTCAGAGTTACTTACGGTACAAAGAATGAATCGTCAGCTGCTGGTGAAATTCAGATTCTCTACTTCTGCTCCATCTGTGAGTTCTGTCACTAGACAACAGTAGTGAGTGCTGCAGCAGACATTCCTAATTGGACTGCAGTCTTCAGATTATCCTTGCTGATTGTGGATGATTTACTGCCATCCACTCAGGCAACATTGCCTTCTTATTTGTCTGAGCAGGGTTCAGACTCTCTGCAGTCTCCTTTGTTGTGCCAGTAATTAATGGCAACGTAAAAAGCATGAGAATAAATCCATACAGGGTGTGGCTGCAGTGTGGGATAGAAAGGAGATGCAATATTCATGAGGCAGGAGCAGAGGAATGCTGTTGGATCAGATGAGAATGGGAATGATGAAGTGAACATTCTGTCTACAGCTTGCTTAAAGACTGATTTGAAAAATAATTTTGAAATAAATACCTGCTGTATTTAATTTTTATATGCCTTCAGACCGATGTAATTTTTCTGCTGTAATTAAGAAGTGGGTTGAGAAGTTTCAGTCTGTCTACATAAGTCTGTAAAGCAGATAGCTCACCTGTAAGTTTTCAGAAAGTTTATGTATCTGCCACTGTTCCTCAGTTACGTGGAGAGACGTTTAAGATTTATCGCTGTGATGGTCTTAATTTAGGAGTTAGGAGTATGAGGAGGACACCTCTTGGTAAGGACCAGGATTTCAGCTCTTTTCAGGCTCTAGAGCTCTGAGGCTCAGCAGGCCAGGGGATGTCCACCTGCAAAATTTCACCTGGCGTGGTGATGCTTACTCCTCTCTGAGAGCAAAAGCAGGAAAGGATGCTGAAGGACGTATTTTGAGGCTAGGGGCACTTAATATGACTTGGAGAATGCCCAGCCTTGGAATAGCTGTGCCAGCTCCTGTAATCAAGTGAATTTGTGACAGTTTTGCTTTCATGGGATAGAAATGAAATGGAATGTTTCAGCCCTCATAACTACAGGGAAGTGCATGTAAATGTGAGTGGTGGCTTGGCCCCCAAAAGGCAAGTAAAAATCCAGCGTGGGTTGTTGTAATTCAGATGTGCCTAATTTCTGTGCTTAATCATCATTTTGGGGGCCTGACTCACAGTTTTTAAGTGCTAGGGATTGCTGTAGTGAGAATTACATATCAGCCTATAATTAGATGCGTTTTTTTAATTAGGGAAACTGCAACAGTGGAGGGAATAGGAGAAACAAAACCCAATCTGGGCACTCCTTCATAGGTCACATTATTGAACATTTTGTATTGGCAGCCGGCATCTAGCAGAAACACACTTGCTGAGCCTTATGGACAAATGCTGAACATCTCCAGGTTTATGTATGCCCAGCTGGATGAAGCAGGAAAAATGCACAGGAGATAATTTATTCTTTCTATCCTGTTTAAGCCGTTGTCTTTAAGTGTATCCAGGAGGGAGTGGCAGAGTGTGCTGTTTGAGCTTTCTGATCCACAAATGGTAACAACAACAAAGAAGTTAATATCAATAGAGAAATCGTGTGTTTTGGTAGATCTGTTCAGACAACAGAACAAGTGGAAAACACTTACCTAGTGCAGTTCAGTAAATGCTAATGGGTCCAGATCTGAGAACATGTTTCTTTTTGCCTTGGGTCTTTGATGCTTTCTCTCATTTAAAAAAAACCAAACAAACAGTTTTGTGCTTCACTTGTCTAGCAGGCCGTTGCTACTGAAAGTCTTTTACGAAGAGGGTTGAGTAAGTTGTTTTTCACCAGCTAATCTGTGGGAAAATGTGGAGCTGGTTTTACAAATTTAGTACAAATTCTGTTGTCTTTGCAGAGCAGCAGATCTGCATCAAGGAGTAAAGCAAAGTTCCCTCTGCTGGTGGGGAGGGAATTGGGCTGCTGGTGTTGCAGTGGCGTGTGAGCGCTCTTCTCTGTGGCATAACCAGGAGAACATGTGCACTGTGCTGTCACTTGAAAACAAGGGTCAACCTACATGAATGTGTGCTTGCTCAGCACTTTAGAGCTTAATCAGTCCTTTCCCTAAGAACTTTCAGCTTAATCATTTGTGTTGGAGTCCAGGGCAGGTGGAAAACATCTCAAACTGCCCTGTGGGGTCTGAAACCCTGGCAGAGACCCCAGGAAAGCACAGTCTTTGACTTTAGTCCATGGGAAAAACTTCCAACACTTATAGATGAGTTAAGAAATAATAAAGATTTAAAATAGAGTTAGCTTAGTTTGTCACAGGGTGAAAATTTGTAGTTTTGGGTTTTTAGTATGGAAGTAGATCGGAGCAAGATGGAGAATTTGGGGCGTTGTCTCATGTTCTTCTTCATCTACTCCATCTTCTGCTGTGACGGTGGCACAAAGACATTGGTAGAATGAAATCGAGGTAGAAATTGCGTGTTTAGAATAGGCAATAGTAATTGGCACAAAACCATAAATATAGTACATTTTTAGAGTTAATTGGATTAGAAATTTTTAAAACGACCCTGACCGCTGCCTCCATGTTCCTGTAGCAGAGTTTTCTCCTCGCATGCTGACACTCTTGTAAGACCTTGAGATAAGAAATAGAATAAACACCTTTGAAGATCGAGCTGCAGGATCCATCTCATCTTTCAACCCTGGTACAGGACTCTGAGAGACAGAAAACCCCTAATTAGGGGAATGTCGGGGTGAAAATCCTGACACTCTGGTGTCCCTGTTCGGGCACGAAATTAGGGGAATGACAATTTGGTTTCAGGTGATGTCTCATGTGGCTCTGCCATCTGTCTGGTGAGAATTTTACTGCTTTCCCTTTAAGATCAATAACTTGGTTTGCCTTAGAGAAATTGAGAAAAAAAACCCCAAAGTCTTGAGAAATAAGTTCTTTCCAGTCATGAATTGCTGCCAGTGTACAGGTATTTCTCAAAAACCTGGATAACTGGTAAGAACAGATTAGCTTTAAACAAGTTTAAGGAAGAAATAGCCAGGCACTGTCATTTCGTCATCACCTTTTTGGGTCTAAACTGAATGGACTGAATGTATTGCAGAGGAAGATATCCCAAAACATACTGGACAAGTGATTGAGCACACAAGGATGATTTTAGAAGTATTTTTAAACCAACTTTCAGGCACTATTCCTGTCTTAAGATGCCTCGTTGCAGGACTAAGTAAGCTGAGTGATTTATTTAGTGAATTTTTACTTTTGTCCTCATACTGAGTAGGTATCTTGGATAAACTTCTTGAAGGATGTTTAGGATTTTTTCTTGCTCTTTTTAGCAGCAGCTTTTAAATGTTGATACTATGAAAGACCATAAACCTGCAGAAAGTTAATTCACAGTGAAAAGCACTCTGGGTCCTCTGGGCTTATGCTGTCCTTGAGCAAGCTGACAGACCTCCTCTGAAAAGAGGAGTGGGGAGGCACCCTTGGGATTTCTTCCCTCCTTTCCCTGGTGCTGCCCTCGCATCCCTCCGTGCCTGGAGGTGATGGCTGTGCCTGCCGTCCCTTGGGAATTTACAGGTGACAATCACAGGCATGCCAGCTCCAGAATAACTGTGCCCTGGTGTTTTGGAACAGGGTTGCCTTAATGCTTTGGATCATTTCCAGAACTACCTCAGCTGTCACGAGCAACTCTTCCCACTTCAAAGACTAATATGTTCTATAAATAGTGGTGCAAATTAGGCTCTGGTTGTGTCCCAGATTCCTCAACTTCTTTCATCCCTGGTGACAGGACTGTGGAGTGAGAGGCAGCAGGTTCTGCCCCAGTGTCCAGCCTGGGCAGGGCAGGGGACACAGCTCTGCCAGCATTTAGCCTGGTCCTGGTTGCTGGTGCTCTCAGGAGCACGGCACCTTCCTCCATATATTCTTACTTAAAAGCTGAGTTTTCTCTTGGGAAAGGTGTCAGAACCCTCTTGTCGGCCGAAAAGAAAGGATTGCAGAATGGAGTGCTCCAGAAGGAAAGAAAATGCTCTGGGAGGGAAGGTGGTGAGATGGAGAAGTCTTGGGAAGTTGAGAGGGAGGTGGAAGATTGCTAGGGCTTAACACAATAGAGACAAGGAGTTTGCAGCAGCAGGGGCACTGGGGAAGAAGAAACATAAAAAGCAGAGAATAAAATAAAGAAACCTTTATATGAAGCAGAATAGCAGAGAAAGACTGTAGTTAGGAAATTGGAGAACAAGTATGTGGCTAAATCAGAAAAGCAATCAATTAAGGGTAAAACGGTCAGTGAAGTGGACAATTTAAGGACTGCTCATTTGGTTAAGCAAGATAACCCAAGGAAGTAACAATTAATTAAAACAGCGTGAGGTAAATTATAATTTCAGTGAAGAACCTCAAGTATCAGATGGAAGCAGGTCACTTGAGTAAATTGAGGGTCCAGTTTCAGTGACCAAAGGTCTGAGAGAGGCTATGAAACCATAATAGGAGAGGGCATTTTCATGCCACAAGATAGCAGAATCATTTTGCTCTAGAGATGAGTGTTGAAGTGGTGAGATTTGGAAGTGGAGTGATGAAATATGTGGAGTACAGCCCACTCACTGCAGCTATCTCTGGTACCTGTCCTACTTAAGAGCTGTGGTGGGGAAAATGTCCATATGGTTAGCAAAAAGACAGGAAAACAACATTTGTTGCTCTGTTTTTTTTCATTCTCTGATTGCATTTTGCCAACTAGACAGTCCACAGGCTTGTCATCTAGTGAACTTTGTTTGCTGAGGCTTAGATAGCCCTTTGGGGCACAAACAGCTCAGGCTGAGGGATGATGGATTACAGCAGGCAGTCCTTCGACTTCTCATATCTCAGAGTGGGGTTGGTTACTATGGATTTGGGGTGAGACTAAAACAAAGGCATGCTTTGTTCTGTCTGGATGCAATCCATAGCATTTCTGATGAGGTGACTTCTCACTGTGTGTTCTAGTAGGATCATACATTGTTGGCATTAAATGGATGCATGCATAATGTGTATTTAGAAAGAACTCCAAGCTTCACTGTTCACTGTTCTGGGGATATTCAGCTACTCCAGAACTCCTTGGCCACATGCGCTTGGCCTGTTTCGGTTCCAGGCTCTGGAGCAGCTCTGGGAAGGTGAGGGATTTGTGGGGGAGGACATTGGAGCTTCTACACTTCTGGTTGCCAAATGCCAGCATCTTCTCCAGAGTGATCTTGCTGTGCAGGAGGCAGAGTGCAAAGCAGTGAAATTCTGTGTCTTGGCTGTTGTCTTTCTCTTCTGCAGCATTTCCATCATGTAGCTTCTGCCCCAAATATGCCTACTTCCCAGTGGTTGTAGGAATCCTGCAGGAGATTTGTGAGAGATGTGGAGTATAAATCAACTGATACTGGACTTTTATTGCAGTGCACAAAAACACAGAAATGTCTTTAGTAGGACTAATTACTACATCAGGTCCTTTTAGTGTAGTTTCCTATCTCTGTCAAGGCCTGGCACCAAATGCTGCAGAGAAAGTCATGCAATAAATGTAGTAGTAGTGTGACCTCCCAAATAAATCAATGTCTCGGATTCTTAGCATTTTGAGACCATTTAGCCTTCACTGACTTAAACACCTCATTCCAAATTACTGTTGTTACTTACAACAACCTTTCATGTTCTTGGTGCTTACATAAAGAATCCATTCCTTCTTAACCTTTATTATGCTTAATTAAGGAAGTGCAGGTGTTCTTGGAATGGTTAGTTCTTAAATATATTTGTCTTATTCTTAGATTGCTGCTCAATCGCATTAAAAAAATGTGTCTTCTCTTTGACTCATGCTCCCTTTTTGTACTAATTTGCTTTTTTATCTGGTTGATTTTTAGATTTTGACATTGTACAAGAAAACAAAATGTCACCATGCTGTTGAAAACCAAACAGCTCATCTTCAACCCTGTAGTAAACAGTTTAATTACTATGGAAACTGAATTATTGCTCTCTAAAATTGTTCAGTTGTTGCTTCTGAACTGATCCTTTTTTTTTTTTTCCTAAATAATTCACTGCTTAAATTTCTTCAAATGAGTAACTTAGACCCACTGGCCATGATTCAGTAGAGCTCTGTAACTTATCATGCATTCTTGAGCTGCAAAGGTGAATTTTCAAGCTGAATTTGACACCTATAAAGGTGGCAGTTGGACTGCCCAGTTTGTGGGTGCTCTCAGATCAGCTGTGTCAGGCCTGGGAGCTGAGGCTCGGCCAAAGAAAAAAAGTGTGTTGGGTTAATTTCTGTGTAGTACACATCCTGTAGGTAGGAACGTGGGAGTCTTCTCATGCAGGTCAAGCGACTGATATTTATCTTCCTGATAGGGCACATTTTTTATTTTTACTCAGTAGCAGGAAGGAAAACCACAAATTCAGTCAGTTCATTGTGGGATAAGTCCACAGTGCTGCTTCTTGCTGTCCAAGAAGCTGAGGACAAAAGGGTCAGAGACAGAGAATGTCCTGGGTGGCATCTCTTGGGGCCAGGGACTGTGGGATTCTTGTTTCCAGCACGCAGTTTCCACAATCTCTCTACAGGATTATCAGCTACTTCCAGTCCAAACTGACGAGTTCAGGACCAATCACTAAATTGGAGAATCTGCCACCTTCCCTCCTTACTCCCCTCAGGATCCTGAATGCAGTGTTTCTTGGGGCAGTTTCTTATATATCCCCAGTAGATCCAGCTGTAAGCTGACCCATCAATACCTGTACCAAAATCTATCCGTGACATACTGCAGAAATCTCCAGAAATGCAAGGTTGCTTGCATCACTCTGTGTTGGCCTTCCTATGGGTATCAGGGAGATAGATACAAATCTCCTAGTGGGCCCAGAGTTTGTGATCCAGGGATTTCCTTGAGTCTTTTAAAGGAGATTTCTGTTCCCAGCACTATGCCTCATTCTTTGGGAATTGAGGATGTGGGTTCCTGAGTAAAAGTAAACTCAGGTTGGGTACACTAGCCTGAGAGACTGCATGGCTGTGGGTTTTATGTCTTGTTTGAAAGAGCTGGTTTATAAATTCCTCCCTCAGATCTTTTCAGAACCTAGCTCAACTATTTTTAATATTTCGATGTCTTTGGCTTATGGGTAGTCTGTGAAAACTGGAGCATGGCAGCTAATTAAACTTAGGAATTCGACAGTACTTCAACCCAAAATAGTTTCCTGTGATATGTGTGGCTGTATATGTCGAACTCTTCAGGCTTGGCTTTTATTTAGAATTTCGTAGTGTTGCAGTATATATAACTCTTGCAGGCATCTCAAGGCGGCATGTTTTGCTTTGTTGTAGTATGCTAGACAGCTACCTAAATAGCAACAAGTCTCCTGTTTACTACCTTTACTCTAATGGATCCTGTAAGTGGGTTCTCCCAGAATAAAGGAGTCTATAAAGAGTGAGAAACTCAGTCAGAACGAGGTGGGGGGAAAATAAAACTCCAGACTTGATTTCTGCCAGGAACATTTCCTGTAGCAGTTCTGCAGCACTTGGAAGCCCAGGGTTTCTCTGACCCACCCACTCGTGCCTGTGCAGGGGAGATGTGATTCTATAGCTGGGGGCAGGTCTGGCAGATGGCAGAGGCAGGAGAGGATGGAAAAGAAAATACCTTGGCAGGATGGGTAGGAGTCATAGCATGTAGTAATCTCTGGAGTTCGTGTTTGACAGGCTTTTAGGAATTCTAATCTCACAGGGAGTGTTAGCTTGTTAAAGGCCACCAGATTGGGCAGAGGGGGAAGTTGGATAAATTAGATTTTCTGCCAGGACTTCAGGCCTATAAGAGCTTAGTACGTAAATCATGTTTATCCCCTAGGAAGCTGTTTGATTGCTCTGGGTAATGGGGTTTGTGCATTCCTGATTTATTCCCAGCAGCACAGAGCCTAGCACAGCAAACTGCTTAGATTTGGATAGACTCAGACGTGCCTCCTGTCTCGTGCTCACCCCTTCTTTTTCACTGCCAGCTCTCTATTTTCTACTTCTGCTTCTTCTTCTGTGCCCACCCAGCGAACCTCCCCACCCCAGAACCACTAGACATTGTGATGTGTTGTGAAACTCCCTGTTTGTAGTGAGTGCTGCCAAATATCATTTGCTAAATGATGGTGGCAAAACAGCGTGCAATGGGTTGAAAGTTGTAAATATATGATGATCTTGATGGCTGGAGCTGTTTGGATTATATAATGTATAATAGGTAAGGGCTGTTTCAGAGCCCAGACAAGATGTAGTGGTGCCTGTGAACTTCTGGGAGCTTTGGAAGCGTGAGTTTTGGAAACTCTGCTTGCAGCGCCACGTGAATATTTGCAGTGAAACACAAGTTTATGTCCCTTGATTGTATTGGAAAATTCTTTCTTGGGGTTTGGGGGCAGTTCTGCCAGCTCATTTTAGGGTCTGGGATAGCTCAGATGTTAAGCCTCCACTTGTCCTTTGGGAGCTGCTGTGAAGTAATAGAAATGCGAATTACGTGTTTAGATGAAACAAGGAGCGCTGAGATCCCCACTGCCTTATTCCTGACCCCGGAAATTCCCAGTGTTTGATACAGCCTGGAATCCAAGTGGATGTTGGTGATGAGCAGTGGGTTGGTGCTGTGATTGTCCAGAGGGACTTGGCTCGGGTTAGGTTGCCAGTGAAGGAGTGGAGTGACTCAGAAATGAGATGATGTGGGAGGAAGCGCGGAAAATATCTCCTGGACTCTTCCCCACCTCCTGTTAGAGACTCCTGAGGATTCTTTGCCACAGTGAGCATTGGACAGAGAGGAGGTTTGAGAATGCTTTAAGTAATCGCAAGAGGCATTTTACAGAGAGTTGTTAGTGAGTTGGCACCACTGTTGAGACCAAATGGCAGAAGATTACTTCTGCATCAGCATTTTGTCCTTTCTAATGTGGTACTAGTGGGAGTGAGGCAGTGTTTGTTAATGAGATCTGTTCAGAAAGTTAAAAAAAAAAATCACTTTCCTGACTGCAAAATGGAGCTTTGACCATCTCAAATCAATTAATACAACACACAGCTGTCACTCAGCCACTGGGAATGGTAGGAGAGTAGCAAAAAGAAATTTTGTGATCTAGCATTTGCTTCTGCTTTTGTTTCATCATAACAAAGTCCCTGATAAGTGTCAGTAAACTTGGTTTTTGGGTTTCACTGGGCCTACAGGAGAGAAAGGTGTGAAGACAGGGTATATGGCCTTTTGTTCTTGGAACAGGTGTCTGGAGGTGATTTGTGAAAGCATCTCAGTTGATCTTCCCTGTAAGAACAGACTCATTTCAACCCAGAGCTGATGAGATCTTAGCTCATTTCAGTAAGTCTGTGAAGAGGCAGAAGAATTCAACTATGATGGAGTTCAATATGAGTGCAAGATGACCACCATTTAACTTTTTTCTGTGGCTTCACCAAAAGAGACTTAAAAAGACTTGGAATTGGAGTTTCTAATAAAAAGAGGTTCCAATTTGTATATGTTTTTCCTTTATTTTAATCTATTTAGTGCCTTAAGCAAAGGCACAAAAATAATGCTGATTTTATAGCACCTAGCACTCAGGAAAGGTTTAAAACACATTAGCAAAATTTCAATAATTAAGCTTTTACCTGCAAACAGAGGAATTGCAAGTTCAAGGTGTGCTTCAGCCAAATGGCTTTGTTTTAATCTGTGGCAATTTAGCCATTCTTTATTATCTGTTAGAAGCCATCTGTCAGCACACAGGAGGACCACTGAACTCAGCTCAGAAATATCTCTGGATCCTCAGCCAGTGGATGGTCAGCTGTTTACAGAAGCGATGGTGGGGGTTGCAGCAGATAGGGCTGTAAGTGAAGTCCAGTGTCAGTGCTTGGTGATGCATTAAATCCTGGCTTTCACCCAAAATCAGACTCCTACAGCTTAACTGGTGTATAACTCTGGGTGTACAGAAGCAACAAAGAGCACACTGTTGTGTCAGTGTCCGTTTCAAGGAAGCTAAACCAAGGCATTATTTGGCATTTATGGATTATTTTCCCCTTTTCAGTCAGTAGGGAATTTGATATAACTGGAGTCTCAAATCATAATCCACTCACTTTAAGAAATTTCTCTCACTGGCAGATTTCCTCCAAATGAAACAGAATAATAGAAGTCTTAAGGGTAGTGAGTTCCTACCACTTTAATGAAAAACTGGGTAAAAGAGAGAGGTCAAGCCCAAGGTTTCCTGTTTTGTTTGGCCGATCAGCTCATCCTGCAGGCTGCTTGGCATCAGACGGATGCTTCCCAACCAGGCAAAACTCATTCCACCTCCTCAACAACTGAGAGTTTTGAGGTGTGGGAAGCAGTTTCTGAGAAATGAGAGGAACGAGTTTCTCTTCAAAACTGGGCTTCCTTCAGTCTGTTCCTTCAGATCTATTCATCCATGTTTGATGGGTTAAAACTTTTCTCCAGATGTGTGCCTTTATATGCCTTTGAAAAGATACTGGTTTTTCATGCTTTTTCCTGTGATACTTTTACATATTCTTGTCTCTGTCACATGTATAGGTGATGGCTGCCAGGTCACCTACTTTTTTTTTTTTGCATTAAAAACCCCTTGGAGTGACAAATGCAAGAATGCTCCTTTCCTCTTAATCTCTGTTGTCTCAGCTTTTAGGAAATCTGTGTAATGAAGGAATTTGGGTTTTCTCTCTGTCTATTTCTCCTTCTGTCAAGGGGCATGGTTGAATTGATCAAATTAGTGAAAAGCACTCCATGGGCTTTTTTGGATTGGAGCATAGGGGCACTTTTGGAAGGAGCATTACTTACAGGGCTTTTACCAGGGTTGCAGAAGCAGGTGGAGAAGTCACTGTGGTGTGATAATTGACTGCTTAGATCCAGGTGGGACCCATCAACACTTGAGATAGTGCAAGCTCAAATGTAAGATTAGAGCTGCTCAATTAATTTTTAGTGAATCTCCTTCTCCTGAAAGAAAACACACACCCTGTGCCCTTGTTGAGGCCAAATAGTTCTCTGTGCTTGTGGTGGCACAAAGCAAGCAGCAATTTCATTTGAAGGAAGGATGAAAGTGGTGAGAACAACTAATTTTTCCTTTTTGCTGCAGCAAGCGCCTCATGTGGTGTAACTTTGTGTCTCAGTTGATGGTTCTGCTGTTTTGCAAGACAGCCATTCATTAATTTCGCCTTGTATCTGTGAAAACTGCTCTCCTCCTGCCAGGTTTATGAGACTGAAAAAAAAAAAAATGGATAGCACATGTAGCAATTAATCTCCTCCCCTGCCCTGCTCCCCTTTGCCCCGGAGTTCTCTGTGACAGAATCACCCGTCAGTGCAGCTGTTCCGGTTCTTCGTTCTGACACTGTGAGGGATGTGTGAGCGGAGATGAAAAACCATCAGACGGGGCTGCTGGCAAACAGGATCCTTCCATGGGGTGCTGTAGACAAGCAGAAGGGCTGCAGTCCCTTTCTCACTGCTCACCTTTGCTGCAGAAGCCTCCGGTGACTTCCGGGGATCTGGAGCAGCAGGCCGGGCTTCATGCATTGGAATAAAGCTATCAAATGTGGATGTGTTTGTCTAAGGTAGCTGTTCCTTTATGGTCATTAGAGAGGAGGCAGGTGTTTAGCCTGAGATGGAGCCCACCCTAAAAGGTGTGGTCACTATGAGGAAGGCTTGGAGTGACCTCAATTTGCATTTCCAGCACTGTAAATGAGACGAACCCTGCGTCTCCTCTGACACAGTTGTGTTTAGGGGCTAGTGATGGTGGCATCAGCAATCCAGTGCCACTGGATTTCAGCATTGTGTGAGGTTTCTGTCTGCCACCCAGAAACCATAATTTGAGCTCATGCTCAGGTTCCTCACCTCTCCACGGGACGTGGCTCTTCATTGCGGTTCCCAGGTGAAATGTCAAGTCAGTGCTGCTGTCTCTCCTGAGTGTGGTTGGGAACAGAACTGACAGGTCAGAGACATCCTGCATTCCAGTAGATTTTATTTACTGCATGAATAATTTGGATATCTTTGCTATTGCTAGTCACAATTTGTGGTGATTTCGTTATAATACAGCTCTTTGATACAACTGATGTGAGAGTGTTGGAAAAATGTCATCTGACCAAGTCCTAGAACTCATACTCTGTAATTCATACCTCATAATTTGTCTTTCAAAGCTTGCAAGCAGTCTTTGTGCGTTGGAATTTGAGACAAGTTTGCACAAATCAAAATGTGTTTCTCTGAAAGGAAGTGAACAATTCTGTGCTGCAGTAGCTTTTCACATCAAAGCTGCTCCATTTTTAAATAAAAGAATTGGCAGGAGGAAAGGTAAGCTAAAAGCTTGTCTGGTCATCTGGTAGACTTTTATTCACTTAGTTACAGAATCACAGAATGGTCTGGGTTGGAACAGACCTTAAAGATCCTCTCATTCTAGTCCCCTGCCATGGGCAGGAACACTTTCCCCCATCCCAGGTTGCTCCAAGCCCCATCCAGCCTGGCCTTGGGCACTTCCAGGGATGGGGCAGCCACAGCTTCTCTGGGCACCCTGTGCCAGGGCCTCTGCACCCTCCCAGGGAAGAATTCCTTCCTAATAACCAACCTTAACCTGTCAGTGTGAAGCCATTCCCCCTGGTCCTGTCACTCCAGGCCCTTAGAAATAGTCTCCCCTCATCATTCCTGTAGGCTCTCTTCAGGCACCAGAAGGCCATAATTAGGTCACCCCAAAGCCTTCTCTTGTCCAGGCTGAAAAATCCCAATTCTCTCAGCCTTATATCCCCGTTTCTTCTAGTTCACAAACATTGTTCAATCAAAAACGTAGTCCCTGGCAAGTTTTGACCTCATCTGTATTTCTCCAATCCAAATGTACTGAAGTGTACAATCAAAATCAAAGCCCCAATTTTCTATGACAATTTGAATGTTTCTGGAAGAAAAATGTATCACTTGTATATTACAAAAAAAAAAGAGTTAAAATCAGTCAGAGATTAGGATGAGGTGCTGCAATGACTGACAGCCCAAATTTTACGTTCTAGAAGGCAGCAGGGTTTGTTTGTTCAAGGCCAAGGCAGCAAGGATAGGGTAACCATACCATCCCAGAGGATGAAAAAACAGTTTTATATTTCTTTTGCAGTCTGGGAAACAGAACTGTGAACTCTACTGCGTGGGTGGCACCAGATCGGTGATTCTAAAATAGGTAGTGAAAACCCAAATATTCTCTGGTAAATCAAAGTAGATAGGGAAGATTATATTCTTGGGTTAAATAAAATACTTAATTTCCCTTTTAGACACCTCAAAAAAGCCTGGAAAAAAATTCTGGAAAGATACTGGTGGTACAGAAAAGGAGCAAGTTCTTGATTTCATAGTTTCCTCCCCAACTATTAATTTGGCAATTTGTAGCAAATTATCATTAATTTAGAGTTTAATTTCTTACTTTAAAAAGTCACAGCAGCTCTGTTGCTAAGCTAATGAAGATAGTTTTCATGAATTGTCCTTATTCTGTGGTCTCTGCAATGCAACCTCATTCCTTTTATGCAGGTTGCAGTGCCAGGCATGATTTATTATCTGCAACCTTTTTATTGTCCTGATAACTTTCCTCTCTTGAGGAAGTCGGAGAAATATTACAGGATCCTTGTGAAGTCCAGACACCAGAAATTGCTGCAGGTGGAATTGAAATAGGCTGAAAGCCTCACATCAAGAAACAATATAATAATAAATGTGAGAAGGAAAATGGTCATGACTTTAGTCTTCGAGGAATCTTACCATATTGCAGAGACCTTGACTCGGGAGTAAATCAGATTGTCTCTCTTCTGCTCCGTGCTATCCACTCCTTTCATTTTTTTTTCACTGTATTTAGACCTATTCTTCAGGCTTAGGTGATTTCTCTGGGTATTTTCAGAAGTGAACCTATGCACAGCAATGTATTCTTGATTTAGATGTTGTATTTGGCAAAGGTCTTACTTTTAGCTAGAGCTTCTGCTGTGACTGTTGTCTCAAAAACCCAATTTGGTATGCTTTTGTGGATATCAAGAGCATTTGCACTGGCCATTATCTTGTTCGTTTGGTACTTGTCCACGTGATCTTTCGTAGGAGGGAGGTTTTAAGATCATATTCCTGAACAGTTGTGCTGAGGATAATTTTCAGTTTAGTCTTGAGTTGGGTGGTATGCCTGGAGTAGTAAGGTGCTTTAAACACCATGAAAACCTCAAAGTCTAAAAGAATTCTTCAGGCTAATCCCCATTTACAGGATTAGATTGAGCTTTCTAGGAAAAGAGAATTTTACGAAAGAGAAATTCAGCGTGTGTGACCAAACCCAACAATGTTTTTGCAGAATGTTCAGGAGCCAAATGCCAACTGCACTCCAAGCTCACTGATTGTAGCAGAACCAGTGATTTTACTGTTATTGAATGGCTTTGTAGAATTCTGTGGGGCCATAAAATCCCCAGACTGCCAGCTTGGAGCAAAAAATGGCCACAACTGGAGCCATTATGTGGTGTTTGAGAGGGCTCTCTTACAGCTGCAGGCACTGGCTGCTGCCTCCCCTGGGGGATATGAGCCCAGATTTTTTTTCTGTTCTTGGATGGCATGGGATGCGTGAGTAACAAGAGGTTCTTGTAGTTGGCAGGGGGGTAGCTACCCTAGAAATAATATTTCCAGGCTTTATTTAGAAGGAAGTATTTAGGGGTGGATCTTGAAAAAGAGAGAACAGCCCCAGGAATTATGGAAAGAGTAAAAAGTTTTGTTGATAGCCAGAAATTCAGGAAACTCCGGCCTGTTTTCTCATCGGAGGGGAGGCTGAAATTTCAGCAGCCTCCTTTAAGGATCTCTTAAAAGATGGAGGAGAAATAATTTAAAAATCAGTCAAAACCTGAAATGCCAGAAAATCAGACTTTGAACAGGGTTACTGAAGACAGTATATTATCAAGCAGTGATTTTTGTTTCTCCCCTGCCACCAAAACTTCCTGCAAAAACATGGGGATGTCTTATTCTTGAGGAAACATTACACCAAAGACATAACGAGGAGAATTTCAGGATTAGATTCGGAGACTGTTAGAGGTGGTCAAGCCAGATGCATTTCAGAGCCCTGCTATTGACATAAATCCCTAAAATATTCCCAGTAGGGGATATAGGTGTGGATTTAGTTGAGGAATCCACAAGACATCAGCAGGAGGTTGATGTGAAGCCTCTCCTTGATGATTGTAGATAAAGCCATTGGTGTTCTTGGAATGGGAATTGCTTGTTGCTGGGAACTTACTGTTACTTCAGTTGAAATGTGTCTGAAAAATAATACACATTTGCAGAGAATTATGAACTTATGGCAAAATCAGTTTTTGATAGGGAAAAATAATGTGTTTTTTCCAAATTCCGATTCCACTCCTTTCAAAGTAGCAGTAAAACTTTAAAAAATGCCCAAACTTAAATTTCTGTGAATAACTTTATGGTTTTAAATACAATCTCCACTTGCAGAGGAGAACAGCTATATCAAGCATTTTAACAGTCATTAATAAATGATGTTTTTCTGCTTCTGTACAGCCACTGGAAATGATTCCAGTCTCTTTAGGATTGCCTTTCAAATATATGAGGAATGTATATGATAACATAATATTGCACTGTAATGGTGGAATTCTGCAATGTGTGTTTTACGTACATCTATGTCACCCTTCCTAGTGCCATGTAGGCTTTGGAAAGATGGGATATTCTAGACTTTTAGAGCTTTTCATCATTCTGTATTTTAGGACATAAATTGCTGAGTTTGCTGTGGTACAGGATTTTCAGGCTAACCTTCAATCACCTCACCAAGTCTCCAATTTCTACTCAGGCTGAGTAGTATTTCTGGGCAATGAGGGAGTAAGAGGATACGGAGTTTCAGCAGGGACACTAAACAAGTATAGCCACTCTCTGTGTATATATCCATCATACTGGGATGACTCAGGCTGGCCTTCGGTCAGGAAGCAGGCTCTAATACTGCTGGGAATTTAGCACAAGGACATGCAGTAACTGAAGAGACGTGCCAAAATTTCCATACTTGCGTATGGAACCGTGGGGTTTTAGGAGGCCTGCTCTTCATGAATAACTGAATTTGGTACTGAGTATTTGAGTACCTTGGATCAAATTTTCAAAGGAGCTTACTTGATTCATGTTTGTGTTGGAGACCAGTTTTCTACCTATTAAAATGGGCTGTAAAGATGGAGTTTCTTTTGCTGAATCTTAGTTTTGTGTCTGTGTGAGTCTGAATGAATATTTAGATGTATTTTTTTTTCTGTCTATTTCTGAGATTTTCTGAAATAAAAGCAGGTTTTCTGGCTCTTCTGTAAGTAAAAAAGAGTCCCATGGTTCATCTGCAGGCTGGGAAGCGTGGCTTTGGAGCACGTGAGAGTAGCAGGAACACGGATGTGAGGAGTGATTTAACACAAGTTTGACAAGGCTCCAGTTAATACAATTTATTCTTTTGTTCCCTCATCTAGGAAGCTGCTGGAAGAATGCTGTGACCCTGGGCAGCTCTTTGCTATGACAAAGATGAATTCCCCCATGGGAAAGAACCTCTGGTTTGACGGGGAATTTTTATATTCTGTCACAATTGACAATGCAACTTACTCTCTCTTCCCACAGGTTAGTAACCGTGTTTTATTTTCATTTTAAGTATTAAACTACTAAATGGTAACATGATACAAATGAGTATAAATAGGCTGAAGGGTCATCAAGAAATTTTATCTTCATTTCTCAATACCAAACAGCGTCTGCTTTTTTACTTCCACATTCTGAAAACTTTGGTTATATGAATGTTAATCCTTCCCTGGCTGCATTATGGGATGTACGCAAGGGATGAAATTGGGTCACCTGTCTTGATTTTTAAAATGTTTTGTTCTAGCTATTTTAAGATGGTAATTCTTTAAAAAAAGTCAGGGATTGCAATCACTGTGAGCCCCATCCCTCACCTACAATTGCTTCAGTTCAGGTCTGTGTGGCCAAGATGGGACAGTGCTTTGTGTGAAGGTGTCCCAAGTTACTTCCAGGTTAACGAAGTTCATTGATGGCAAACAACATAAGCCCAATAAGAGAAGCCAGGAGCTTGACTTTGTTGATTCTTGCTGTGTTTTTGAGTGTTGGAAGTGATTGGTTATTAATGTCTGTCAAAGGTGCTTTGGGTTAAGTGCAGGGTTTTTGAGAGCTGGCAATTGGTAGTACTGATCTAGGCTGCTTCTTGGGTTTTTAAATAATACAGGAACTGATACTAAATAGTGAGTTTGTTATATTGAATTTTATATGTTGAGTGCTAATATTTTATCTGGCTACTCACTAAAAAAGCCAAACCGCTGGCTTTATTAATTGATTTACCTGCTACTTTAACCTGTCAAATTCAAGATAGGGGGATTTATTCGGCCTCCCAGTGTTGAGTTGTTCACACAGGGCTTCTTATTTGTTGCTGTTTCAGTTAAATGTGTAACAGAATTCTTACTTGTTAACTTCCTCCTGCAAATAAAACATCAAAAAAGTTACAGTTTTTGGTTTTTTTTTTTAAGTAGGTTTTAGATCTCAAACCCAGTATTATTACTTTGAATGAGCTTCTTTTAATGGAGAAGGAGTGCGGGGAAGCTGCGGTGTGGGGTGGAGGAGATGGGAGCAGCCCCTCTCTGTGTTGACGTGACCCAGAGGAGCTCTGGTGCAGCTGTTACAGCTGTGTCTGGTTCAGGATGCCAGGTCCTCTGTGTCATCACTCCTCCCTGTTGCCATGAACTGGGTGATGGACCTCGGCCTCCCTCAGCTTCTGTGTCCCAGCAAGCTCAGCACACAAGCAGACGCTCCTGCAGTACAGCTGGAAAGGAGTTTCCCAGCTGGACTGAACTTCTGGGGGCTGGCAGAAAGTTTATGATGTGTTGCAGAGCAGTGGCTGTAGGTTTTAATGATTAGTGTGATTTGTTGCTGCTGTATTGCACTGTTTATCGGAGGAGAGCGGAATCCTTGGCAGAGCTGTGAACTTTGTACCACAAAGATGCTGCCAACAGGTGCTCTAAGTGTGTTTGTCCTCTCCAAGGTTTCAGGAAAGCCCCACCTGGGCTGGCAGGGGGAGGTCACCGTTTTGTGATGGATTTGGGATTTCAGATTTGGGGTTTGTTGTTTTTTTATTATTATTATTAAAACCTAGCACTCTGCTTGGCCACGGTGGTGCCCTGCCTCCTTCCACAGCAGAGAGCAGCGTGCTGGATGGGCTCCTTCACAGAGCTTAGAGAGAAATCACAGTCCGTGCAACTCCCCTGGTTCCCAGGATCCTAACTCCTGTCCTTAAAGTTTATCCGTTGGCCAGATCAAGAGTAAAGATCTGGGAGATGCTGAAGAGAGGAACTCCTGGGGGACAAGATGAGCTAAGCCGCTGGGAGTTCAGTGTCCTTAGGCTTGGCAAGGCAGAGGGGGTGTGTAGGTGCTGCTGTGGCGTTGGTGGTGGAAAAGGGGAATTTCGATCATGTTCCAGCCCTGGAATGTTATCCCTTTAATGAGATGATGGTCAGCTTGTTTCTGACAAGTGCTACTCCCTACTGCTCCTTCTTTCCTGACAAGTATGACTGCCTCTAATTTGATGTGTTACTCCTGTGCATTTTTCCCAGAGGAATTTTGTAGGCCTTCATCCGACAAAATCCTGGTAGGTAGTAAAATCTAGGGAGGATTTATTTGCAGTAAATTTTTAAATGCATTTTTCTACCTTTCTCTTCATTTCAAGAGAAGTACTTGCCTAAATTTTTCAGGCTCCCGCTTTGAAGAATAGTGTCTGTTATTAGCTAGCTTGCAAGCAATTTTCCTGAAGATGAATATTCCTTTCAAAAATATCCAGAAGCTTAAAACAGCTCACAAAATACACCTAATACTCTGATATGGTTAATATGGTTAATACATCTAATTAACTAATATGGTTAATGCTCTGAAATGCCGTAGGGATTTCAGGAAATGTAAACAGGAATGTAAAGGGCCACAGCTTTATTGATAGAATTAAAAAAAAATCCTCTGAAATAAATAAAAATGGCTCCATCCACATTCCTGGGCTTGAGCAATTTGGTGATTGCTGAAGATTTCTCAGTCCTGAACCAGTGACTAACTTATAGGGTAATGTAACCCAAAACTAAGTAGGTAACTTGCTGTATTTCATGTTATACAAAAATAAAGATGTCCAAAATTAACATGTAAAGTGTCACTTTATTCTGAATGTGAGCAATACAAAATAGAATAGTTTTTCTTCTGAGCAGTCTGAAGATAAAATTCTTACAGCTGGGTCAACATTTTCTGACTGAGTGCTTTTCCACTAAAAATGCTATGTCATGAAAATATAAATTTAGTATCAGTTCATTAGTTTTTCAATATTTCTTTGACGTGAAAAGGTTAGAAGGTTTTGGTGGTGTTATGGCGACGCATTGATTTGGGGTTTGTTGTATGTAGTACATTTTAACTTTTTTTTTTGAATGTAATACTTCAGCTGTTGGGTTTTCTTTTTATCAGCTCTCTTACTGCCTCTTCTTTCCTTAGACTTTGAGTGATTATATTACTCCTTTTATTTTTTCAAGTTTTTGACCCACCAAGGGAGAAATTCGCAGAAGAGAAAAAGCTTTTATGTGGAAATAGTAATTCAGTGCTCCATTGCAGTTTATGAGGACAAAATCTGATGTTGCAGAGTTACGCATGAGCCAGTAATTCCAGATGCTGGAAGTAGCTCCTCTTAGTCTATCCCTCTGTGCCATTTTACCCCTTGATTTTGAGAATTCAAATTTCTGGAAGCAGAAATGAGCTATTGCACTGACTGCACCATTTTTGCCCTCCTCTGGAGAAACTGGTGGATACTCAGCAGTCAGGAGAAGCCAGGCTGGCCACTGAAGGTCATGGGTAGCTTGGAAATGTCTCTTGTCACCATTGTGGACTGTTGGAACCCTGGTCACTGAGAATTTTGGACTTTCTGTGCTGACAGGCACTGACACCCGAGAAAACCCTGCATTGGACCTGAGGCTGTGGAGAAGGCTTCCAAAATTGACTGATAGAAGTGGGATGATGGGTGTGTAATTGAATAGAAGTGTGTGATATCACTTGGGGGAAAACTTAGGGTTTAAAGTTTTAGAATGTAGTAATATGTCTATTACTAAAGCAAGATGGAGGTTTTAGGGTGGAGGCCAGTCCTTCTTTTTCACCACCTTCTTCATGGGTCTGGGTGGTGTTTTGTAATTGGATAGAAGAGTCCGCATTGCGGGCCAGGGGTGGTTGGTTACTGGGTTAAAAATAAAAGTAATTTAGGTGTCATTTTGTAACGGGACAGTTTATCCTTAAAAGGCCTTGTAGAGAGAGAGATAGGGCTCCATGTTTAGTTTGTTAGCTTGAAGTGCTGTAGAGCTCACGGCTTGTGAGACTTGAATGTGGATAAGAATTAATGAACGTCTGAGTCCGAACAAGAAACACCGTCTGGAGCACGTAAACCCGACCCTGGCAAAAAGCTAAAATGCATCAGTGGACCTTTATTAAACAGAACCCCGAGCTGTGTGGTGGTGAGGTGCAGCCCTGCTGTCCCTGATGGGACAGAGACACACACTTCCCACAGGCTGGAATTCAGCCGTCGGCTCTGGTCCTGCCCTGGGGCACGGCGGAAGGCAGCGCTGGCATTTCCCACCCTTCGCCACCTGACTGGGATGGGAGAAACCAGGTTTCCATATAGTCCTGCAGGTATTTTTAGCTGCTCTGAGTAAGCAGGATGTAACCACATGAGTAGCTAGGATGTAACTCAAAACCATGTGAGAGAAACGTGAACGGACACTCACCCACTCTGGAGTTAGAGAATGCATCAAGGCCCAGTTTAATTTTTTTTTTTTTTAATAATTTTTCACTCCTTGCTGTCCTTTTCCTCCTCAGCGTTTCAAAAACAAATTTCAGACTATCATTAGCATTAGAGAGGAAAATCATCTAACCCCAATATTTTTTTTGTGCAAATATCTGGTTTTTGGTGCTTGTTGGCAAAAGCCTATAGCAAGGAGGAACTGAGGTAGTTTTCTGAGGTCGCCTTTCTCCATCCCCCAAGAGGTTAAAAACCCCAATTAAATTTAATGTAACTTTTCACTCTTCCATGAATTTTTTTGGAGGGTGGAGGAGTGAATACCTTTCAAAAGACATTTCAAATGTTTAACTTTTTTAATCTGGCAAAAGAAAACTATTAATTGAAAAAAAAATATTCTGGTTTAATTGTATTTCACTTGAAGCAGTTAAAATATTTTAAATTACTAAAATATGATTCCTCAGCTGCTCAAATCCCTTGTAAAGTTTTACTTGCAGAATCTGTCTGTTACAAGAGTGGCTGCTTGCACTGAGCTTCTCATGAATAGTCATCACAAATGGTGTTGGAGAAATCCAAAGGAAATAGCTGCCAGCCACGAAAATAACAATTGGGAAATGTGGCATCTGTTTCTGGGTACTTTGTGATCGGGAGTAAGATTATATTTTCCAAATCACACATGTAATACAAATATTTGTTTAAATTCCCACCATTAATATAAAGGCAGAGAAAAAGTTGCTCCAATTGTAAATGTAAAATGGAGACATTCTCTGACATTTTCTGGATTTTCTGAATGGTGTATTGGTAACAGTGAATTATTTGATGATTGTGCTGTGTGATTTGTGCTTTTCATTCAGGATACCTGTTAAATTTTGGGAGCTTATTTGCTTTTTCTTGGTTGCTCACAACACCTTTCATTTAGCCAGAGATTTTGTATTGTCCTACTAGTGCTGTTTCAAAGCAAATTCCCTGCTCTTACAAGTTACAGCCCGCAGCAAGTAGAATAATTTGTGATTATTTCAGCAAAAAAAACCAAATTCAGGTTGGGAAAGGGAGTCTGGTGTAGAGTCTGCAGGCTTTTTCCCTTATTGCATGCTGAGAATAACAGGAAAAACGTCCTGAGGAAGGAAGTGGCACCTTGGTTCTAGCAAAAGGTGAGATGTAGGAGCAGCAGGTTCTGGGAGAGGTCAGGTGGGAGCCAGCTGCTGTGCAGGTCCGGGGTGGGATGTGAAGCTAGAGCTGTGTAAAGAAAGTCAACCCCTTTAAGAGGACAACGTTTCCTTCCTTAGGGCAAACGCTCTGTTTGGTTGGACTGATTTTAGACCCAGGTGATCCAAAAATTGTGTGTGAAATGTGGAACTGCCTGGAGCAGTGTGGGCTGGGATCTGATGGATGGGCTGCAGTGTTGCCAGGAGGCAGGGATTACTGCCCTTGCTGTTGATTTTGGATGTGCTCTGTTAATTTTTTGCTAGCGGTGTACTCTGTTCTAAGTAATGCTCTGTAATTAATTACTGCTTGGAGAAATACAGTGAAATACTGGCTCTCATTTGTGATATTTTTTCTTGATGTCTTGGATAGGGACATAAATTTTAGGTCTACAGACATTCCATTAAGCAGCTTTTGTTTCTATTTCCATTAATCCTGCTCTCTAAATAGTACCTCCTTATCTTCCTTTGAGTTGTGTTTAGTTAGGATTTGGGGAAATTTCTTTGTGCTTTTACTTTTGGTCCTTTTTTTTTCTTCCTTCATTTTTTTTCCTGCTCCCTGTGCCTACATTAATATGCAAACTCTGTTCTTGATTGGGGCTACATATATTGACTCAAAATGAAAATATGATAAACATTAGTTACTGGCAATGGGGAAAACATTGTAGATACTAAAAGGTGAAGAGGTATTTAAATATTGTGAAATGAAAGTTGTGTTTTGGGAAAGCAACTAATATATTTTTTTATTATTCAAGCAGTTGTGTTATATACTGCTTTTCATAAACTGGGAGATGAAGTACTGTCTGTAGAGACCTGGCAAACTGCTCTTTTGGAGCATGAATTTTCCCTTTGATGCCTTGAGAGGCTACCTAGAACAGAGGCTAGACAGTGTTAAAGGAATAAAGTAGGTATTTATTAAAAGGGTCTGCAAAGGATACACCTTGGGCAGTAAAGAGCCCAGTCAAGGCTACACCCGAGATGGAAGGGTCACACGTTTTCACACTTTTATGAGTTTTGGTTCATTCACATGTTAATTGTCCAATTACAGCTTCAGGCTATGAAGTCCCATCCTCTCAGTTTGCTCTTCTCAGTTTGCTGTTGTTTAAAATTTTTGGCCCTGAAGTTCTGGCAAAACAATCCTTTTCCAGCTTGAGAACCAAGGAGAGGTTCTGAGGCTGGAAAAGGATTGTTTTGCCTAACTAAACTGTGAAGAGAGCTTGCTAACACTTTATATGAAGTTCAGAGTTATTTACTAATGCAGCAGTACAGAATCTGGATATTATGAAAGCTAAAACTTGAAGAGATCACCTTCAGTCCTGGATAATTTCTAGCCATCGGCATCAGGGTGATCAAAACAAAAATGTGGCTTAATATTCAGTTAAGAGAAACTCCTACCTTCAATATGATTCCATCCTGCCTAATTAAGAGCTGTGTAATTGGACCAATTTGTGTGGCATGTTAGGAAAGCTAAAAAAGAGCGTCCTCTACTCTGGCTGGTCAGTTAAGCAAGAGCCCCAGTGTTTCTGAAACTGCTCCCTAGAGACAAGATGCAAACATACCTGATGGGGAAAATCAAATCCATGCTAAAAAACTTGAGCTGGAGCATGTTTAGTTGGAAGTAATGAAATGAAGGGTGGGCAACCTGCCCTTGTTGAAGTGAAGTGAGTCAGACCAAGGAGTTGCTTTCTCTCCCCTGCTGATGTGGGCTTTGGTCAGCCTTGGCTTGCTGAGTGTCTCTGGCCGGGCAACTCGGCCAGACTGTCTTGGGTGAGCCTGATTTTTGTGGATTTTATCTGCAGTAATGCACATGCCAAAGGGGCTTTGTCTCAGCCGGTGCAAACGCATAAATAGATGCTGACCTTTCCAAATGTAACAGAGAGAAAGGGAAGGGCTGGAGCTGGCTGCAGTGTCAGTTTGGCCCGCAGGCACAGAGAGGGTGGGCTGCCCTGGCAGCCTTTGTGTCTCAAATCCAGAGTGACTGAGCATCCATCACTCTCTTTCCTAGGTGATACAAGAGCTCCTGTTTCTTCTCATTGGCTGCACAACTGAAATGCCCTCCCTGAAGTATCATTTTTATGTTTGTAGGTCACAACTACACATATTGTACTGTGAGATTGCAAAGTACAGAGCAAAAAGGCTGAACTCAAAGAGGGAGTGAGAAGTGCAAGCAAAAAGGGACAGAGAGAGGCCCTGGGAATTTTATGGGCTTTTTTGTCAATGTTCACCTGCTTTATGATGCCATAAACTTGCTGCTTTAGAAGCAGGAACTGTTGCAAGCAAAAGAATAATTAAAGGAAGTGGACACAGATGAGAAGCTACAGGGACACCAGACTCGTGATGGCTGTAAGTGACTTCCAGGACATATGAACTGCCTGGCTGGGGGTGTAAAAATAGAAGTAAGGGTGGGTTCTAGTCTGCCCAATGGCAACACAGTTAGGTTTGCTTTGTTTTTTTTTTTTATTGTAGTTTTATGTAACTGATGAGATACTCAAAGGACATTGTTCCTCCATGCAGAGGTTTCTCTGGCAGTGAACTTCTTTATACACCAAGACTTCCACCTACAGGTGCAGAGAAACCTTTGCTTCTTGAGAAAGCTTTATCCTTTATATGCTGTCCACCTGTTGGCTTTTCATTTTATTTATGAATTTTGTTATTAAAATTCATCTCATTCAGTTTAAAGATGTTTTACGGTATATGTAACTATATATTTGAATTACTCAGTGATCAGTACATGACATTAATTTTCTCTCTGTAGTAATTGGCTTTTTTGGTAAGATACTTCTTAAGATAGGCTTAATATGTTATTTGAGGCTTAGGTTTGGGTTGATTTTGTACCTGGCTCTTACAGCCTGGCAGAAGAATGAGTAGAAATTTATGGACTGCTACATACTTCTATTTTTTTTGTGTTGTTATTTGGTTTCTTCATATGGCTCATGTAAATTTTAGTAGAACATAGCAGGATACCAGATCATGTTCAGAAGGTATTTACTGTTTAGCAGAGATGCAGCCCCCCTCCTCTCCCACATATTCCCAAAAACAGATAGAAGTGTGGCTCAGTGGAGTCTGCAGGCTTGGACAAAGTCAGGGAAGGTGGTGCCACTGCTGAAGCTATTAAGAAGGGGTAGCAAAGTTACAAATCTTGTAGGAAGATTATACAGTGACTTTCAAGAGATCCTTTATGTCTTCTTGCTTAGAGGGGAGTGTAAGCCCAGCTGTTGGTGTAACGAGAACTCTGCTGCATTACAGTTCATAAATTGACTTAATGTAGCCAGGCATTGATTTAGAGTCCTTATGGCCTAATATGACATGGAGGGAAAGGGCTGTGGTTCTCTCCTGGAACTACTTTTCTCACCTGAATGATTCCCATGTGGCAGGCACTGGCTTCCAAGTGACATTTTGAACACAGGGAAAATAAGGCAGTAGTGGTTTTCTTCCATCAGGATGCACTGGATAAATCCTGGATGTGCAGGTTTGGGAGGACTGCTGCTCGTGAGAGTGGGACCAGGCTGGGGAAGTTCACAGAGAACTGTCTCCTGTGGGAAGGGACCCCACGCTCTCACAGGGGAAGGCTCCTCTCCCTGAGCAGCAGCAGAAGAACTTGGGCAATGAACTGACCAAAACCCCCAGCACCTGTCCCCTGTGCTCTCAGTGGGAAGGAGCTGGGGGGAAGAAAATATGTTTTTAAGGGCTTATTTTACTTCTCATTATCCTCCTGTGATTTTGTTAGTAATAAATTCACCTTGTACCTCAAAGCTGAACCTGCTTTGCCCTTGGAGTGTTTTCTCCCAGTCCTTACCTCCACTCATGAGCCCTTCATTAATTATTTTCCCTCCTCTGCCCAGCCTTGGCAGGGGAGGGTGAGCGAGCTGTGGGTGCCTGGCCTTTGGCAAGTATCCAACCTTGACAACGAGGCAGTGCTGCACCGAAACACAAACCATCAGTTCATGGTGGAATCACAGTGAAACCTGTGCCAAGGCTTTGTCTGGAGGGGATGCTCCGAGGTCACTGCCCTCTTGCCTCTGCCCCGTGGCTGGCAGCTCTACCAGCATCACAGAATGGTTTGGCTTGGAAGGGACCTTAAGGATCGTCTCATGCCCCATGGGCAGGGACACTTCCCACTATCCCAGGTTGCTCAGAGCCCCATCCAGCCTGGCCTTGAACACTGACAGAGATGGGGCATCCACAGCTTCTCTGGGTGTCCTGTTCCAGCATCTCACCGTGCTCATAGTCAGGAATTTCATTTTAACAGCTAATCTAAATCTACCATATTTCAAGTTTTTCAGAAATATTTATGTAATAATTTTTACAGCTTCCTAGTGGAAATTCCACAACCCATTAGTCTGTCTAATCTAGTAAGTTGCTGCCCTTATGCACAGAATGTATTTCTTGACATGTAACTTGAAATTCCCCTGGCTCTTAAGTTAAGAGATGTTTTTTTCTTATCTTTTCCACATATGACTGCTATCAAGTCTCCCACAGTCTTTTTCTCTAGGCTGAACAACCACAAGCCTTTTACTCAAATAGTTGGGTTTTTTTTTAGAATGTTTTTGTTTTTCTAATGGTCTCTAAGGAAAATACGTGCCAGTTAACTGTGTGGTGCCCTCAGAAATATATATTCAGATTTATCCTTTGGAATGGCACAACACATCAATACCAAATACTCCAAAGCAGAGCTTAATGTCATCTTTCTGCTTGAACAAGCTTGTATTTAGTGTTGCTGTTTATTCTCTGCACAGTGTAGCTTGGTACTGTGGAGCAATGCTGCAAATTCAAGTCTTGAGACTGGGCTCAATAGGAGACAGTTGAAGTGAAAAAAGACAATAAGTGCAAAGGCTACACAAATCTGTTCTGTGATCCAGTATGATGCCAGTCAAAATGAGAAAGCTTAAGAGAAATAATTCTTGTATGAGTATGATGCTCCTTATAACAGTTCCCTCAGGCACTTCACGGTCATTCAAATTCAATATATGGTGTTATGGCACAGGTAAATCTCTGCATGGAGACCTCTGGAGAAAATGAGGGTTTCTTCAGGTAGAGTTTGTGGGGAAGAAATATTGCAAACTCCCTTTTTCCCACACAGTAAACAGAAATGCTGGACCACTATTCCTTTTCCTTCACACAAAGGGAAAAAAAAAAAAAAAAGGAAGAGACCCAGAAAGCCCCTGTGATAGTTAGGCAAGTATATGAATATAGAAAGAACTGTGGTGGCAAAATGACTAACAAAGTATGTGGTAAAATAGGAGAAGTGAAGCCTGGTTACTTCTGAATCAACAGAAGTGTTCCAGCTGGTTTCAGCATGGCCAGGATTTAGCCAAAAGTACCCTTTTGCTGAGTGCAGTTCTGCTAAGGACTCACAATTTTGGTATTGTGGCTTGGATAATAGTCACTTTTTTTTTTCTTTTCCCCAGTTTCTCAGCCTTTATTAGCCATTGTTTTTATGTAGTGAATGAGTTCTCTTTGTCTAGTCTGACTGAAGGAGGAGTCCGTCATGGCAAGGACATGGACTTGTTGGAGTGAGTCCAAGGTTGATTACAGGGATGGAGCAGCTCTGCTATGAGGGAAGGTTGGGAGAATTGGGATTACTCAGCCAAGAGCAGAGAAGGCTTCAGAGTGACCTAATTGTGGCCTTCCACTACCTGAAGGAAGCCTGCAGGAAGGATGGAGAGAGACTATTTGCAAGGGTCTGGAGTGACAGAACAAGGGGCAGTGTCTTCACCCTGACAGAGAGTAGGTTTGGATTGGATATTAGGAAAAAATTCTTTACCATGAGGGTGGTGAGGTACTGAAACAGAGAAGTCCTGCATATCCCATCCCTGGAACTATTTAAGGATGGGGCTCTGAGCAGCCTGGTCAGGTGGATGATGTCCCTGCCCATGGCAGTGGGGTTGGAACTCGATAATCCTTACGGTCCTTTCCAACCCAAACCATTCTGTGATTCTGTGTTATTTTCTGCAACATTTTCTTGAGACACGATCAGATACTACCATGTTCAGGTATGCACTTACACCAGATTGTTGTCATGGTGTCAAGGTAGTCCCTGTGTTTCGTGAATTTCATATTGAGTATCTGTTTGAGAATAGACCATCTGAGAGATAAGGAAGTTGTAGAAAAAAACTGTATAGTGATAATTAGCAGTGTTGGTTTCTCTCTAAAGTTTGATATCTTCTCCCACTGAGCACTTCTAAGGCTGAGTACTTTTCTGAAACCTGCTGTGACGTGAAGCTTACAAAATAAATAATGTTTCCAAGCAGACCAGGAACTTACTTTTTGTGCTTTCAAAGGGTCTTTGTTCATCAGAGATAAAAAACGTAGAGGCAAAGTTAGAAAGTGTTCAGCATGGTTCTGCTCCAATGCAAATTAGATCCTTCCTGCTTGCTTCATTATTAGTGTTTTGATCCTGCAAGGAACTCTTCATTCACAGTAATTAGCTACGCAAGATATACCTGGTTTTAATACCTGGTTTTATTCTTTTAAATATAAGCTTTTGGTCCTTCTTTCCATTTTTTCCTGTACTCTGAAGTGTGATATGCCAGTTACCTCCATGCAATATTGCTCTTGCTAACCATGTAAACTTGATTTTCACACTCATTTGGTTTGTAAAATGCATGTTAATAACTATGTCCCTGCTGTATTTTCTCTTTCTTTGCCCTTCCTGTGTGAGTACTGCTGGCTCTCTGCTTTATGGAACACTGCACTTCATTCTCTCTGCCATCTTTAGATGAGGGTAATATTTGCCCAGGGTAAGGTGACCTGAAAGGCCAACTTGACCTGGCAGGGACCTGAATGTGATGGTTGATACCCACTCTGGATTGGTGGCTCTGAAGGGGATCTGGTGTAACAGCTCTGTCAAGCCTTTTAATGCCCAGATATTTACAGATATGTGAGCTTGCAAAAATGCTGCCTTTTTTATTCAGCAGAGCTGCATCTTTCGTATCCCGCTTAGTTTTATCTCACCACTGATGAACTGCATTTTCATTCCTTCAGAGCACCTGCAGCTGCAGAAAAGCACATTGGGCTGTAAGTTGCCCTGCTGCTAAGTGTCACCAGCTTAACTGGGTTTTTGTCTGACATTTCTCAAGGGCTAATGTTCTACATGACTCTGCTACCCTTACTTCTCCATGGAGATGACAATGTACAAGATAGATCAAAATCAAACCTGATTTGCCAAGAGACCTCACGGAGGTCTTGATTTCAGAAGTTCTCATAATAGACACTTTGTCTTTAAATCTGTAACAGCAAAACTCTGGCCTGTCAGTTGGGACAGGATCTTTCCATGCCTGCACTTAACTTCGAGCTGGTGTCTGACTGAGAGGGAGAAAAAATCGTAGAACAACAGTAAATGCACCTTTTGTTGATACAACTGGTATTTTGGTAATACAGAAGTCAGGTGAACTAGCATGTACATACTACTAAAGGTGTATTTGTGGTTAATTCTGTTACAGGTAAGAGGGCGAGAGGAAATCAGTATTTTTTCAAAACTCTCTTATTCCAGTGTACTTTAGTGCTGGCTTTTGTCAAAGACATCTGCTACCCACAGTATCCCTTTGGATCAGTGCCCCCTTCTCTCATGGAGAATGATGACAGCCCCCTGGTCTGCTGCTTCAGTTCTTCATCCTTCTTTTCTCACCACGTTTTTGTCTCTGCCTTCCCTCCTAGGTAGCCCCCAGGCCTCCCCACCTACTGCTGCTATTCTTCAGTCTTGGTTAGTATCTTTCTAGTTGGCCTTTCAATCACAGTTGGGGGAATCAACTGACTCCCCACCGATGCTTTCTGGGCTGCTCTCACACTGTGTGGAGTCCATGCAACTTAGCACAGACCTCAGAGGCAGAGAGTCATGGCAGGGATGCAGGCAAGGAGCACAAATACCATTTTGCACCTGTTTCCCACAGTGTAACACTCCTGGCATCTCTGCTTTGTCCCGCTGCATAAAGATGAGACAGCCCCCTTCCATGGAAGTACTACTCCATTAGTCCAATACCAGAGTAATCTGCACACCTGGAGGGAAATTCAAAGTGTTCTAGAAAAGAGCACGTTTTCATGGTCAGTTTTTGAACTGTAAATGATTTGCTGATTACTGATGTCGGGTAGGAGCTGCAGTTGCTTTACTGGTGCCTATTCTTTTGTTGTCTAGATGGCTTTTTTCTCCCTGTAGTAACACTATAATAATGTTCTCATGTTATTCTGATAGCTTTGTTGTGGCTTTGAAGGTATAGGAGCACAGATAAAACAAACCTTGTCAGGAGAGGTAGTATTTTTTTATAAAAGCAAGGTACGCTCGGCTCTTGCAGGGCACTCCTCTGCAGATCCCACAAGACAGATTTCACTTGTCTTCTATGGTTGGGGTAGCAAGCAGTTACCTGAGGGATTAGCAGAGTCTGAGTTTGCTTGCTCAGCAAGTTCACTGGTGACACAAAGCTGGGAGGAGATCCTGAGACCTTCAGAAGGACCTTGATGGGCTGGAGGGATGGGCAGAGAACAACTGTCTAAAATTCAACAAAGGCACATGCGGGGTCATGCATCTGGGGAGGAGCAACCTCAGCACCAGCACAGGCTGAGGGCTGACCTGCTGGAGAGCAGCTCTGCAGAGAAGGACCTGGGGGTCCTGGTGGGCAACGAGCTGTCCCTGAGCCAGCAGTGCCCTGGGGGACAAGAAGGCCAGTGGGACCTTGGGGTGCATCAGGAAGAGCAGTGGCAGCAGGTCAGGGAGTGATCCTGCCCCTCTGCCCAGCCCCGTGAGGCACATCTGGAGAGCTGTGTCCAGCTCTGGGATCATCAGCACAGGAGGGACAGGGAGCTCCTGGAGGGCAACAAAGACGATTTAGGGACTGGAGCGTCTCTCTGATGAGGAAAGGCTGAGGGAGCTGGGGCTGCCCAGCCTGGAGAGGAGACACTAAGGATGGGCCCTCCTCCCTGGGTGTCCCTGTGAGCAGGGAGGGCTCAGAGCAGGGCCCAGGCTCTGCTCTGTGGGGCCCAGATGTGGGAAGAGGAATGGGCAGGAACTGATGCCCAGGGAGTTCCACCTGAATATAAGGAAGAACATCTTCCCTGTGCAGTGACCAAGGTTGCCCAGGGAGGGTGTGGAGTCTCCCTCACCAGGGATATCCCAGAACCATCAGGACACAATCCTGTGCCATGAGCTCTGGCATGGTCCTGCTTGAGCAGGGACCAGGTGCCCCACTGTGGGCTGTCCTTACTTCAGCCAGGCTGTGAATCTGTAACCTAGAGCAGAGCTCCAGTGGAATGGAGCTATATGAAATGCGTTATATGTTTGGTTTGCCATATCTGAAGGAAAAAGTGCACAATTCTTTTGAGGTTTTAAATGCCTGTATGAGGTTTTGGTGCATTCTGTATTTGTGTGATGTAAGCCACAGCTGCTTCTAGTCTTACCCAGTAAAATTTAGTGGTGAAGGAGGACCTCAGATGGTGAAGAGTGTGGTGGAATCACTACCCCTGAAGGTGTTGAAGAAACACCTGGATGTGGCACTCAGTGCCCTGGGTTAGTTGACGAGCTGGTGAGGTTGCACTTGATGACCTTGGGGGTCTTTTCCATCCAAAATGATTCTGTGATTATGTTCTTCCTTTGCTCTCTCCATTTGTTTCTGTGTGCTGTTTCTGTCTTTTCAGATCACAAAAATACCCTGGTCCATTCTCAAATAGTGTGTTGTGATGACATTTGTCAGTGGAATTTCCAAGTTAATTTGATGTTATTTTAATGTTCTACAGATGAGGGTTTTGGAGGCCATATACAATTATTTTGTTAAATATTTCATTAGCAGGTCAGGTGGGTTTCATTTTTGAAATCTCCTCAAAACTTGCATAAATATGGAAAACGTAAGTTGTGCAGGATTCCTGATTTGGCAGCAATCCAAGTCATTCACTTCATAGTCCTTTTCCCTGTAAATTTAACAGATTTCTTCCATCTTCTGGCAAATATGTTAATATCCTGTTATGCTTTCAAAGAAGCTAAATACAGTACAACTTGCAAAAATGTGAAAGGTATGCATTTGGCTTTGATGAGTAGCCTTTCCACCAGAATTCATGGTCTTTCAAAAAGCATTTTCTCTGAAATTATGCTTTCAGAGTCTTTTTTCTTTCACTAACATATGCCTAACTACCACTTACTGGTAGTGTACTCCAAATTCCTGTCAGAAAGAGTAAATTAAAAACCCACAAGTTTTACTTTAAAAGTTGTCTTTTGATTGCCATGTCTTTATGTTTTGCCTTCAGTGGATGTCTAGCTACTTATTCGAGGGATAAAAAAAAGCTGTCTTTGCAAAAATGATGAGCTGAGTGAAATTATTTTTTACTTTTCTGGTGTGTTAAGAGCAATTTACACTGTACTTTGATATTCTTCCCACTCTTTTGGGACTTGCAGTAGTTTCATTTTGATGGAGGAGAGAAACTTTCATTTGAGGGAAGGAACGGAAAATAAAGCAGATGCAGTAAAGGCTGTGTTGCAGCCTGTAGGTTCTCTGGCGTTTGGAATTCTGTGCTTAAAGTGCCATGGAAAGGCTGCTGGGAGGTCAGATCCCAAGCCAAATCCTGGAAACCTGTGAACAATGAAAATAGAAATTAAACATACCACACATCCTGATTGCAATCAGAATACTGAGAAATGCGAGCCTAAATTATCCTCAATTTAAAATTCATACATGGACTTTCTCAAATTTAAAATTCACTGTAGAAATTACAGATTTTTATGGAGAAAATAATTTTATCTTCTGTCCTCACAGCTGCCTTGGCTGTTAATTGAATGACTGAGCTTTACTCTTGTGCTTTAGGTTCTTTAAAGCACCACTGTGGCTGTGAAAATGGATATAAATTACAACAGTGTTTAGAGAAAATGAATTCAGGGTTGTTCAATCAGCTGTGTAGGCTATTACCTCATCTGCTGGGTCAGCACTGAGCACGTGCTCTTCTCATATAGTTATTACAAAATCATGGCAGTATTTTTTTCATTCATGTGTGGAGTTTGTTGTTTTCTCTGTTTGTTGCTTATTCCCAGATGTTATGGTCTCGAATTGCATTTTTGTTTCTATAGTCTCTCTTTGTAGAAGTATGTGTGTGATACATAAGAATACACAATTACATCATTCAGCACTCTGGAAGTAACTGAAAATATTCTGTCTACCAAGGAAATCTCTGTTGAAAACTCTCCATGTTAGGGCTTGGTATTTCTTCATATGTACACACACTTCATGTTAGGAATTACAGGGGGGATTTTTTCTGATTACAGTGTGAGCTTTTGCCTTAGAGGTCTCTCCTTCATGGCAACCTGTTCTGTAACAGGAAGAGACAAAACAAAAAATGCTTTGTTGTTTTTTTTTTTTTTGTCTGTCTGTGTGCCTGCGTTTTTGGAATACGTTTTTGTGTGTGGCAGCCGGGAGAAAGGGAGAAGTGCTGAGTGCTGGCTGTCTGAAATTTTGCATCCTCCTATGCAATGCTCTTGGAAAGGGGATTTGTTTTTCACCTTTTACTCACCCAATGTACGAAACTGTGTGGAGCTGTTCCCTGGACCACTCCCTGGGATGAGTGGCATTCATATTATCTGAGGTTTGAGAGGCCTGAGGGAATGTTTAATCTCTGCCCGTGGCTGACCTGACAGGGTAGAGCTCCTGCTCTGAAACACATGGGGTTTGTACTTGTTCTGTAGTGGGATGAGCTCTGTGTGGAGTCCTGTTACACAGGAATTACTGCAAGTTCAGTGGAGCTCTTGCATGTCTTTGATGTATTGAATTTGGATGTCTGAATTTTAAGCAGGAGTGGGAGAAGTGATTTAAACAAAATAGTGTAGCCTGTGACCCACCACTCTGCCAAACTCACTGTGAAAGACTTGCCCATTTTGAATTCTGATGTAGAATCATTGCTAATTTATCTTTAGCAAAGTGTTGTAAAACAACCTCCTCTTCACTGGAATATTTGGAGTGCGGAGTCTGCCAGTCAGTTTTATCTACAAGTATCCTCTTCAGGCTTAATGGAACCTTGGTGAAAAATCTCACTGCTTAAGTGGAAGCTTTGCCACTAAACTATTTCATGAATGAAAAATGCAACCCATTAATTTATTAATATCTATAAACTTTTCAGTTGAATCTTGATCTGGTTTATGAAGGATTATAAACTTCACAGGCCTCCAAGATTTTCATACAAAAGCTCGATGAAACTCAGTAGTTCTGGTAAGGTTTCTCTTTGGGGTTTAACTCTGAAATGAAACACCCAAATGTGCCACTGCTTTGCTGTCAAAAGGAGAAGCTGAATGAAAAAGAAGAGGATGTGTAGGCTCTGGCAGTCCAAGACAGAGTCACGTTTGTTTGTGGTGAAAAGAGTACAGATCTATGTTGAAAGGTATGAAAATGTAAGACTACCACAGCGATGCTGTTAAAAGGAATCTGTTTAATCTGCTTGTTCTCTGCATTTTCTAGAGTCACTAAAATCTTACTGGGACAAAAAGGGCACGGTATTGTTGCTAACTTGGTTGTCAGCAGTGGGATGGTTTAATATCTGCTGTTTCCAGGTGTCATGAATGGCACTGTTAGAGGACCAAGACAAAAATGGAAGGTCTAGGTGGTCCACTTGTGTAGAATCTTTACTAGTGATACAAAAAAAGAGAAAAGAATCTAAACTGGCTTTCTAATTGCAGATCATATTATAAAAAATCATATGCCATGGGGAAAAATATTTTCTCTAAGTGTGACTTTTTTTGGCTGGACACAATTGAGAAAGAGTATATTGCACAACATTCAAAAGTCATTTTGTAATCATTTTTGTCCACCCTTTCTAGGGCTATCTAGACATGTGTGGAGAGCAACAACACTTGAATCTCTCTCTTAAATTGACTTAGAGAGCTCTAAAAAAAAAATAAAAATAGAGATACTGTGGGAAGATAAACCCAAAGGGCACAGTTATATGTAGTGGCAGGGTAGGAGGGAATGGCTTCAGACTAACAGAGAGTAGGTTTACATAGGATATTAGAAAGAAAGTCTTCACTCTGAGAGTGGGAAAGCACTGGCACAGGTTGCCCAGAGACACTGTGGATGCCCCGTCCCTGGAAGTGTTCAAAGCCAGGTTGGTTAGGGCTCTGAGCAACCTGGTCTAGTGAAAGGTGATAAAACAAGATGACCCTTAAGGTCTCTTCCAGCCCAGGCCATTCTATGATTTTATATATCTCTTACCAAAAGCCAACAACCAACCTGTGCTGTCTTCCATGAGATTCATCATATAAATAAAGAAAGATAAAGGAAAGTTTAGAAGCTTAATTTTGGGGACTATCAAAATCAGACAACTCAGTTTTCAAAAGGTGAAAGAAAGATCATGACAATTCTTGTATGACAAGTCTTGAAAAAGAGATGAAAACTAAAGCAGCAGAGTGAGTATAAGAGGCAGAATGGAGAAATTTTCTCAGGCAGAGAAACAAGGCTGGCCTAAAGATATTTCTTTGGAAATGCTGCATGGAAGCTGCAGTCATCATGTTTGTTACTGTTAGATGTTAGCAAGTACTGAGAATGGGTTCAGCATGAGCCTGAGCCTGATCAATGACCTCTCATCCCTACTGGGGACTCAGATATTCCCTGCTGGTACACCCCAAGTTGTTTGCTCTTTTACCCCATCCTCTTCCAGGTCACTAAGTTGGAGTGTTTGCTGATAGGAAACTGTCCCTCCTCAGCCTAGCCATTAAACTGGGGCTGAAGCAGGCCCCAAAAACAAAGTGGAGGGAAAGACTCTAAACTCAAGTAGCTTGCTGTTGTGTAGTGCTTATTACTCGGGGAGTGTTCAATCCAGTGCATTCTCGTTGTGTTAACAGCTTCCTGCTGCTCTGGACGTTCATTAGTTTTCCCCTGGATTTGCAGTAGGTTTGGGAATTGCCTTAAGTGAAAAAAAAAATTGGTTTTAGCTTGACAGGAAGCTCAAAACCTACTTGCTGGGTCTGACAATATCTTAAAAACAACAAAATAACATGATGTCCTAGCAGCTACTGTGATTTCACAGAACCATAGAATCATTAAGGTTGGAAAAGACTTCCAGTGTCATCAAGTCCAGTCTTAGACCAATCACCACCTTGTCCAATTAAAGCATGGCACTGAGTGCTACGTCCAGTCATTTCTCGAACACCTCTAGGGAGGGTGACTCCACCACCTACCTGGGCAGTCCATTCCAACGCTTAAACACCTTTCCGTGGAGAAATTCTTTCTGAGACTTTATTTCCATGGTTGGTTGTTCAGCTGGCAGAAGAGAGCTGCAGTTTATTGAAACTTGTCATTGTCCTTTGCAAATTGCAACCTCGAAGAGAGGTTGTTTTAATCAAACATCATTTGTGTTAGCCTCTTCCATCGGGGAATGTAATTATACCTGGCAGAGGATAGCGGGGAAAGACGGGAGGCCCTGGTGGATTCCAGAGCTGTCCATGGTCCTGGCATGTAAGAAACAGCGTGTGGTGAGTGTCCAGGTGTCCCCGGCTGGAGCAGGAGGTGGACTGCATTATGTGAATTCTGTGATGCTAAAAGCAGGGGAAGCACTGAGTCCGTAGGCAAGGGCCTTTGTGTGTTGTGCTGTCTTGTCTTAGGTTCAGTTGGGTCCCTGAGACCTGGCTGGCTGCACTCTCCGCAGAGGAGTGAACCCCAAAAGTACTTTCTCAGAATCACGGAATCATTTAGGTTGGAAAAGACCTCCTGGAGCATCGATTCCAGTCTTTGAACGATTTCCACCTTGTCAGCTAGACCAGAGTGCTGAGTGCCACATCCAGGTGTTTCTTGAACACTTCTAGGGATGGTGGTTCCACCACCTGCCTGGGCAGCCCATTCTAGTGCCTGACAAACCCTTCAGTGAAGAAATTCATCCTGATGCCCAACCTGAACCTTCCCTAGCACAGCTTGAGGCCACTTCCCCTTGTCCTGTTGTTTATTACCTGGGAGAAGAGCCCGACCCCCACCTGACTGCATCCTGTTTTCAGAGACTTGTCAAGAGTCATAAGGTCTCCCCTGAACCTCCTTTTCTCCAGGCTAAACACCCCCAGGTCCCTCAGCTGTTCCTCACAGGACTTGTGCTCCAGACCTTCCCCAACTCTGTTGCTCTTCTCTGGACAAGGCTTCATGTAAGCTTGCAACAAATGACATTTTCTGATTACTTTTTAGGGAACCTATACCCTATATAATGAAATGGCACTTTTCCCCATTTTAATCTTATGTTGCTAAGTGTTTTATTATTTATTTTTATTATTTTATTATTTATTATAGAAGTGACTGTTGTTTATTCAAATCAGCCATGATAAGTTATTCATTAATTATTCTCATGCCTCTATGTGAAAATACATTTTAAGGAGTTTTGTTTTCATTACTAGAAAAAATAAATAGCTAATGGAAACTTCATTGGTTCTGTAATTGCAGTAAATATTCCCCTTTACCTCCTTGGCCTTCTAAACTTCTGCTTTTATAACCTTTAGACATGACATTACATGGCACTGCACTTCCCTCTAATTGCTTCGTTATTTGGTAAACATGGCTTTTTACACACATTGGTAGTCACTCATTATATGTAGATCCTTTGATGCTGCTGAACTCCTTTCTGACTTTCCAGCAAGGGCTTTTTAACCTTGGCTCCACGTCTCTGCAGAAAGACTGCCCTGAAGAAAGTGTTCTAAATGTAGAACTGTACCATTGCTTAATGTGCAGTCCTTGGAATTCTTTGTGTTGTTTTCTTTGTGTGCTTGTATTTACTTTTCAAGTCTTACCTGTCAGCTTTTCATGTCTCGTTAGTTACCTGAGCCAGATCATGTGTCATACAGTTTTCTGTGTGAAGGATAGACTAAAGGTGTAAGATGCAGATTGATACATTGGTAAATAATCTCCATATGTGTTGTAAAATTCTGAAATTCGTCTTAAAAGTTATGTATTGCCTCCTTATCTCTAAGGCAAGTGAAATTTTCTTAAGAGGCTTAATTTTTCTCACTAATAGAGGGGGAAAAATGGAAGTGTGCAAATACTGACATAAGCAGTCTTTCCATGCTGCTGAGAAACCAATCTCAGTGTTTAAACTCTGCTCAAACTCTAATTGCAAATTTCCTGGATAGCTCAATCCTTGCTACTTGTCTTTGATGTCTTTTTAACCAGTGAATCTCAAAAGACATCAGTGATTCATCTGAACTGTTCAGAGGTAATGGAAAGGCAGGGATCCCTTGTTGATGAGAGGATCTTTTCCTTGTAGAGGTTCATTGTCTGAGGTACTGTCAGAATGGAAGTGTTGCTACTTTGATACCTCCCTTGATAAGTAAACCCACATTTTGATTGATATATAAGTTGATTAATTACCTTTGCTGTAGCTGATTATTCATGTCAATGGGGTCAGGAATTCAGAGATCCATTCCTTTCTCTAAGTGTTATTGTCCTTTCTACTAGTAGGCTTGGAAGCCCTTTTTATTTTTTATGAGCTGAAACTGGCCTTATTTATTGCATATACTGTGTCTTGCTAATAAGATTTTGAAGAACATGAAATTGTTGATAAACCCTTTGTAAAGCTGGGAAAAGTAGACAAGTACCCCTGACTGAGAAGTACTTGGTCTTGCAAAACTTCCAGATATCTTCCTTGCTGACTTCGTGTTGTCCCACACTGCCACGAGAGAACAATTCAACATTTTTTACTTATTCCTACACCAGACATAAGCAGGCAGATACCCTGCAATTTTCCCTATTCTGTTTTGGTTTCTGCTTGCTTCTCAAACTGTGCATCTTGAAATCACTGAGGGAGAAAGTGCAGGAAGAGTTGAACGCCTTTGTCACTTGGCAGTCATATTATTTGTTTTTGTATTCATTCCTCCACCTGGAATGTAACAGTTATTGACTTTAACAAAGGCTTTTGTGCGTGAGAGTTAGTGTGTGGTTACAGAGAATTGCTTCCTCAGCCAGGATACTGTGCACTGCAAGGCAGGAGATTGACTGCCTTGATGTTTATACTGCATTTTCCCAGACCTGCAGAAAAACTCTAAACTGTCACAAGATAACTACTCATGTTGTTTAATAGATTTGCATGGCATTAAAAACGTAGTTTCCCCCCTAGAAGCGATGATTTGTGTTCATCCTTGTTTCCATGAAGCACACAGTCAAAACCTGAAAAGGTTTCGGTGCGCTTTTCTTTGGCTTAAGCTTAGAGCTTTTTATTAATGCAACCCTGGTGCTTACAGGCTGATACACAGCTTTTTCTCTTCTGCTCAGACTTAGAGCAGATTAAGAAACAAGGAAATAAGTGCTGGAATACCTGCTGTTCCCACGTGTCTTTCTGCCACATAGTGCCAGTGATCCTGGAGGTTGTGTAATGCTGGACAGTGCCCGAATTTAACCTGAGTCAGCTGAAATGTAAGAGGGAGGCTGTTGTGTACCTGCTCCAAAGGTGCTGGCAAAGCAGAGCAGGGCTGACAATCCCACACAGAGGGTGATGCTGTCCTCCGTGGCATCTGCTGTTGTCAGGAGATCAGGGACAAGGAAGGATCTGCTGAGCGTTCCTGTGGATGTTGGAAGAGTTTAGTGCTTCGTCCTATGACTTGAGGTTTAGCCTTATCACACAGGATTTAAAAAGAAGAAATCAAAGGAGTCACTCAAGAGTACGAGAGGAGGCAACAGGGCAGTTGTTTATGGATTCTGGTCGTGCTGTTCCTAAAGGAATTTGTATACTATTTTACCATTTTCTACCATTTACATGGAACTGTGTGACTCCGCAGAACATTTAAATGCAGCTGTTCGGGAGGCAACTTAAGTTCTTGAGGCTTCCCAGTTGTGGAAGTGTTGGAAACAGAAACATCTCCCAGAATAAGAGTCACCCTCCCCTTCCCCACAACATCTCCAAATGATATTTTCTTTTTTTGTATTTTTTAATCCAAAATTTGGGGTCCTAATGCATTGCAAGTTGTAAAGTTTGAATCCAGAAATCTTGCAGATCTTTGGAATTTCTCACCTATTAATTCTTTTTGTCTTGTCAGGAAGAATACCCTTGACATTGCCAGAGCATTCATTGTTTAAAATACTGTCTATGAAATACAGTCAATAGTCTGTTCCAATCTACAAATATGCGCTTTTTTTCTTTATTTTTTCCATAATCCCCACACTGTGCTGTCGTGGCTGTATGGGGGCTGACTCTATTGAATTAAATGCCACATCTGCAATTGGAAATGTTCTTTTAATTCCAAGCAAGTGCTTCTTTGCAGTGCCATCATGCTGGGTAGAAAGCTCTTAAAGATCACACCATTTTGAAGTTCCTACTTAAAGTACAGCTGGAACTAAAAGTGGCTGCCAGCTTAGTCACTGCTGCTCAGTGGTATATGTGAATAATGTTTCAAATTATTCTCTCTTTCGTGTGTGTCTGCTCTGCAGTTCACAGACCCTTTTGGATAGCAGAGCTTTCCCCACAGCGGCACAGCAGTGTATTCAGTCTTCCAAGTGTCTTTAGTAGCCCTGCGTCCCTGTGTAAATAGTTCCTGGGGCTCGAATGTCATGAAAAACAATACTGCCTAAAGTACATATTTGTGAAGAGCACAAAGTTTGCATAAGCTTGAATGCTGAATTCCACTTCAGGGCTGAATAAAGACACTGCTGTCATGACTGAGACGTGTGAACCTACAGAGGAACTTGTCCCACCTGGACAGCTTCCCTTTTGTACAAACAGTGAGCTTCAGGTTTCAACATGTACTAGTTGGCAGTGCCAAAATAAACTGAGGAGGGTAGCTGGAGGTACTAAGTAGGATCTCTTCCTTGTCTAATTTCATAGTCACTGCCATTTCTTCTTGTAATAATCACATTTTAATCAGAGTCCCACCTGTCCCAGTGCGAGAGAGTAGGTTTAGACTAGATATGTGGAATTTGTGATTTATTCCTGTCAGGGTGCTGAGGCAGTGGAACAGGTTACCCAGAGAAGTTGTGGGTGCCTCATCCCTGGAATCGCTCAAGGCCAGGTAGGTTTGGACGGGGCCCTGAACAACCAGGTCTAGTGGAAAATGTCCCTCCCCAGAGGTGATGGAACAAGATCTCCCAACCCAAACTATTCTGTGATTCCGTGTCTGTTACCTTGCTGTCGCTGCATCACTCCTTGCTCTGGGCTCCTGCACCTGGTTAGGATATAGCTGGCAACTGGCTGGAGAGGAGTGAATAAAATGGAAAGAACCACAGCCCCCACACACATTTCCCTGTTGGGAATACGCCTTCCCTGACACTGATGGGTTTTTGTCGTCAGGCTGTCATGTCTTGACAGCTCTGTAGGCGGAACAAAGCGGGGCAGCAGACCGAACACGATTTGTAAACAATAAAAAAGGAGCTTGTGCCACCCTGCAGCATCTGGCGGTGTGAAAATCCACTGTGAACTCTCAGGGTTTTGCTGGCTCCTTAGGAAATTCTGTAGAGCTTCACCCGTCTCGTCAGGATGCTGCCTTCTCAAAAGGGACAGCAAGATCATGGCATCTCTTTCAAATTCAATACACTTATTTAAAAGATAAATTATTTTAATTTATGTTCGCAGTGTTTTCAATGATTTTTGTATCTTCAGCATTAAATCAGAGGCTGAATACTTTTTTTCCCTGTATTTTTTTTCCTGTTTTTCCAGTAAGAACTTGGTTTCTGATTAAAGTCTTTGGCAGTGAGTGGGCAAAAAATTAGTGCATTAACAACCTAACAATGGAATCAAAGTGATTTAGAGTAGCATTATCTAAAATTATTTTTTGTTAGTATGTGTAATGTTCTTTTAACTGATGACAATGATTTATTTCTACTTAGATGAATGATGAAACTAATCAGTGAATTGCTTGAGAGATGCTTTGTTAAATTAGTCCCCTATTCAATTGGGAGTCTTTACTCTATTGCTCTGTGTGCTTATTTGTCATTGAATTTGCAGGGATATGTGCAGGTTCTTCTTTTGTTTACATGAATATGAACCAGAACACTTTCAATGCTTGTCAGTAGAGTTTCATTGTTTAAAAAGGGGAAAATGAGACAATGGGGCCTTCCTGTCTTTGGTTTTGTTGGGAAATACCTTTTAAGAAAATACTTTACACAATCCATTTAATAAATTTACTGACTTATGTTTACAAGGGAATTCATCCTGCTTATTTCCAATACCCAAGATGTTACTATTTACAAGTATTTGTAAATTCTGTGGTAATTATTTCTTAATAATGGGGATAAGTTGGTTGTTTTCTGGTACATTTTCTCTATCAGACTAAACAAACTGAGGCTGGTTTTTTCCATTCCACCCACGAGACTCTGGCCATTCATAAAAGTTTTATGAATGAAGAAAATAACATATGTGTTGACAATGAAAATAACAGAGTTTCAGGAAGCTAATATTAGTGGAAATGCTTTTGTTACAACTATGCTGCCTAAAGCCAGCATTTGTTAGGCTAGCTTAGAATTCTAAGGAGAAAAACAGCTGAGCTTTTTGTGCCCATTTAGCATAATTGACAGCTGGGTCCCTTTAATGTGAGAATTTACACGCTGTCAACTATGAACTGATAATTTGCCTAGCAAAGTGTTGTGATGTGGAAGGTAAAGAAGGAAAGCATTAGCAGGTTTTGTAGAGAGAGAAAAAAAAGCGCCATATGTTTCATAGTTGCTTAGGGGCAACACTGGAGTCTAGGACTTGTGCAAGTTTTGTGTGACGGGACAGTTTTGTGTTTGTTTGGACAGAGAGTTCCTGGAGTGTCCCTGCAATCTCAGCAATAACACAGATCTGTGATTTGAACATCTGAAAAAAAGTCATGTGCAAGATAACAAATGCAGATTTCTCCCAGGTCATCCTAATTGCCCTTCACTAAGCTCTGAGCACCTGAAATGCCACCAAGCAGCAGAGACAGTTAATCTCTTGGACTTTGCAGTCCCCTACACGCTGGCAATGGCGCTGGAGTGATGTCTTTTGCTTAATGTCTGTAGAAGGTGTAAAAGTGTGGTCTTCTGGGAAGTAGCATAACATTTAGCATAACATTTTATGCTAAAGCGGGGTGTGTAGACTCTGATATCCCTGATACCTCTGTTATTCATGTCCTGAATCTTCCGTACTTTGCTGGGGGAGGCAAAAGTGTCTGAGCATGGCTGGCATGGTGGCTTTCCACAAAGGGCTGTGTTCAGCCTGGTTTTCTGCCTGTGTCCACAGAGCAAGTGGGTCTTCACAAATTAGGCAGAGGGACACCCACCATGGTGATATAATCTGCCCCTTCTGCTTTCCTTTGGCTTCTTCACATCACCTCGTCAGCCCTGATCTTGTTTTTTTTGCTTCCTAGACTCTCTGAAGTGATACCTAGTCCAAGATGTGATGCAAACTTGGGAATTACTTCATTGCTAATCAGTAGCTATACCTTGGCAGGTGTGATTGAGTAGTTGCATTGTGAAACTTGTGGGAATTTATAGGCTTGGCTAATCCTTTGTTTTAAGGGAAAGGGAGTGATGTTCTGAAAGGAACAGACTGGACAAGAGCTACCAGGACTAAGCAGTAAATGGGAGGAAGAAGAATTAGAATGATAAGCAAGAGGTATAGGTAGCGAATAAGGCTTTGATTAATGAAGTAGTGTAATTTGGAACCACTGTGTGTTGATACCATTGTTTGTTAAAATGTAGGAATTGTGTATATTTACACAAATTGGGGGTTCCCATCATGCTCCCTACTTTGCACAAACTAATATAAAAAAAAAAAGGAACTACCTCACCTTGGTGTGGGAATTTTCTGTACACACCAGGCAGCAAGGCTGTGTTCAGGATAACAGAAGGACAAGAGTTTCAAAACTTTGTCAGCTTCTGGAAACCAAAGTATGTGTGCAATTGAGAACTGGTATCATCTCTGAGCAGAACAGGAAGTAAACTTCACTTGAAGGACAGCTAGTCATCTCAAGCAATATTAAATGCTGTTTGCAACTCACAGAATTTGGAAGCATTTAGGAACTGCTAAATGCCTGTTTGGGGGGTCTACAGGCACAGAATTTATGTGACAGTGCCCACTACTCTTAAAAGCAAGAGTTAATGTCTGCTGCCTTTGTGTAACCAGCTGTCTTGAAAGGAGCTTTCATGTATCTTTAAGAAAGGTGCTGTTATTTATAGAACATATCTAGTCTACATTTCCTCTGCTTCCCACCCCCACCCCTTTATGGAGAATGTAAGTTCTCATTTGATCAGGGTCACCTCAGAGATGAGATGTCCTTTGAATCTCAAGATAGGCTCCTGATTCAATAACTGTAAATTAAAAAATGTTCTTGAGAAGGCAGATGCAGGACAAGAATGCAGCTGCATATTCAGTATTGCTCTGCTGTGCAGAGTACAGTACATTCCTAACCATGGCTGGGTCTCAGGACACTAAAATTTACTTTTCTGCTTAAGCACATCTTAATCCAGAGTTAGCTTTTTCATTAAAAAGCAGGTTGTGACTTTATACAAGCTCTGTATACTATACAGAGTCTAGTTTGCTGAGAAAGGTAGACAAAGCAAGTAAATCTAGGAAGAAGAAAAATAACAGCAGGAATTACTTCTAAAAAATGCAGAGTCTGTGCTGTAATACTGGGTTTGTTTTTTGGACCATGTCCTGTATTGCAATGCCTGGTCAATACATGATGCCATGTCAGATGTTGCTCTGTACACGCAAGTGAGGCCACTCAGAGAGAATTGTTCTGTGTGAGAGAATTCATCCTCTCTCCCTGGCATCTGTATTCTCTGAGGTCTGTGCAGTAACTCCTGTCTCTGCTGCAAAGTCAGGCTTTGACAGGTTTGATAAATAAAAATCCCTGCACATTATTTTTTTGCTTGAGGAGAATATTAACTCCTGTATTGTAGACAAATCACATTCTCTAGCTAAATCACACTGCTTTAAATTCACATGTCTCTCCACCACCTTTTTTTCTTTTTTTTTCATATGCTGGGCTGCTCTGAAATGCTGTGTGCTGCTTACAGGACTGCCCCAAGCTCACAAAAGGCTTGGGGCTGACAGGAGCATGCCTTATCCATAGTTTTGGGATCCTCTGGAATGAGGATTATACCGATCTATTATATTCCTGTGTTTGGTGCATGGAATCCTATGACCATTTGACTTTGCACTTTCATGCCCTGTTAAGCAGCTACAAGAGCTCCTCAGCTAAAATGGCCCCATTCTAATTTTAATTTATGCAAATACTAATTTGTAATGTGTCTGGGCAACTGGCTGTTGAAGGAGCTGCTGCCAAGTTCCAGATATCTTTACCTGAGGCTATGGATTGACCTGTCCCAGCAACACAACCACGGAGAGAGTCAGGGTGACTCCAGATTCCCAGTACATTTCTGTCATCAGAGCATTCCCTGTTCCTTCCTTCCTTTCTTCCCCAGAGGTGTCTTTTGTATATCAGTTTAGGAAGATCACTCTCATGGATCATTTTTTTTCCTGTTTTCCTGGTTGTCTTGTTTCCCTCTGTGCTTCAGCTTGCATGGAAGGCATGTGAACTGCCTGATGTTGGTCAGTGTCTGCATCAGGACTTCAGGCAGTTTTGGTTTTGCAGAAAATCATCTGAATCACGTTTGTTGCATCCTGGTTTGGGGAGTGGGGACCAGACTGGTTCTACATGTACTTACCAGCTAATTTCTGTACTTTTTTTCTTTTCCTTCACTCCTAATTCTCCTTTTTCTTTCTGTCACTTTGAGCCCTAACAGCTCCCTGGGCTCTCCAGGAGTGGCTGCTACGAAGATGTTTGTGTTCTCCCTGTAAAACTGGTCTTGTTTTGTGTTGCTAGGCTACTCCCTTCCAGCTGCCACTGAAGAAATGTTCCGTGGTGGGAAACGGTGGGATCCTGAAAAAGAGTGGCTGTGGCAAACAAATAGACCAAGCAGATTTTGTCATGCGGTAAGACAGAAACCTTAATGACACGTTGTCCCCCCTTCCACCTGCTAAGCCTCAGACACTTTTCCAAGCTGTTTGTTTGGGATTAATCAATGATAATTTACCTTGCTGCCCTCCCTTTGCAGGATGCTTTACGCAAGCAATTTGGGTCAAAGTATAAGGAGAGGCAAATGCTTCGCACAAGGAATTTGGGTCAAAGCATGAGGAGTTTTGGCTTGGTTCTGCAAACCAATTGTGGGGACAATCTGCTGGTCAGCAAAGTTGTGACAGCTTGTGCAGTGTCTGAGGGAGGTACTGAGGAGCTGCTTTTCTCATCATTTGGGCAGTGATAGCCAGAGTACTTTATGCTGCTCTGTCCTCTGAAACTAAGTGCCATCTATGCAGCTTTGGAACTCAGAATGAGGAGGGGCTGATTTATGGGGCAAGGCTTGAGCTGGTACAAGCTAAAATCTTCCTTTGTTTTTCTACCCTTGAGACTGAACTGTGGCTGACTATCTGAGGAAAGGCCAAACCTCTTCCCTTGATGTCAGGTTTTTGTGATTCTTCACATTTCCTTTCCCTCCAGCCTTCCTTAATTTATAAGAACCTGTCAGGAGGGATGTTGAACCAGCTACTGCTTTTGTGATTAAATTTGGCACTTTGTAGGTCTGCAATCCTTAAGGAAGAAAGACAGAAATTAGTTCCTCCCTGGTAAACACGAACAAGTGAAACACTGTGTGGGAGAAACTGGAGGAATGCTCCAAAAGAGATGAGAATTGGAGTTTCTTTGGGCTTCTGATGGATGCATAAAGAACACCCACTGTAACAAGTCTCCTTATTGGATCCTGATGGCTTATTATAAAGCCATACAAATTTGCTCTAAATCATTACTGTAATTTCTGGTTTGCATCTCCAAGACCAAAAACGCCTTCATTATTAAATGCCTGTTAACACAAAGAAATAGAACAAATTAAAGACAAAGGGAAATATATACTTAGAGCATTTACAGAGGAGAAGATGTAAAGCACAGGGGGAGAGAGCAGCACTCTGATTGCCATTTCTGCAAAACTCCTTAGGTGTTCCATAGACTAAATACAAGAAACTGCAGCGATGGCATATATGCCATGGTTATATTTTCTAGAAATTAAAATGCTGTGGGAGTAATCAGTCACAAAAACAACAGAAGTTAAAAATAATGAACCAAAAAACCCCAACAAAACAGTAGCTATTTTAGCTTGATCATAAAAACTTATTTCTCTGCAGGGAGGGTAAAGCAACAATTATATGTACAGAGCTTGTTTTGATTTATAAATAAGTGATCGGGAGAATCCTGCAAAAATTCCAGTTGCTGTCTGCAGGCTCTGTTGTATTAGTGATATGAAATCATATTTATGGAAAATGTAATTGATCTTTTCTTAATCTCATTTCCATAATCTGAGAGCTGAGAGAGAAAGAGCACAATAGTGACTTCCATAACACCTTTCATTTTTTCGAAAAGAAATCTGTGTAATATCTTCAAAGTATTTCTGCAGTGTGAAATGTCCTGCCTGGTTTTGCCCTTGTTTCTTAATTCCCTTCATATGAGTTTTGATTTCAGTTATGTATATTTCCATAAGCTTTGTCATGTGAGAGAGGATGGCTGCAGTCATGTGTTGTAATTGCTGAGGTTATTTAATGAGTTTAAACTCATCTGGTTGCTGAGCATCTTCTACAAACGCAATTGTTCCAACAGAGCAGCAGTTTTCAGCCCCTAAGGCGTAGCGAGCTGCATATGCAATGAGAAAAGTGCATATGGTCTACATGTTTAGGTATTGTGGTTATAATAGGCTCTTCTTCTGACTTTCAAGTTTGTAATTCTTATTTCTGAGATAAAAAAATTATTGCCCCCCCCTCTCTACCTGCTAATGCTTATTTTAAGAGAAAAGTGTTGGGTAGTAATCCCGAGCCATGTTCTTAACTCTGTTTTTCATGTACTTACTTCTCCGTACCAGATATAACAGTAAGAGAATTAAAAATAAAGTTTCTTAGTATGAGTCTTGTGCTTCAGTGTGTTCCTCACCCTGCAGAACACTCAGCACTCTGCTGACCGATCCAAAAATTGGGAAGGTCAAGTAACAGATTTCCTGCAGTTTCCTGTGGATACTCAGGCCATTTCTTGATGTTTCCTGCACAGTAAGGTGGGAATCAGACTTACTGATGAAAGGAATTAGATTTGTTTAAATAATACATCTATGACTGGCTTAGGAAAGAATTGTCATTATTTAGATGCTGAGATGATAAAAACTAGGGTGAGGTCTTAGTCGACTACTTCATAGTGCTTTTAAATCAACTTTAACCAAAAATGTTTTCCTAAAGGCGTGCCCTATGAGTTTGTGTTTATTCATAGCAGAGAGCATTAAATTGTGATCTGACAGAGGTATTTATGCCACCTCTCTACCCTAAGGCAAATTAGCTATAAATCTTCCTTCACAAATATTTGTTTGACTTTCATTTTAGTTTATTTCATTTTAAGGAACTCTTTCTCATTTAGAATTTATCATTTGTTGTGTTTGAGAATTAACACTTCCCTATGCTTCTAGTCTTCCTCTTTTTTTTCCTTTCTTTTAATCAATGATTGCTGTTTCCAAAACCTCTTATCTTGATTATTTTTTTCTGTCTTCTTTTGAAATTTTCTAGCTTCTCTTAATTTGCGGTAGAGTGACCTAGAAGCTGTTTCTTGACTGAAATCTCAATACATCATGCCCATCTTAGCAAATACAGTCATGAAAAGGAGAAAATGTTCCTGGAAATTTTGTCCTCTATGTGAATGTGATTTAATTCATCTATGTTCCATGTAGGTGGAACATTGCTGTCCTTTTCCTTGGCATTTCTTGATGATGACAATTTAAAGGTTTTGGCAGCTGGTATTTATATGCAGATAGAGGCTCCTATACCACCACTGTGTTTTTTTTGTTGTTTTGTTGTTGTTGGTTGGTTGTTGGCTGTTTTGTTTTTGTTTGGTTGTTTTTTTTAATAAAAATTGCAGAGAGAAAACCCCAAACCCCAACAACATAAACACCTAAAAGCCTTTCTCTGAAAAAAATTCCAAATTTTGCTTGTCTCTGAGAATCATGGTTTCATTTTCGCCTTTTTAGCATTCCAAATACTGTTCGTGTCTTTGTTTTAAAGGAGAAATTTGAAATGAAAAATGATAGGAAACCAGTTTTTAGTGTAATTTTTATGTTTTGAGTAGATTTCTCCTGGTTAATTTTTGGGGCAGTGCACAGGCTTGGATACTCTTTGAATGTATCTTCATCTTTATCTCCTGCATCTTCCTCCTTCTCTTAGGTCTTTACAAGAGAGCTTTTAGGACTGTTCACTGTGTAGATGTTTCCCTCTGCTTCTGGTTTGTTTTTTTTTTTAGTCTTGGTTCTCTGCTTCCCAAAGTAAATTTGCTCAATTGCTTTGGCTTTATTCCATTATCACCCTGCCCACCAGAACAAGACTGTGCGCGGAACTGAGACACACATATTTAAAAAGCCACCTATTTTTTTCTCTGTGTTTTCTCAGTAAATCCTATAAGATGATGGTACCCCATAGTGTAATATTGAAAATGCCAGTTATAATGCCTGTAATACTGCAGAGTGGTGTTGTCATTCTGGAGCCTGATACTGGTAAACAAGACAAAACAGAGTGAAAACCAAAACTTTTAAAGAGTTTGGATTAAAAAAAAAAAGTTCTTCTGTAGATAGTAACAGCCTCTTCCACAGCCTTTCAGCCTGTCAGAAATGTCAAGTGTATGCCCTTGGTTTTGATTAGCTACACAGATCTCATCTCTGCAAAAGGTATTTCTCTGTTTCCCCACAATCTGGTACAAAAATGCTTATAGGTGTGGTACAGTAGGGAACAACTGTAGTCTGGTCCAGTAATTCAGCATTTTTACATTTTCTGATGCCTATCAGTCCTGAATGTCGTTTTAAATCTTGACTGTCTTTGTGTGCAGGTGCAACCTTCCTCCTCTATCCAGTGAATACAGCAAGGACGTTGGATCCAAAACCCAACTGGTGACTGCAAATCCCAGTATAATCCAGAAAAGGTAGAGAGCAGATTTTTCCTTTTCTGGTTGGACGTAGACAAAAAGACAAATGCTTCATCTGTGTGAGTGCATCAGAGTTGTGTTCTTAATAATCTGACCCTGGAAGGGGATCTCGAAAAGGTGAAATAGGCAGTGGATTGGTGTTAGGTGAAATAATTAAAGGTTAAACCTCTGAGCCTTTCAGTATAAGCAGGGAAGCTAAGGGAGGTAATATTGATAGGTGCCCCAAACGACTCTGCTGGTCAGGCCAGCTGGCTGCTGCATCCCACAGTTAATGAAGATGCTAATTTGGGTTTGTCTTTGTTTCAGCAGAGATAATCTCTGAGTCCTCACTGCCTTTGCATTTTCTATTTGACTTACAGAGTATAAAAGTGGTTCGGATGGAACTGCTTGACAGGGTGTGATCATACAAGCTTTGCTTTCTTAGGAAACTGGGACAAATTTGTGTTGCTTATTAGAGTTGGTTGAAATTTTCCAAATGTCAGTCACTGATGAGAGTGGGGAAGAGGGAGTGGGGAAAAAAAAGGTCAGTGCTATCTCTCTGATTTTGCCTTCCTGAATTTTAATTGCCATGTTCTTTGTTTATTATCTGGAATGAGGTAGGTTGTTCTCAGACAGAAATGTTCAGTGAAAAACAGAAGAGAAAAAATACGAACCAAGGGGCAGAAAATGATTAGGCATAAAGAAACATATAATGTGAGTACTGGGAAATGAAGGTTTGTGAAAGGAAGCAAAGCAGGGAAATTAAATATATAGTGGAAAGCCAGGTGTTTTAGAAGGAAAGGCACTGGCTTGGAAATTGATGTTTGATGGTATTTAAATGTAATATTTTTTCCTCTCAGGAACTGAAGGGTTCTCTAGTTTTGTGTGCGGAAGAGATGACAGTCTTTGACAGAGTAGAGAAGAGAGGGCGAGCAAGAGGGAAATGGAGAAATAATGAGCTTCAAGAGCTGATTGCAGGCAGAGAGTGCTTGAGTAGGAGAAGGCACAGAAATGCTTCTGGGATGAGATCAAAGCAAACCAAGCAGAATTGGCAGGGGATGGCACCAGGTGGTGAGGCAAAATCAGGGAGTTACTCAGGGCAGTGTATCTGAAGACAGGGAATCTGCAAATCCTGTGGTATGTAGATGGCCAGCTGATTTATGAAGTGGAATGAAATGGCCAGAGCACCCCGTCAAGGAAAGATCAGTTTGGCCATGGCATTTGAGATGAACTGAAGAAGAGCAGAGTGAAACACCACCTTTCAGAGGGTTTTACAGTTTCCAAGACAGAGGATTATTTAACTCCGGCATATTTGTTTTGCACCCCCCCCTCCATCAAGGTCTGGAGTAGAAAGCTGACTGTGATTGCTATTTTTGAACAGAAAAGGAAAAGAGTTTTAGTGATGCTTCAAGGAGACTGTGGAGCCACACTGGAGAGACCATGGAGTTTTCCCGCAGGAGGGGAAGGATGGAATGAGGAGATGGTTGAAGAGGCAGATGGAGAGAGCGAGGTGCTACTTTGTGTGGGGTGGATATTGCAAGGAGGAGTGAAGAGGGTGGGAAATGGGGAAAAAGAGAGGAAGGAAACAGGATTGTGATCAGTGTCAGTTTTCAAACGGACTGAACGGTAAATGATGCAAGACCTTGGATGAGAGAGTATTGTGGAATGTGTATGCATGTGTATTGATTAGGGGGAGATACACAGCCAGTAACTGAGAATGACACAGGGAACAAATTCATAGCACTGAAAATTGGCAGAAACCTCCTTTGAGGCTTTGCTTCCTCTGCCTGGTCAGGAAGAAATGTTTTAATTTTAATTTTTTTTTTAATAATTGACTGATGTTTCCTGTGTGCTGCTCAAAATAATTATTTTATCTCCTGTGTGTTAAGCTAGAGTGAGGAAAAAAAGCTTATATCTTGAAGGTTAAAAAAGAAAAAAAGACTACAACTCTGTCATCACCCCTATGGAAAGAAGCTTTATTAGGAATTAAGGTTACTTATGCATCTGGACTTTCATGCCATTCAAAGACATTCAGATTTGTGACCGATATATCTGTTTCTAAGCTGTGAGGTAGCTAGCATCACATAATAGGATTATTCATTGTCATTCTTCCCCTCTCCTCTTGTCCTGACTTGAAGTATGTTGATATTGATGGCTCTTGACATCTCAGTTATCTCTCAAGTGTCTTGTGGCAGGTGTAGTGAATTGGTCCTGCAACACCATTCATGATTTCTAAAAGATTTGCCCTTACCAGATAATTTATGGTGACACATGTTGAGTACGGCAAAGTTTTCATAGCAGGGATGTGAAAGCATTTTTCTGTGTGGTTCTAAAACCAGAATTAGTGCCTTTAGAAAATAAAATTGTTGGCAGTAGTTACTGCACAGATACCACCATTTCCCTCTCAATTTAGCACCTTAGGATGGGAGAGTGACAATTTTAATCTAGGAGTACCTTGACTTTAAAAATAACTTCTAAACATTGCTTTTTGCAAAACTTAGAGATCAAGTTTCTACTCGGTTTTCAGCAGGAAATGTGACTGTGCAGGCAGTTTTCACTTGTGAAATATTTTGCTCTGTTCTCATTTGGGTTTGACTGTCCTACCCTTTCAATGTCCTACTCATTTGTGTTTCAGGAATGTCCTACCCTAACTTCAGTTAGCATAACACAGGAGAACTGACAATAGATGTACTGTGCTAGAAATGTTCCAGTCTAAGAGGATGTGTGTTGACTGTCCCAGTTTCTTTTTCTGTCTAAAATTTTTCACAGACATCTCTCTTCAGTTAATATTGGAACTCACAGTCCTTCACTCCTGGGTGAAACTCCTTTTTCCACTTTGCATTCAAAACTTAACTTTCCTGTCAAAGCCCCGTGTTGAGGTTGCAGTTGGGATTGAAATGTGTAAAGCTCCTGGGGCCAGGGTGACCTCTCCCGCCCTCTATTGTTGTGGGACTGCAGTCCCACATCTTTGATGTTTCCAGTTCGTTCCCCTACTATCCTACTCAGCCTGGCTTCATCTGCAGGGAACTGCTCTGTAGGCAGAAGATTATTTTATATTTGTCCTGGGTTTTATTTCCTTTCCAAGAGTAGCTGCTGTAAGTCCCTCCTAGGAAAGAGGCAGTGCAGTAGCGAGACCTGTGATGTGCCTACAGCCATCCTTAAGGCTCTGGGAAAAATCAACAAGGTTATGTCACTTACAGAGGTTGGTTCCATATTCTGAACCCTTGTCTACAGCTGTGGAGAGGGACAAGTCAGTGAACAGAAAAATGCTCAAGAGGCAGTGATGATTTTTGACCAATGGAATAAGATTTTTAACTAAGAAATACCAAGAGTGTGGATTATTATCTGTTTCTAAAGTCATTGGATCTGGACTGTTTAGGAGAAGCAAATTTTATGAATCATCTTCAACAACTCTTGCAAATGTCAAACAATAATAATTTGTCTAAACTTCAGTTAAATCTGCAAACAGATGCTGTTTGCAGCAGTATTCCTTTCTAGTGCCATGTCTGCTTATCTGTCTAACCTATGCGCTCTTGTATCATCAATAACATGGATATAATACTCCAAATAGATGTTTCCCAGCATTCGGGGAGTTTCAGAGCAACTGATGTTTTTTGGTGAGTATTTTATCCATGAGCTGTCTGTTTATGGCCTGTATGGAAGTATGAGCTTCCGTCACTGAATGGGAATATTTTCCTTTCAGTAAATTAATTCACCCTTTTGATCTCTGTGATATTTGACAAGTTTTTGCTGCATCCAGTGTCTTGCGCTATGTCACGATGAAGGAATGAGACTGAAGACTAACAAAAGCAATGATTCTGCCTCTCAGCTTGGAAATGCCGGTTAAATATCACTGCTGTTTATTGGGTTCCCATGGATTTTGAGTGGGCTTAAATTTGCTTTCCAATGTCCCCTACATTTTAGAGGCAACTAATAATCTTTCCTGGATTCAGTCCTGAAGACATCTCTAAATCCGACTTAGACTATTAGGAATAAAAAGGTGGAATTGAAGCAATAATTTAATTTGATAAAAGCTTCCTTCATCTTTGATTAAACAACTGTACAGCATTATGACTATTGCTGACACTCATGAAAATGTTTCATGAGAATTCCTCTTCAGTGTGTCTCCATGTAAAAGCTACATACTCGGTTCCTAGGTAGTTACATTATTATTTGGTAATTGCAAAAGATCAGAAAAACAAAGGTAGAAACCACCCATAGAGTATGTTCTTGAAGGAAAACCCTTCATGCTTATCTCATCCTTTCTGTACAAGTCAAGTGATGGGAAGTCCTTCCCCTGTAAAGTCAATTAATCACCAGATTTTAAATACTTCATTTAGAGGTTCTTTTTCCATTCCTAGTGTCTAAATATATCTCAGATTATTTAATTGATAAGAAGTCCAAAGTGATAAGAAAAATTCTTTTAATTCACATTTTATGTTCTTCTACAAGAGTCTCTGAACATCTGTGCCAACAGCAAGGGGATAATATTTCTGGGAAGTACTTCTTAAGAGGCAAGACTGTGATAAACTCTTCTGTATATTTAGGTTGCCTGAAACCCCATTTGTTGGTAATCAGTTTTTTCCCTCCTCCAATACAAAGTTTCTTTAAAAACCTTTACATTTATAAATAATGCCTTACTTCCTCTTTGTGTGGAACATCTGTTTTTGTCCTTGTTTGAGCAGAAAAGAAAGCAAAACTGTGGGGATGGAGGGGACTGGCCCAGTGCTACCACCAGGCCAAAGGCAGGGCCAGGAAAGAAAAATTCCAGAATTTTTGGTTTGCTTTTGTGTTTTCTTAGCTGATTAACAGAAATACATGGAGTTGGAAAAAAGTCCTGCTGTGATTGGAACAGTTTGTTGCTATTATAGCCATGCTTTGACCCCATTTGAATAAGTGGCTTTTACTCTCTTACCCACCTCCTCTTAAGCACAAGATACAGCAAGGAGCAGGAGGAAGGAGATCCAGGGACCCTCAGCCTTAAGGAAAGGACTCTTGGGTTTAGAGGTGTCTCAAAATGCACGCCAGAGAGAAAATTGGCTCCAAATTGGCTCCAAAGAGAAAGGTCAGGTGCTGTTGCTGAGATGAAGAAAAATGGGATGAAATTTTGGGTTGGGGAAATGGGAATTTGGAGGAAAAGTTATTTAATCTGGTAGGAAAAAAGAAGGGAGAAGGAAAGACTGAGGAGAAGAGTAGGAGTTTTCTGAGGGTGCGCTTCGGGATGATACCTCATCAGCAAAGGCAATTGTTAGATGTTAGGAAGAACTTTCCAGAGAACCTACAGAGCTCTCCATCTTAGAGTAATTTAAAGGGCAAATTGATGTGGGGATGAAATGGGAAATTATAAATGAGATCTCATGAAATCATGGTTTGATGCTTTTTCTTAAAGGTAAATGTTTCGTTAGTAGTTGTCATAAAGTAGAGATAAAAGATATCAGGATTAAAATAATCCATTTGGATTTGTGATTGAAATATCCTCAAATTTCAGTTCTGCTTTGTGTTTATTGTAGGATTGGAGAGGAATAGGAAGCGTTACTTTACACATGCATTTGTAAGTTTCTTGCCTGGGATTTTGATAACAATCATCTCCATTGTGAATAACATTTTAATTGCAAAATCTTTGCCTTACCAAAATCACCAGTGTTTCCTCATCAGTGGAGATATTCATTAACACATTGTCTCACACATTTTCATTTTCTTGGCAAGCTATGGCAGGAAGATTGTTCCTTTTCATTCCTCCCCCCTCTCCCACCTCCTGGTGTCTTCTTCAGACCACAGTATCCGAGAGTCTGCCAGCACTACCACACAGAGAGACAACCAGCTGTCTGATTTTCCATTATTAGTTCTGTGAAATGGGAAGGCTATATATGTTCTTGAGCAAATAATGCATTTAATTAAGGCGAGGGTTTTTTCATCCTTATATTCCTGCAGTAAGACTTGATATGAGAGCTTCTAAATCCTGCTACCAAGATGTGGAATAGTTAATCAAGTGCCTTATATTTAAGTATGTGACTAGTGTCTTCAAAGTCACTGGAATACTTTAGTGTCTTGTATGGACAACCCAGGTTTTTTCAGAGTAATATCTCCTAAGATTTTTAATGCCTAATCCATGTTTAGGTAACCAGGCTTTCTTTACAGTCTTTAATGTTAACGTGATTTTTTTTTACCAATGTTGCATCTCTCGGATATTTTCAGATACTGATTGGAAAGTGAATGTATATATGTATGTATATATATATTTCTTTTAAATGAAGATACAAGGCATCCTGCAATCTGAATGACTGCAGATAATGAGACCACAGAAAATGGCTACTTCTTTGTAGCCTGCCAGATTGTGACATTCCCACTTTTTCTTTTGTTCCTGTTTCGAAATAACTTTCATGGTTTACAGCATCTGCAGCCATGTGATCCCACAAACTTCAAAGAAAACCTGCAAATTCAGGAGATTGGCACACGAATATGGAAATTATCCTTATGGATAGCAGGCCAAAAGCTTTAGTTTAAATCGTAGATGTCAGAGGGATTAATTAGGGTCTGTTTTCTCATTAAAGAATTGGGGATTGCTGAGAATGAGATAACCACCTGAAAAGGCTGAGTCAGTAGCACTTGGAATAGATGCTGGAGGAAAGGATGAATGGAGAGAGAAATGCTTGTGTGGAGTCCTTTAGGAGAATAGACTCTCCTGTGTAAATCACTATAGTGCTTCACAAACTTAAGGGATTATTAGGTAAACCAGAAATTTCTCATTTCTTGAGAAATGTTTTTTCAGGAGTTTATAAATAAATAGCCAGAGCAATATCAGAACCACTAAGGAAGAAATTTTGGGATGTTTTTTCCACATGTTCTTAGGAGATGGCAAAAAAGCAAAGTATTGTCTTAGGTGGTGAGGCTTAGATTAGATACTAGGAACGATTTTTTTCACTGAAAGGGTTTTAAAACATTAGAACAGATAGCCATGGGGAGTCACCGTCCATGAAAGTGTTAAAAAAAAGTGTGGATATGACACTCGAGGACATGGGTTAATGGTGAAAATGGTGCTGGTCAGTGGCTGGACTTGATTATCTGAGAGATCTTTTCAAACCTTAATGATTACGTGATATTGTCAGGGTGGAGGAAAAAAAGGGCAGAAGAAATCAGTTATTCTGTCTTAGTTTAGTCCACAGAAAGAGAGTGGAAATGGTTAAACATTGAAGAAATACCTCCATACTCCGAAGGCCTTTCCTAGGAGGTAACAAAGAAGTTAAGTGGCATCACCATTGAGGGAGAAGTATTGTCAGGGCTTAAGACCTGTTTTCAAAGCCAAGGTGTGCAAGGTATGAAAGCCAGATTTCCAAGTCTATCTCAGAAAGTTGTGAGTTGCTGATCCCGGTTCATTTATGTTCCATAAGAATCCTTGTGAATAGCTTAGTTCTGACCACTCTAGAATGTGGTTTTAAACTTAGAGGCAGGCAAGTGGGAGAAGAAAGTTTTGAGCAGCTCTACTCGCAGGCTCATTACTGTTCATTTAGAGGTCTCTGGAGGAAATGTTGTGATTTTTTTGTCGAGATATCTCTGTTTCACTTGTATGCAGGCTGACAGAATGAACAATTAGGTAGCTGTGTAAATGCAAAATGGGTAGAATATTTATGGGAGCCAGCATTTCAAAATGACACAACAGGAAGAAAAAGACAAATTTTGGAGGTTTTTTCCCCCCAAAATCTTTGTTTTTCTCTTCTGAGTTAGTTGAATTAATGAAGGTGGTCTCTGAGCAGCCAAGACAGCAGGGTGTTCCTCTAATGGTTTCCCTGGGCCTCAGGTGGGATTTTGTGGTGTAGAGGGATTCAAATAAATGTGTCACGTGTGGCCTATAGGGACATCAGTTCATCTGCATCTTCCACCAGAGAGCTTAAGAGCAGGAATTCCTCTGCAAGAGGGCAAGAGGTGGTGTCAGGGGAGACAGTTTAGTGAAGAAAGAAATCCTACTATCCGTGGTGTTCCTGGTGGGTTTCAATTCTCCCAAAAGTAAATGAAGAAAACACACAGCAGATATGTCTGCATTTTAGGATAGGATGTGAGAGGCTGTTGTGATTATTTGTAAACAAGGAAGACTATTATTTCAATTTCTGGTTCTGTTTCCTGACTAAGAAGAGCCACAAAGGCTTCTCATGAATTCCATCAGGACACAGGACATATCAGGGGATTGTGTGTTGATTGGAGCTTTACCTCCTGTCAGTTTTGTCAGCCCTGTGAGACTGAAAGTTTTCAGTGCATTTACTTGAGTTAATTAAAGCCTGACTGTCAGGGGAATAATCATAAAGTAAGTTCAGGTTTCCATGAGTTTAAGCTTGAAAAATTAGAATACAAAGCTAGATCAGTGTGTAGACAGCTTGTAATGTTGAGCTGTGTTATTAACAGCTAATAAAAGATGGAGCTGTAAAGTGGGACTATAAAAGATCTCCAACAGAGTAATTTTAACACTGTCCCTTGAGTATGTGAACGTACAGTTGTAAGATTTGGCATTGCTGATTTTGGCAGCTGTCTGTGCATTTGGATCACTAGTGCACTTCTCACTGAGGCAGGACAGCTGCTAAAATCAGACCCTTAGGGTTCTGACTCTTTAGGCCAAATTGCACACTAAAATCAAGGGTCTATTTCGCATGAGTTTTGAAACAATACACAAGAGATTTCTCGAGTGTCTTAAAAGAAGAAAATTTAGCTACTCTATGAAATTTTTGTACAGGAAATCCTACTATTGTTTTCAATTTCATTTGTGCCAGTCCCTGTAACTGGCTTGCCTGTGGGGGTATGGATTCTTTGTATTTAGAAGGAAAAATAAATTAATTTTTCAGATTGGAATGTTCCACTGTGACTTTCCTACCTTTTCTGCTTTTTCTACAAGGACAGCAAACAATGTTCTAAATGACAGCCTGGTCAAGTGGAAGGTGTCCCTGCCTGTTGCAGTGGGATTGGAAACAGATGACCTTTAAGGTCCCTTCCAACCCAAAACATTCTATGATTTTCTAAAAATGCATATATTATTACATTTCTAATTTATTTATTCTATTATATTGTGGGAGGGTGTTGATTCTTGTGTGGTAATTACTACTTCTGCTACTATTGGCAGGCCTTACTTACAAACAAGAGAGTGTTTCTGCCTGGGTTTGTGCCCAGAGCAGCATTTCCAATTAGTAGCAGTGATGAATTTGTTCTCAGAATACTCTTAGCTGAATTTTTCAGTGCCGTGCCTGTTTTCATACAGCAGGCTGGCATTGAGTAACACTAATAAGAGGCACAGTGTAGAACAAAGAGCTGAGCCTGTCACTGTTTCCATGGCAAAAGTTCATCCTGTGGTTTAAAAGATTGTGGCTGATATAAAACTTCAGTCAAGATTTCCTTCCTCATTCTGATCTCTTATCAGTTTCAGTCTCTGCTCTCTTGTACCATCCAGTAATGAAGTACTGTAAATCTGTAATGCAGACTTACACCAGGTGGTTGTTTTTACTATCCAGCTAAGAGGGAGTCATCTAATGTTACCTTTTCCAACTCCATTCCAGGCAGAGACTGGCTAAACACTGTGGGTAGACTTCTAAATCCCCACATCTAAGCATGTAATTTGTAAAATTCTTCGTACTCTCTGGAGATTCGCATTGCTGAGACAACTTCCCCAAGCCTTGGCAGCGCTGCAGATACACAATGAAAGCAGCTGCCACCTTGGCAGGTTTGGGTTGAAATCTTTTCTTAAAGCTAAGCTTGAGGAGGATTCACAAAATCATGGAATGGCATAAATTGTGAGGGGCCCCTGGGGATCAGCCTCTGCTCAACCAAGGCCACCTAGTCCTGGCAGCCCATGTATTCCTCCAGAAATTTTTAAAAAAACCTTGAAATCTGGTCTGTAGACATCTTCATAGCACCTTTCTACTCACTCCCAATGACAATAGTAAAGACTTTCAAAAAGAATAAAAGAAAAATAGAGTAATCAGATAAAATGATGAAACATGACTCAGTTATCTTTTCTTTTTATAAAGGTTGGCTCAGTAACTGAGAGATATACTTACACTCTACAAGGTAAAAGGGTGTGATTCTTAGATTCATTAGGCTAATTAAACTAGCTCTTGATATAGTAAAGAGTTGCTTTTCAGATACTTCTGACCAATCTGTCATACTTTCCATTATGGTTATGCCAGGCTAATATTTGGGGAAGAAGGCAATCCAAGAAGTAGCCAGATATATATCCTGACAGTGGGGTCATTGAGCAGTAGTAATGGGAAGAAAACAATAAGAGTTAATATTAATTTCTTAAGAAAGCAGTTGACTTATAAAACAAACAAAAAAAGAGCCCTGCAGCCAAACACACGTATTCTTTTATAGCAGTTGCAGTGATGAGTATTGTAAGACATGGGCTTTGTAACACAAGACACAAATCTACTCAGATATATATCAGAGGTTGCCAGTTAAATACAGTGAGGGCCTGGCATCAGTGCCAGGTTTGTTGTAGGCTCCCATTATTTGTGGAAGATAAGAAAGCTGAAAAGCCAGGGGAAAGCCTTGTAAATCTGAGTCAAAGTTGGAGATTCTGTGCTGATGAGAATATGGTCGTGCTGCATGCACAGCTCCAAGTGCTCTCATGGATGTAAAGCACAGCTGTGTTAGCCAGCAAAGCTCGTTGTTCTCTAAATGGCTCATTCCAGGAGATGGGCAGCTTGTCATCGAATCAGGCTCTACTCATCAACCCTAAAAGGGGTAAGTAAGCTCGGTTTGCTCTGGGGTAGCCCAGCTGGAGCTTTAGCATGTGCCAAGCAGATGAATATCTCAGGAGCCCTAGTTGTGCTCTGCTCTCAGGTCATCCACCTGTGGGATCCAGGCATGGACCAGCAAGTGCCTGGAGGCGGAACAACACGAAATCCAGGTGTCCTTATTGGCACAAAGGGGCCTGGATACCGCTACGGAAAACTAGAGGCAGTTCAGAAATGCAGCTCCTTCACAGGAGCTCCTGGCTGGAGTCCACTCCCATCCTGTCCCAGTCAGCCTCGCAGGGAATGACAACTGAACCCCGTCCGTCTGTGTCAGGCAGGAAGGAATCTTCACAAAAGCTGTGGAGCTTTTGGGATGGACGCATGTTTGACAACAAGCAGCAAAGTCTGAGCTGGCCTTTGGGAAGGGCTTCTGACTGCTGGTTCTGTAACAGAGAGCAGGGACCAAAAGGTTTGTTAGTGGGGCGTGATTTAAAAGATTTGGTCTCCCTCCCACCTCTAGAAGGTGCATTTTTTTGTGAGTTTTAAGTCAAGCTGCTGGTTTCAGACTGATGCAGAGATGCATGTAGGAAGGTGGATGAAATAGCCCTGTCTCTCATTTTCAGACAGAAACATTAGGGAACCATCACAGTCTAGCAGTGAGCCAGTGAAGCCCAGAGCAGCGTATCTCTGGTTCTTTGCCCAGCCTTTGATCATAGATGTTTGCTGAGGTACCTCATGTGAAGAAGACTTAATGTTCTTGGCCACTCACACAGTTTCTTTCATGAGTATTAAATCTGCATAAAGAGATTAATGAGACCTGCCAGAAAATCTGTTTCTGTCCACAGAGTTGCTAATTGCTGTTCACACACTGTCAGGATATTGCAGTGTTTGACTCTCATCTCCGATGCTGCTTCCTCAGATGCAGAAATGCACATCAAGTGACAAACTTGCTGTCCAAGAAATTTTCCTCTGGCATGGAGTGGCAGGACCCTGAGCATCCTACTTTCCGAGGAATAAATGATGCCCGTCAGTTATGTGTCTCTTTCTGTTAGCTTTCCACAATCGCTGAGGAGCCACAGCAGCAAAGGAGCTTCAACATCCTCCTTTTATTTTTGTCAGTGTTCCTGGATGTTGCTGGGTCAGCTAAGTTCCGCAGTGGTTTGCCCTTCCTCTCATTTTGCCCTTTGCAACCTTGCATGAAAATATGTCTCTGTGACGTGAAGCCTTAAATAACCACCAGTAGCAACAGTCCTGGAATCCCAAGGGAAAAAAAACCCAAACAAATTATTAGTGGTGGTGATTAATTACTTAAAATTATTTACTTGGAATAAAGTGAGTGTGAGGTATCAATGTTTTTTTTTTTTTCTCTGTGTGTGCTTAGCCGTTGCAAAGGAAAATTTTGTCCTATAGCGTGAATTACCTTTTAAGGGACTGATTCCTTCTTTGCATGAAGGGAATTCATGCTCGACAGCTTCCAAATTGTGTTTTGTTGTCTGCAGGTGGCTCTAATGAAGCTCTGCTGGCAATGTTTAGATCACAGAGGTATGAGAGATGAAGCCCTGAACCAGAATTTTCCATATTGATTTTACTTGTTTTGCTCTGTTCTGAAAGGCTTCTCATTCCCTGGAGGACACTCAGTGTTCATAGTGGCAGCAACATTCCAGTGGTCAGGGCAGAAACTGGGAAGCAAGGTTTATGCTGTGTGCTAACTTTGAGATGTCAGGAAAGATCTTTTGCTTTAGATCATTTGTTTGAGGAATTGGCTGTAATGTTACTAGCGAAGAGGGGGGTTGGTTTTTAGAGTAAGTGTGGACTTCCTGATAACCTTGGTTAGAACTCAGATAACATCCTCTGCTTAGAACTGAAGTGAGGCTGTTTTTGCCTTTGTAAACAGGGTGAAGTTCCTAAGGCGAGCTGGAATATTAGGTAATCTAATTCCCATTTTCTGGTTTATGCTTTATTCTGGCTTTCAGTGTAAAGTAACACAGTCTCACTGAGAGTGTGTGCATGGGGGCTGAATCCAGCCTTCGCAAACCTTCTTTCCAGTCTCACTCCCAGTGGAGGAGATGGGGGGATAGCTGGTCCATCGGCGAAGTCTGAGTAGCCAAGTGACTCCTTCCCAGCCCCACAGAGTGAAAATTGCTGCTGCTGAAACCAGGGAGGAGTGGGGTGGCCTGGCAGGCACAGACAAGGTGCAGGAAGAGCCTGGGGGCAGTGGGGAGTGTTGGCAGATAACAAAGATTTAAACCCGATCTGATTTAAACTGGATCTGCTTCTCCTCTTTCTTGCATTGTGTTTTCCCTTTTCCTCACTGAGGATGTAACACCAGATCTGTGTGGAGGGAAGCCAGACTATGTCAGTGCTGCAGGATAATTGGCCAGGATAACGTATGGGGCTGATGTGGGGGTGATGTGTGCCCCTAAGAAGGCACATGTTCCCTCTGCACTGCAGACAGACCAGCCATGAACATCCTTCTGCAGCCTCTTGGCAAGGACTGCTCTGTGAGCTGCTCATAAGGTCCTTTACCATTTCTTTTAGTGCAGTTTGTCAGAAGTTCTGCGCCATGCAAAGTGACAGAGGGGTTGCATGCATAGGCTGTTATCAGTGGGTGCAGGCTGTTCAGGCAGCTCTGACAGCAGCAGCCTCAAGAAAGGGGACATCCTAGGACATCATGAAGGGGCAGCTTTCAGAAGGGTGGCTCACAAATAGAGCCAAACACTGTCACTGGTTTTCTGTGCATATCGTTTCACTTGGTGAGAAAAATCCATTCGAACCTAGATTTTCCGTCCCTTTGTACACTTGCTCACAAGAGATGAGAAGATTTCTTTTTTAAATATTTGCTGTAAATTTGCCATGGGCAAATGAAGGAGAGGGGGGAAAAAGGGTGGCTGAACTAAGAATTTTAAGAGTAAACTGTTTATAAGGTAGGAATTCATCAGCTATCTCCCCTCTTGCAGCAGCTGTGGACTTTGAATGAGAACAGCCTGAATATGGAGTGTTCAGTGCTCATAACAAACTGCTTACAGATTGCACAACACAGGTCGTTTCAACAATCAGATAATTTCAATGACTTTTTGATGTGCATGTGGATCACTCAGTGGGCTTTGGATCACTTAGTGGCCCTCCTAATAACTCGGCTCTTGGTTTATTTGCTCTGCCATATTCACTTAGCTCTGAGTCATGAGTTGATGCAGAAATTATCTATCTTCTTGATAAATTATATTATATTATATTAAGCAGCATGCTTCATGCCATATAAGCCTTGACTCAAAGATCTGGCTGGATTAGCCATGCAGGCACAGCTGGAATTACAGATAATGGATAACATCCTCAGCTGGTGTATTATATCCATATAATTCTAGGGAAGCCACGGGAGCTACACTAATTCTCACCATCTGAGCAGCTACACTTCCTGCAATTGCTCTCTTTCTCTCAGCTGCCAGAGCTTATGTTTGTGCCTTTGTGCTTCTCCAGCAGAACTTAATGATATCCCTTGTGCCTGAATGGGGCAGAGTGCCCTGTAAACAAAGGGCTTTGTTTTGAATCCCTGAGTGTTAGTGTTTGGAGCTGCCTTTGCCTTTCCTCAAAACTGGGGTGTGTGCAGCACTTCTGGAGGACCAGATTTAAGTCACTTGTATTTTTAACTATACCCTTCATGTGTGATGGAGGTAGCACTGAACTTAGGCTGGTTATTTAAATTAGCAATTCATAAGCTCATTTCATACTATAGCCCTTAATTAGAGACAGATTCCCCATTTCCTTTACCATTTAAATTATTTGCACTTGTGTCAGCTTTCCAGCTGTCCACAGTCAAACATAGCCAAATACAAATTATTACAGAAATCTAGTACATAAACAAGCCTGTACTTCTTAAAAACATAGGTCAGTAATTTCTGAGTATTTTTCAGAAAAATTGGTGTCTTTCCCTAGTTTTTGGGGAAATTTTTATAACAAAAAACCCCCTACACTCCAGCATTATTTCTGGTTTTGGCCAAATGTATTAAAAAGAGTAGTTTCAACTGTCTTAGCCCTTCTCCAAAACCAATCCTCTCCAGTCTCTCTAAGACAGGAGAAGCTGCTTGACCTGGTGAACAAAGTTTGCAGCTGCTGTACTGCACTTTTCTATAGAAAGCACTTTTCTCTAGCATCTGTGATAATTATATATGCATCTCAACATTTTGAATGGGAGGGTCCATGAAGAATGTTGCCTAATTCCCATCAGTTAAGGTCAGCAAGCAGAAAAAATCTGAATCTCAGACTCTTAGTAGCCTTTTATTCTTTCTCATTGTAGTGTTCTGTCGCCCAAATCAGTTACTCTGGGTGTGCAATTATGTAATTAAAAGCAGGATTTGGGTTTGTTTTATAGGAAAATCAACTTATAATCAACTTATTAGGAACCAGAAGCTACTGGTTATTAGCTGAAATTGTAATTTCTTGTTTTTATTCAATGATGAACTACAGAATGACTAAGACAGCCCTTCTGGCAGTGATTAACATTGCTAGAAACCTTAGTGTTTCGAAAAGCACCCCACTCTCAGTTGCCGTATGTTTTCCAATGCCCGTGCCTTTAAATTCATGTGATTTCGTTGGAGAGTGTGATTGGATATTTTTATGGTGGATAGCAGGGAAGGCTGCCTCGTATTTTGCAACCTGAAGTTATGATGACTACCCATAAGCCAGCAATGTGCTTTTGGCCACCAAAACATTAACATTCTTTTCTCTAGGAATCAGCCAGTCATTAATGTGTGTGGCGGCAGCAGCAGCTTATTATAAAAAGGAAAAAAAAGGATTCTGTTAACACATTTTTAACTTCCGGCAGCTTTATTTTGCTTTTGCCAGGGGACACTTGGAGCAGTTTGAGTATGAGGAAAATCTCCTTTACCTTTCCTTGGATGTAAATGTGCAGCCTGGGTGAAGTTTCACAGCTTCACTGTTGGTGAGAACAGTTTTACTCGGTCGAAATGTGAGGGGAAAAAAATGCAAATCTTTTAGCTGGGCGCTGAGAACTGAAAGTGGCCCCTGGCAATTGTAGGTTCAGACACAGCAAACACGTGCAGCCCAAGAGCTGGTGGCTGAGCTGAACAGCTCATGTGTGTCAGCAGTGCCTACCTCCTATCACCCTCTTCTAGCAGAAGTGAAACAAGAATTTCTGTCCTCCCTGTGGGACACTGGGGAGATCTTTATCTCCACCAGCTGGTTATTCAGTTCTGCTCTGAAATTAGGAAATAATTCTTCCTGGTTTTTTACTGTTTTAACAATTTAAAATTGAGCTAATGAGTAAAGTTTTATGTCTTTAATTTTGATGTTTAAAAAATGGTGATTAAAAGATAATCAACTAATTTAGGGGTGATTAATCATTTTCTCAGAAAAAGTGTTTTTACACTAGTTGGTGATGTCTCTCAGAATGATTGTTGTTCAGGTAAACTTTGAATTTCTGCCCCCTTTCCACAGACACACTTGTGCCTTATGTGTATTTTTATTTATTTACCCAATGCTGTACATGGATTTAAGTGCCTCATTCCTGGCTGCTTGCTACCGATGTGAGGTGGAATTTGTGGAGTTTGGTGCATGTTCCATAGCTCAATTCATCTCCAAGTGTGGCCTTAGCAAAGTTGCAGAGCTTTGGGTTGAACCAGCCTTCACAAGTTTCATTTTCCTGATTTTCCTTGGAGTTGGTAACCCCTAGCAGGAGGTGAGAACAAACACTTGGGAGAACAGGTCATTCCATTTTCAATCATCTTACCATGAATGTGAGTCAGAGCCTCTAGCAATTCTGAAAATCCCTCCAACTGTTTCTGTTTAGCTTTCCACTGTGAATTGTAACCCCTTTTGAAGAGACATCCTTTCGTCTTGTCCTTGCAGTCACACATCAAACCTGGGAGGGTTGTTCTTGTGGAGCTGTGAGTCTGTCACATCTGCCAGCATCAGTGTCCCTTAATATCATAACCCCTGGATTTAAAAAAGAATCACCCCTGAAGTGCATTTAAAAGTGAGAAATCGGCAGTGATTTGTGGGAAAAAAAAACCCCACAGGCACAGGGAATTTCAAGTTCAGAGTGCTAGAAGGACAGATGGATTAGGCCATGCTGTGATATCTGGAGGGAGCATAGTCCACAGTTTAGAATGCTCCACAGAGGGGATAAGTTTTTCAGTAAAGTGGCATCAGCCTGTTTGCCTCAGTGCTGCAAAAGCTTAGATGATCATTCTAAAAGTTCCCTGGCCTGGAATGAGAGGGAGAGCTTACAATAAAGCCTTTTTTAAATCAGCAAAAGGGGGAAGTTGATCCCTGAATTACACAACAGCCATGCCAGCTAAAAATGGATTGGAAAAAGCTCTTTTCAATACCAAGAGCTTCCTCTCCAGATAACCAGAAATGTTCTCTCATTCACAAAAAAGAAAACGTAATTTTTTTTTATTGCCCTGATAAGCTGGTACAAACACATGACTCTATGTACTCCAGGACTGAAACAGGGCTCTAGGTACGTGTTTATGTCCTTCTCTGTTACAAGCAGCCCTTTCTTCCCCCAGCCCTGACCAGAGTAAGAAGTCTGGTACATTTAGAAGAATCACAAAGAAAGGGATGGTGTGTCTGCCTTGCTTCTGGTGTAAATCTGCCTCCAGGAAAGAAATACTTTATGCGACATTTCAGTGATGAAGGTGAAAAGCATTAGAACTGCTTGGCCTTTACGTGCTGTTCTGCACTCACTTCTCCTTGGTCCCAGTAGAAATTAAATGAAAGAAGTTGTATAAATGAGTGCTCAGGAGATCTGAGAGCAAAAGCTGTGGTTTGAAATCCCAGAGATGATTAAAGCTTATTTCCTCACTGAGTTTGGACTCAGTTACAACAGTAGATTTTAGTTCCTGTCAGGCATCGCTTCCTGGGAAGCAAAGGTAGAAATACCCTTGGCTCCACAGGGAATAAGGCAGTTCCTTGTGGTTCGCTGGGATCTTGTTTCCAGCCAGGCAGCAAAATCACTTGATGCAAACACTGTGCATGCTGCTTTGCATTATTTTTGTGGTAAAGGCCACCTGTGCATTACTCTGCTCTGGAGGATGTCAAAAAATAGAAGAGGAAGTCTTGGAAAATGGTCTTGTGGTGACATCTGAGAACTCATGTGACTGTTGGGAAGTGAGGAGGAAGGGCAATAGGAGTTAAACAGGGAGGGAGATACGGAGAAATGCTGTGCAGTGTAGGTACTTGTGTTGTGGTTTGACACTGGCCAAATGCCAGGCACCCAGTGCTCACTCACCCTCCCCTGCCACAGCTGGGCTGAGGAGAGAAAAATTTAATGAAGGGTTCATGAGTGGAGGTAAGGACTGGGAGAAAACACTCCAAGGGCAAAGCAGGCTCAACTTTGAGGTACAAAGTCAATTTATTACTAACAAAATCAGAGGAGGATAATAAGAAGTAAAATAAGCCCCTAAAAGCCCCTTTTCTTCCCCTAACTCCTCCCTCCTTCCCACTGACAGCACAGGGGACAGGCCCTGGGGGTTTTGGTCAGTTCATTGCCCAAGTTCTGCTGCTGCTGCTCCGGGAGAGGAGCCTTCCCCTGTGAGAGCGTGGGGTCCCTTCCCACAGGAGACAGTTCTCTGTGAACTTCCCCAGCCTGGTCCCACTCTCACGAGCCGCAGTCCTCCCAAACCTGCTGGAATGTGAGTCCTCCCAAACCTGCTGGAATGTGAGTCCTCCCAAACCTGCTGCAGTGTGGGTCGCTGTTCCAGGGGGTGCAGAGCTCCAAGGACAGGCTGCTCCAGCCTGGGAGCAGGGCCCCCTCTCTCCCCCGGCTCTCCCTCTGGATCACAGCTCCTCCAGGGACCTCCTGCTCCAGCCTGGGCACCTTCCCAGGGGCTGTGGGTGGATCTCTGCATCCCCATGGATCCCCAGGGGCTGTGGGTGGATCTCTGCATCCCCCTGGATCCCCAGGGGCTGTGGGTGGATCTTTGCATCCCCCTGGATCCCCAGGGGCTGCAGGGGCACAGCTGCCTCACCATGGTCTCACCACAGCCTGCAGAGGAATCTCAGCTCTGGCACCTGGAGCACCTCCTGCCCCTTTTCTGCGCTGACCTTGGTGTCTCCATGCTTCCCTCACATGTTCTCACCTCCTCCTTTTCTCTATCGGAATTAAAACTGCCCCAGTATTTTTGTTTTGATTTTCTTCTGAAATCTGTTACCACAGCGGCATTACCATCATCTCTGACTGGCCCAGCCTTGGCCATGTCCATCTCCAGAGCCATCAGGGATTGGCTCTGCTGGACATGGTGGAAGCTCCCAGCAGCTTCTCACAGAAGCCACCTCTGTGACCCCCCGCTACCAAAAACCAGGCAGTGCAGAACCAACGCAACTTGCTAGAAAATAATCTATCAGGAAGCATTATGAGATTTTACTTTATGCTTTAAGTCAATTGACTAGGGTCCTTTGGAGAGGTTTGTGGGGAAGGAAGCACGTTACTGAGCTGCCTCAGTTTAATTCTTACTTTGCTGGTGTTCCCATAAGCAAAATAAATGCTCTTTCTGTCATGGTTGCGACTTCCATTTACCACTGAATGAAATGTGAGAAATTAAATCAGAATATTCATTTATGTATTTATAAATCCAAGTCTTGCAGAATTAGGCATCTGAGGTAATGGCTAGGCTTGCATTTTCTTCCCCAGAGCTTTCCTCTGCAATGGATGTTCCAGAATTTTAAACCTCCACAAGCCCCATCGTCTGTTTGAACATAGATGCAGGTGTGAGTTTCAGCACTCTGCAAATTAATTCAAAAGATTTGAAATGGGAAACAGGGAGCAGCCTGTGTGGGTTCACTGCTGTTCACTCATCAAAACCTGAAACTTCTAGCAAACCACCAAAAATCAGTGTCCTCATTAACTTTAGCTACAAAGGTGTTGTCCTCATCAGCCCAAAAACAGAGGATATCCTGAGCCTTTTTTTTGTCTTATTATCTTGCAAGCGCAGCTTTGCAACGAAGGCATGATGAACAGTGTGACTAGTTAGCATCTGATAGATGATGTAAGTCCATGTAGCCACTTCATTTCATTACTTTCTCATAGTACTCCAAGGTAAAGACGATTTTGCCCAGTGCAGTTTTTTTTTTTTCCTTTTGCAGAGTGAGGGAAGTTAAACAGCTCAAGAAATGTGTTAACTATGAAAAGGCAAAAGGCTGGGCCATCTGCTAGGCAAGACATTGCCTTGGGGAGTTAAAAAAATGGTCAGACACTCTTATACCTGGTCTTTGGCCACCTGCACTTGTGCTGTACAAGCAGACTTTCAGACTGTGCTGATGGGGCTTTGTTTTTATCCACAACTGCAGCTGCAGTGCTTTCCCTGAACTGTGGGGAAATTTTGTCATTCCAGTGGCTTCCTGCATGATATACATCTCCACACATGTCCTTTCATTATTTATTGGCAGGCCTCAGCATTTAAAGGCCAAGGAAGTTTTTTGAGTGGTCATCCTTCAGGGGTTGTGGCTTGTTTCTTGCACAGGGTTTAGGCTGAGGCTGGTGGGCTGCTGTTGACACCAAAAGCCTTGAAAAAAGTCCCTCTTCCTTTCCTTTCCTTTCCTTTCACTCCTTCCCCTGAGAGTGCATGTTTCAAAGTGCTGCTGCTGGGATAATTGTGCCCTAATTGAGGAAAGTCCTGGAGCGACTCCACTGGAGTCAGACATGACATCAGCAGCGTTGCCCAGGCAGCAAGTTCCATCCATTGTTCCTGTGCCACACACACTTCCCTAGCCCCAAATCGGGTGTGTAACCACGTCCAGAGATCACTATCTTTCAACGGGAGGTGCAGCCTCAGCACTTGGGGCACAGCACAGGGATTTGGATGTGGTCAGTGTTTGCACTCGCAGAAACAAAGCAGACTTCTTTGTTATCAATGGTTTTGTTGTCCAAGCAGCACATTCAGTGTAAGATCCTAGCATCAGAGGAGAGATTATTCCTTGCTTGCAAGCAGATTACTTGTCATAACACGTTCAGGGTGCACTGCTGGTGCCTAATAGACCCATCTGTCATCCCTTGAATTTAGAAGGATAACTGCAGTCCCTCATGCTAAGGTGATATATATCATCTCAAAAGTGCATCTGGGATCTATATTAGGGTGATACTGAATTAATCTTTGCTAGATTTAGATAACTTCGTCCCAGTGAGTTTCTTGCTTCAATAATCTTGCAGCTGGATTTTAAGTCCTCTTTCATCAAATAACAGCTTCCCTTCCAGAAAATTCTTATCCTGTTTGATTTGTGCTGTGTGTTCCTGTATGCTGAAGTCAACAGGAGTTTCTTTTGGGGCTCTGTCCGAGTGGCATCAGACCCTTTTTTTTTGAAAGAAGTTTCATTTCTTTGATGACATCTGTTTCTAGACTACATTGGCATTTACCATGTTTTGCCATCTCGGAGCTGTTTATTTCTACTTGCATTTTAATGACTGCTTCTGGCTGTTTTCCCTTGCTCTCATTAGAGCTTTTTCGGATCACGAATTGAGCTGATGAGACGTGGAGTTTATGCGGTGTTTTTTCACTCGGTCTCATTGAAGATACAACATACTTGGGAGGACGTACCTGGCTGCGTGTGCCCTGTCACAGAGTCAGCATGAGTGGGCTTCCAGCTGGGTTCAGCAGTTCAAGGGTTACCAGGACTGTTCGCTCATTAACATTCCCTGTTTATACACAGATCATCACAGATGGGCGTGTGATTTGCCCTAGACGCAGTAGTAATACAGCAAAATCCACTTTTAAAGGTGTTTTGAGGTTTGGGGTATGATTTTCAGAAGAATATTTTATTCATTGAAAAGTAAAATTTACGATTTTTGTATTTTCAAAAGCAGTTCACAAGTTCTTCTCAGGATAGTATTTTTTTTCAACTGAAAAAATTAGTTGATAACTGAAATTAGATGATAACTGAAAGTCCAGAAGCAAATAGGTCCAAGTATAAACACGCCAAAAAAAGTGTGTCAGCTAGATCCCAGATCAGGAAGTGATGTTTTTATTGCAGAACATGGTAAGAGCCCTCTCTGGGATGTAGTTTTTGGTGAAAAGTTGAATGACTGAAATTAGTTCTGGCTGGTTTATTTGGGTATCATAGTAAGTGGCACAGACCACTTCCCTTTTAAGTGCAGCTACTCTCTTTTTGAGGAAGTGTGTTTTAATCAGTTTTTCATGGCAGTTTTCTGCCATCAGGTCTGGAATATACTACAGGCAAGAACTTCTACAGAATTAAATTAGTTAATTAAGTGATAAATATGCCACCTTAATATTTNGGTTGGTGTTGCCTCTGGCAATGATGCCTTTTCAGTTCCTAATTTGAAAGAGTAAATGGTGAAAGGACAGTGGTTTTCGAGGTGGAGGAGCAATTTGGTAGGTTAAAGCTGATCCACTGGAATTCTTCATCTTGGTTTCATCCTTTTTCCACAATAGCTGGCTTGTTGGAGGAGGCAACAGAAACCTGCCAAAAGCTGTCATTGTGCTGAAAGAGAACCAAATGGTACTGCTGAAAAATAAAGCAGGATGGGGCAAGTCAAGCTGTCAGGATGTACAGTGCAATTCAACAGGGTAGAGAATAAAGTGGCTCTCGTGGCAGAAAAATGGCCCCAGAATGAATAAAAAGTAGTACCTGAGTCTCTGCATCTTGTTTTAGCAGCAATTAAAAAATTGTAACCCTTTCAGGGAACTTTGAGAATAGATGAAGATGGAAAAATAGATCAGAAAGACTTTTTTTACTTCTGTAGCCAATTCCTGACATGTGGGTCACACGGAGAATTTTCCTAGGTGAAAAAACTAACAAAATTCTCTCTTCAGCTTTCATTGACTTTTTAGCTAATGTGTACTTCACTAACGACAGCCACTAATCTTTCATCAAACATGCAAACCACAGTGCAGATGCTAAAAAGTTTTATGGCACTGAAATACGGGGATTTGTGGAAGGAAAATGAGGACGTAACTTCTTCCATTATGATTGTAATAAGCTATTCTTACATACTGGATTTCTTGTTAAGTTACAGCTTAGCTGTGAATGCTCAGGGATAATGTTAAGGAAATGTAAATAGGGAGCTTTTTATTTTAAATTGGTTTTTAAGTTATTTGGGAGCTTTATTTAAAATATGGCTGTATATTTAGAAATGTTGAACTCGTAACATAACTTTTTTGACTGTGGATTTGAATATTGTGATTCTAGAATTTTATTCTGTATCATCACTGGTTTTCAAACATGGCAATGATGGTTTTTAATGAGGTTTTTATGTAGAGGGAATGGGCTGCTAATTTATCACATTTATATCTGAAAATATAACATGCTCCCAAGTGTCAGAATGTTGCAGAAGAAAGTTGAGGGCTTTTTTTCCCAGTTCAGGACAGTAAATCAGAAGGTGGCTAATTGAATCTTGCAGGAGCTTTCCCAAAGGAAATAAAATTCAGGAGGATGACAGGCAGGATATTTTAAGTGGGAACTTGTATGCATATGGAAGTTGAAAGCATGTGAAAGCCTATAGCACAATAGTCAGCATAAATGTAAAAATGAAGTAAAAAACTGTGGACAGTGCACAGATTGTGCTGTAAAAAGTATTATACAATACTCCATCCCGCCCTGTGAGCGTGAAGAATACATTACTGGGATCCTTGAAAGGGAGGCTCTGAGTTACTGTCCTTCCTTGGGTCCTTTCTCCCTGAGCTGACAGCTGGACGCAGTCCTGCTCTGCCCCATCCCCAGGCTTTGTTCCTGCAGTATTTGGAGCAAGTGGGAATCCAGATCTTCTGCTGGCTTCAAGGTCCTTTCAAAGGGAAGGGGGACAGTCAGTTTCTCAGCAGTGTCACAGCACTGTGTCCCGAGCTGTGATATGGGAAGGCTGTACAAAGCCATTGTCCTGAAAATGGGAACTTGCACAAGTTCTTGCTGTTCTCTCAGGAAGAATTTTTAGAACAAGGTTTAGAGTGAAGATGGTGTGGCTGCACTCAGTTGTCTGGACATCTGACTTTGAAAGAAAAATGCTCTCTGCATCTGGGCTTAGCAAGAAGTTTTTCTCCATGTCAAGAGAGTGAATACTGAATCTACTCATAGATTTTGCAGTATAGCCACGAATAGCTGCTTAATCTGTGAGCTTTTTATCTAGCAAATATCATCATAGTTTCGAGGCAAGAGGACACTGGTGATGTCCCTGATTTCTTCTGCTCATTTTATTTTTATTTTTTTCAGCATCTGACAGTCTAGTGTTTGATTTGTTATCCCAGATTTTGTGGTAGTTACAGGACATTATAAAGCATTTCAGGGCTGCTGGAAGCTCACAAAGAGCCTTCTGAAGTCAGCATCTCTTACAGTGCTGACGCTGCAGGATTTCCAAGGAGCTTTTTGTGTCTTCTCTGTTCCTCCTTGGGTTCCCTTGTGGCATCTCAGCTCTGCCAGAATGTCTGTCCCTGACCCAGCCCTAGCGGAAACCCTAAACCCAGGTCCTCTGTTCCCTGGCTGTTGGGGAAAGCTGTACTACATGTGTTGCTACATGCAAACGAGCTGTTCCCAAACAATTGCAGTTAGATTGTGCTGAAAAAGGTCCAGCTGCTGGGCATACCCCGGGGACCTGGGGATGCTGGTTTGTGCAGCTGAACTAGGTCATCATCTGCCCCCTGCGTGCCTGGTGCTCCAGCACTTGGGAATGCAGAGGTGGCATTGGGAAAAACAAGCCAGGAATGAGATGGTGTGTACTGGCTGAAGTGCTTTTGCAGACTGGCTTTGGGAAAGGAAATTCCTTAGGCACACTAGCATGCTCTCGTGCAAATTGTTTTGCTTTTCACTGCATGCTCCTAGGCCCATTAAGCTGGAAATGGAACTGGGAATGGCTTCTGGAGCCCAACACACAGAGCTCGTTTTTGCCAGAGCTTTGGTGCTCTGTTTATTTTTCTCACTTCATGCTCCAGCATAGTTGCTGCCGTCCCTCATTTTTCCTGGTACATTAAACCTGGTTCAGGAATGCAAATGATTATACTGAATGAATCATCTCCACAGCCTTGTGCATCCAGATGATTTCATTGTCTTTACTTGAATGTTCACAGTGTGCTTCTTGAATAATGCAGTGTGCTGGTGGTCCCTGAAACTTCAGCCATCTGGCATATGATATCATCAAGACTGAGCTATATCCTAATTTGATGAAAGTTGGTGTAAATCCACTGACACCAGGGGAATTGTGTCAATTTAAAGACTCCAGGCAGGATCTTTATATTGTATTTTTACTCCGTGTCGAAGCATATTCAAAGTAAAGGATTTATCATGTTTGACAGCGCTTCTTAGGTCGGTCATTTTTAACATAAAAATGCAGATGTGGGGGAAAATAGGGGAAAAAAGGTCTGATTTTCAGAACAAGTAAGACTAGTGTAAAGAGGACTTGGTATTGCAGGCCAAGTGCTGGATTTACTGGAGCATGTGAGGTTACTGCCTAGCTTGGTGAAGCAAAGCAGTGCCGTGCAATGTGGCTTGCTGGAGTAGCAGATTAAGGAAGGGAAATTCCGGCCCTGAGACAAATTCAGATAAAGATATGTCGCTTGTTAAAATCTGTATTTGTTTTCCAAATCATTACCTGGGTAAAGTCTGTGGACAGAAGCCTCAGCAAGAGCTTCCCAGTGTTGCACATTGCCAGACAAATTATTCTGGCCCTGGTCTGTGAAAACATGGAGCTGGATTTCACCTCTTGTGCTGCTTGAGTTGCTGCTTTAGGGAGATGTGTGCTGAGCTGCCAGGGGTATAAAAGGTCTGTCAGGCATCATCTCTGAATGATCATTCCCGTGTCTGGAAGTCTTCTGGGAGTGTGACTGATTCCTCATGGGGGTGTTAATGGCTATGACTGTTCAGTGATTCATGGCCAACCTCGGGTTCTTTGGAGCTGCTGACAGACAGCTGCTGATATTAATAGCTACTTTCAAACCTATAATTTGGACTTGTCTGAAAAATACTGTGGCCTTTTCTAACAGGTGCCCTCAAGGTATTCTCTTTCCCTGTGTCTGAGTTGTGCTGTAGACCCCAGACCATACCTCCCTCCTCCCTCAAAAATACCTGTAGCCTGGTTTTTAGGTCCACATCTACATTTTTTTTAGGCAATATGTTACTGCTGCTTCGGGAAGCCAAGGCACTAATGGCAGTTTTTGTGCCCGTTTGATTGGTCAGTAATACTTTATATAGTGGCTTAATCTGTTTTTGTATCTTTGCTGTTTATTGTAATCACATAAAGCATGTGGGACTTATTTAGTATTAATGTGATTTTCAGAAGTCCTTTGATAGAATTTCTGCTGTAATTCAGGATTCAATGCCCTGAGCATTAAAGAAAAGGAGCTTATTTTTGTGCTGCCTGAATCTGAAAGAAGTGCCAATGCTTTCTTCTGGACTCAAGCTCATCCAGTTCTGACAATTCATCAAGATTGGCCATCCCCTGAGGTAGAGAGCAAAAGGGAGGTATATATACAGAGGCATTTTAGTGTGGTATTTCAGATTGTGAGAAGGTGGGGCTACATCTGACTTATGGCATTATTAGAAAAAGAACTATAGCATCTTCGGATGTGTGATAGGGGAAACCACCAACCACAATTATTAAGTTGCTCCTAAATAAATATCTCTGTCACTGAATCCTCACTGTCCTTTGGAAACTAACAGAACTTGGGAATTGAATGTTCTGCTCCACTTTCCTCAGGCAGTGCATAGAGGGCTCTAAAGTACTCAGTGGCTTTCAGAAACATCATTTTGTCTGAGCAAATAGCACTTCTTTCCTGCTACCTCAGGAAAAAGTTTGCTTTTAGTTCTTTTACATTTTATCTCCTTTCAGTGAAGTTAGTGAAGGGTGAAAAGGTGTAGGAACTGGAACTTGCACAGATATCAAAATAATTGAAGATAGTAGAAAAAGCTCCAGCATATTCCAGCTATCTGTGCTTTGATTCTGTTCTATTATTTTGGTTAAGATTGTTGTAGCTATAGCAATTTAAATTGAGTACAGGTTGTGCTTAGAGCTCAGGGGAAAACCTTGGCAGTTTGATTGCATTGAAAAGAAGTTTAAGTGGCATTCTCAGCCTTAAACACCAATAAGCATCTTAGAAAATTCATCTGGAGTATCTACCCAAAATAATGGACCCTCCTAAGTGTATCATACTGGACAAAGTTCCAGGAGCATCTGTCAAGCCTTAAGAAAAGGTAACAGGAAGTTGACATCACTGAAGGACAGAGAAAAAGGAGATTAATGGAAACAGAGAAGCATCCTACCAAAAGCTGAAACATTTTCCAAAGGAAATTCAATCTATAATAAACTCTGGCTGATTAAATATTTTATCTACGTGGCAAGTAGAAAAAGTTTTCCAAGAACAGCTAATCAGAAGGATGAAAGCCTAGTGCTACAACCTCTTTCCAGCATCCACATAAGCCAAAAAGAAGCAGAAAACACCTCCATGTGCTGTGTGTGTATGGTTAGTTGATTGCCAGCTATAAAAAAACAGGTATAAAAGGGAGGCTGTATGAATTATTTGCATGTTTGCTCACTGGCAGACACTGAGATCATCCCCTGCACATGGGAAGGTTCATCAGGCTGACTCTGAGATAATTTTAAGTGAATTTATGGTATAGATGCAGGTTGTTTGTGAATTTATAGGCAGAACTGGGCTCAGCCATGAAAGAAGTGTGTATTTTCTCACTGAAAACTGCCGTGGTGCTTGAAGACTGGAGGATATTAGAAATGGGCTCAGTATTTAAAAACAGTCCAAATTAAAAATAGCTCAAGTGTATCTGTAAGCCTGACATCTCTTCCAGCTGATTTGGTGGAGACTATAGTAGAAAATAATATTAGTGATGACCTGGATAAATGTATGTGCTCTTGTAAAACTTTGAGGGTTCTTTGAATAGGTGCATGTGGATATCCAGTAGATAGAGCATATTTGAGTTTTTAAAAGGCTTTGTACAAAGGGATTGAGGCAGTCATGAAGTAAGAGGGAAAGTATTGGTAAAATAATTGGTTAGGAGGATGCAGAGGATAGCAGATCAGGCAAATATTTGGAAGTTAGATTCACTGGGGTTGCTGCATTGATAAACTACACCAGAATCAGGAAACCTGAGCTGAAAATACCTGGATGTGCCGTTGAAAATATACTGGTTTTGTTTTCAGTCTTCCTTAAGGCTCTGTGTGTGAGCTGCAGAAGGGAAGGAAGGCTCTTTCAAAGACCCAGTGTGCAGCAATCAACACACCTTGGACCCTGCTGGAAGCCTTGAGGAGCATCTAACGCTTCCAGGCATGACTGAACAGCACCAAGTTTGCTGTAAATTGATATTAGATGGAAGGAAAGTCTTTTTGTTCTGAAGCTGCAGTCCTTAGGGTGGTGTGAATTCTGACTTATTTCCAGGAATTTTACTAATGGCCTGAGCTTTTGTGTGCCAAGGACTGGAAGGGATTCCTTCTCTGTTGAACAGCTGTTTGTTACTATCTTTTTTTCTGTAATTTCAGCCTCGTGTTTGGATCCAGAGCAATTTGTCACCTCCTCTGTTTATACTCAGGTGGCCACTAGTTTATTGCTCAATTGCAATGCTTGTTCCCTTAGGAGTGCAGGTGAGGTTACTCAGTGGGAGCGGCTAACAGAAAAACTATAGAGATCTTCTTTTATGTATTTTAGAGTTGTGTGAATTTATTTTACCCCATTTTAAGTATTTTAGATTACCACATATTCCTGTGAGCTCTGAACTTCTGATTTTCTTACCAAGCTTCCAGTTGACAGTGTTTAAGAGGGATTTGTGCTGCAGATGAGGCATGATCTCAGAGAACACCAGTGATTCATGTACTAAAGTTTAAAAAAGGTGCTTATATACTCAAAAGAGAGCCTATCCTAGTTACAGTTCTTGTCATGATCCCTGTTGAAGCATTTACTGTTTCAAATAATTTCATTCAGTCTATAACTTTGTGGCAGAGAGCACCTTTAAAAAGAATGCACATTCAAACATGACTGTTTTCCTCTCTCTTTCCAGATTTTTTTTGGAGAGAGCTACAAGAGCCTGAAGAGAGGATGTAGTTGAATGTCACCTTCAGTGATATTTGCAAATGATTAATGTGTGAAGGATGTCATGACATTAAAGAGAGAACTCAAAGACTCAGCAAAAGTGTTCTCAGCTATGAATAGGTCTTTCATAACTGCAGTCATTTGGTAGATTTTGTGTTTGGGTTACGAAGCATGGGAGGCCAGCACAATCAGGAAGGCATAATGGTATTAGCCTTGTGTTCCTGCAGTGCTCCTATGGGCAGTGATCCACAGGGACCTGTGTCCGGAATGTATTGGAGTGAAAGATCCAGGAGATGGTTCTCTGTTCTGTTCCTGTTCTGTTGCTGTCCCAAAGACACAGCAGACAGTTTCAGGGACACTGTCTTAATCCAAAGTAAATTTCCTCAAGTCTCTTGTCTGGGCTTCGTTGTGATTGTTTTTCCATTAAAACCTGAGGAAATGTGTGATCTGGTTGTTTCTTCTCAGCTCTCTCTGGCATGCAGTCCAGTGAAATTCAATGCCAAAGATATCAGACTTAGTTCTGTGTTGTTTGGGGTTTTTCCTAGCTGATTTCATTGCTTCTCCTACTTTCCCATCTTCTTGGCTTGCAGCTGTAAGAGTTTGGAAGTATTCAGAAGACTTAGAAATACCAGGCAGCAATTTTAACAATACGAGTAGTTTACATCCATGCTGTTCTGCCTGTCCTTTTTTATTATTTCCACTTCTGTGTGACTACAGCAGCCACAATTTTCAAAGAGTCAGGCTAAGATGAGCAGCTCATCTTCTGAAAGCTAAGATCCAAGCTGTCAGATAACAGAATGGGTTGATGTTTACCTCTGCTGGTTTTGGAAAGAGTAGCTATTAAAAGCACATTTTAATTTGAGTTGGCAGAATGAGGATCACACACAGGCCCAAAATACCAGTGAACACTGATTTTAATGTTTCATTGTTTTGCTGTACAGGATAGCTCTGTGTTCCATTGAAAAAGTCATCTTTCCCTTGGCACTATATATAGTATTTCCAGGGCCACAGAGCAGTAATGGGTAGAGGTTTTAAAACTGCTCTAAATTAATGCTTAATTCAGTGAGAAAAGAAGGCTACTTCGTCGTGGGGTCAACATACCTCTGCCATGTCTCTCAGGACTTTCTGAATGCATCAAGTTTTTCTGAAGGTCATGCACTAAGGACAATACATCATTAAGAAACAGATTGCCCCAGAAAGTCACTGGAAAGAGTGTTTTCCCCTGCTTTTGGGTATTTAAAAGTGATGGTGGAAGTACCTGGAATCCCTGCACTGGAAAACAGCGTTCAAAAGGTTTATAAAGAGGAGAATGAGGCAAATTTGTCTTTAATTACTGGTATCAGAGAGGACAGAGAAGAACAGGCTCTTGGAGGTTGGAAGCCCCTGTCCATAAGAAGAAGCAGTGTGGGGTCTCAGCAGGCTGCAGGATGCACGGAAGGGATGAGCTGGAGTGGGTTTGGGAGTCAGTCACCCCTGAGAGGAGTAAGCATCTGGCCCATAAAGAGCCAGCAGGGAAGAAGGACAAAGAGGAAGGAAAACATTGGAATAGCATCACCCCACTCATGCCATGAGGTCTCAGCTGGGTGACCATGGTGTCTGTGGAGGGACTCACAGAGAGAACAGGAGAGAATCCCTCCTGCTGAAGGTGTTTCAAATGAGGTTAGAGCACTGGGGATCAGAGCTGGTTTTGCCATTGACTTTAATGGGATTATAATTGATTCTTAAGTCGGGTAGCCGTCCTTAAGGTGAGTAAACAATGGCTTGTGTACTCGGGAAAGCTGGGATAAAATAAGAAAGGGGGTCTGTTTATAGTGCTTCAAGGGCTCAATTCTGGCTCCCTGTGTGGACAAGGAGAAAGTCTGCCTTGCACCTAAAGCGTGCTAGAAGTGGCCACACGTGGAACGAGCATGTGGAAGCTGTTTGTTAATTGAGACACAGTCTGTGTGTCAGTAGGATTGTCTGCACAAGCCCCAGAGAGGCACATCATCAGGAAGAGCCAGATATGAGTGAGAGCACAGGGCATAAGGAGGGCATTGCTGTTTGAAAAGCTCTCTGAGAAATGAGTGCAGCACAGCCCCTCTGACACAGCAGAGGAGGCTCAGATGTGTGTTTGCGAGCTGACTTGTTGTGACCCCAGCTGTACACAGAGTCCAACATCTGCAGCAGACTGCTTAATCATTCTTGGCTAATGCTCACATCAAATCATCTGAGTAGTTCTTGTGAGGTTATTGTTTGTAATAGGGACATTACAAACATCAGTCTTGTATGCCTTCTGCTCTACACCCTTGAGCTCTATCTGTTGTAATTTTAAAATAATATGCTATTGCTTTGGCATCTGAGCTGTTCCCCTTATTATGTAATTTTATTTTTTCCCCTCTGATAAGTCAACTCCCAATTAATCCAGAATGCTGAACTTGTGACTTTGCAGATGCCAACAGAATCAGTGCCTGGGATATCGTCACAGGCATGAGATACTGACTCTCTGGGGAGATCAAAGAGAAACCAAGATGCAAGAGAGTGCTGCCATAATTATCTGCAAGAGGGTTAGCTCAATGTCACTGCAGCAAATTCCTTGTGGTTACTGAGGACTCTCTCAGTACCAGAGAGCAGCCCTGTCCCTGAATATCTGCTAAAGAACATCAATAAGAACATTAAAAAAGATTAAAAAAAAAAAAAACAACAACAAAAAACCCCCAAAAAACCCCAACAAAAGAAACCCGTAATGCTCTTAAGACTTTGACTATTCTGTTATGACAATGTGCCATGGCAGTTTTCTCTTGGATGGGTATTTCTCTCTGAAAAAGTAGAGCAGAGCATTTGAGGGAATTCTCGAGCTGGTAGCAAGGAAATTATTTCTCTGATATCTGTGCAGCTCTGCCTCCACATGCTGCTGAAAGTTGCTGGGTTTAAGCTGATCTTTTGTAGGAACCTGACAGAAAAATGTGATGCTGATGATTTGAGTTGTTCACTGCCCACCGATGAGCACAGTGGAAATAGAAGTGTCTGGGCTGGACCTGCTGTGATCTGTTCTCACCAGGGTTCACAGTCACTCATGCGTCTCTGAGCTGCTGGAACACATCATTGCAAATTCCCAAGCTGCTTGTGGAGTTTCCAGGTGCTGCTCAGGGCTTGGAAGATTCCAGCTCAAGTTTTATCCAAATGCTAGCAACTCACCACGCGTTTGTGTGAGCTTGACTGCAGAAGGTCAGGGAAGGACCCTGGAAAGCAACTCAGCTGTTTCTTGCTCCAGGCTGCACTGGGGAGATAACGTTGCCTGAGATGCACTCTTGTGCAAGGCGCTGGATCATTTGATGCATTTCCCTGGAAGCTGTGTATGTGGTGGAGCTGCACAGATCTGGGCTGTGCCGCTGAGAGGACGGAATGCTCAGCAGAGGCCAGCACGAACCAGGAGCCAGCAGCTCCTCGTTCTGGGTGAGGATTGTCACAAAGGAAGGCGTTTGTGTCCCTGTGGATGCAAGGGCTGCAGGAGGGTGGCGGTGTCTGTGCCAGGACATGCAGGAGACAAACGCTGTTGTGCTCCTGTGGGCACTACAGAGCTTCAAGGGTAAAGCCTTCCTGGTGTCCCTGTCAAGCATGGAGTAGCCTTCTCTCTGCCTGCTGGGATGGCTGTGGTACGGAACCGTCAAAGCCTGCAGGACTCCCTGGCTGTGTTGGGAGTTAAAGGAAAATGCGCCTGAGCTTCCAGCACCATCTCTAGAACCTTGCTCATGCAAGTCCCCAGATTTCTCGGCTTCTATCCAGCCTGTGAAGTGTCAGAATGCTGGACAGCGCTCCCATTTTTACAAACGGGGAACAGAAATTTTCATTTGTTTCTAATACCATGAGGTGCTCAAGATGGGCAACAGCTTTTTGACTGTTAGACCGTCAGGCCAGCCATAAATCAGAGTGTTTTATGTTTCTCCATGGGCTCCTGGCCACCTGTATAATGTCCATCTGCTGGACTGGGTGGGGTGCCTACCAGCACTGCCATCCAGATCACTGGAATGAGGCATGGCTTTCCAGGAGGTGATGATGTTCCTGAAGGACAGTTTGCAGTAGGGGGTGACAAATGCTGCTGTCCCTTCTGCATGGAGTCTCTCCCATGCACTGGTCTCATGGCGCTGCTGTTTTACTTTTTATTACTTTAAAGCGTTTGGGGATGTTTATCCAGAAGAATTGCAAACGTTGTGGCAATGATAGCAAATGAATTTTCAGAGACAGTCTCTGGCCCTCTGAGACTGAGTTTTCATGTGCTCATGAGCTGCAGGGGGCATTTCTATGGATAAATTTATTAGAAAATGCAGGTTTAGACTAACCACAACTATTTGCCCTCTAAAGTAAAATTTGTGGACTAGTCCTAAGTGGGAAAGGACATGGTGCTTTGGAGTGAACGTGCCTCTGGCCTCTCCTCAGCCAAGGTGCAAGGAACCCCACAACATCAAGCTGTCTGCTCAACACCCCTTTACTGGGGAAGGAGGTTTGAGCCTGCAATGCCCAGTGACTGAATGGGGACTGAAAGCCTGCCGTTGGCCTTAGGAGCTTTCAAAAGTGATAAGGGATATTAGAACAGTGTTTGGCTGCTGGGGGTCTGAGCACTTCGGTGAATATTGATAGTATTAAGCTTGAAGTTTCTTTCTTAATTTGTTTTTTCCCCCTCAGTGACAGTGTCCTGGTGGATACAAAATAAGCTTGGTAGGATGGAGCCAGCTCATGTACCTGGTAATCTGCAGGTTGTCCTGCTACTGCTTGGGAAGAGAGGTTGGTAAAGCTTATTTTGGGGAACAGTCATAGGTCTGATAATAAATGGAGGGAGAGGCCCACGTGAAGAGGTACAGGCAGACAATGAATTCCTGCAAAGGCACCTCAGTCTTGGCTGGCCTTCTACACTAAGCTGTGTCTTGGCTGGTTCTACAGAAAAGAATGCCAAATACGATAAGTTATGAAAATACTGGGTTTTGTTTTGTAGGTTGGGGTTAAATTGATGTCTTGCTTGGAAGCCAGTGGCTCTGTCTCCATTAGCAAATAGCGCCATGCAGTAGGAGCAGATCTGCAGAGCAAAGAAGCAGTGAAGACCCAGACAGACTTCAGATTTCAAACCAGCTTCATTCTAATACCACATGCAGGAAGTTTCGCAAGAACGTTATAGCAAATCAAGAGACCAATTTTAATATTTCATATTAAAAATGTCAACAAAACCTTTCAATTTATCAAATATTTCAAGGGGTTTTTTTGCCAAAACAAAGACTACAAAAAGACCTGGCATATATTATGAGACATTTCAATGCTTTTGAAGCTGCATGAGGTTTTTTTTGTTTCCAGTCATTTCAGCTGAAGTTTTGTTTAATGCTTCTTGAGGTCATCTGGCAATCTATTTAAGCCTGTTTGTGTCATTCTTGTTATAGTTTCAAAGAGGTTTATGCATAAAATTGATCTCTTTATAACCATTTAAAAACATATTATTACACCTATTTCTGCCTGCACAACAGAAAGGAAAAAAAATCCAGTGCTGCTGACTTAACTTTCTTGTTCTGACTCTTCTGATGTGTGACTAGGGAATTAGTCATGACACACCTGCCTTGGCTGCAGGAAACAGGGAGAGGAGGCAGCAACATGGGCATTTGGGAGCTGAGGAAAAAATTAGGAATCACACTCAGGGGAGCACTCTAGCTGCAATGGAAGGAGTGTGTGAGGCTTGTGCAAAAGTAGTTTTTAGTGTAGTACTCTTCGCACTCTGAAGGCTTTGGATATTGTCAAATGATAAAGGTGGGGAGGTAATGTATGGCAAGGAAAGCTTCTAGTCCATGATATTGGTTGTGGAGTAGTTTGTCAGTCAAACATCAGGAATAAAACAGCCATCAGCAAATAGCTATTGGCATGTAAACAAATTGTAATGTGCTGTTTTCATATCAAAGAAATAACTTGTACATACACCTTGCCCTCCTAATCTAACTGGGGTTCTTATTTTAGTCAGCCTTTAAGAAGCAAGAACACAGATTTGAAAGTTTCTTTTATAGATTTCTGTACCTGAAAAATCTAAGTTGGTTTTTGGACAGATGAAAAATATTGCTGAAAAAGATTGAATCTTACGGAATGTTGTCAGTGTTCATTTGGATTTTTTTAAAAAAGATGAAATCAGAAAGATTTTGGAGTTAGCAGGATGCCAGATAATTTTCAACTGTCTATTCAGTTGTCTGTTTTCAAAAGAGAGGCAGTGCCAGACAGCCAGAAATTTGTCTGGACTTTCCCTGGGCTCAGAAAATGTGTGCAGTGAATTGTAAATACGGGTATGAAAAGCAGCCCTTAGGTGGATTATGAAACATCTGGGAAAACCTCTGTGTGACCAACTCATTTTCCCTCGTGATTTTCCAGGTTCCAGAATCTGCTGTGGTCCCGAAAAGCCTTTGTGGACAGCGTGAAGGTCTACAACCACAGCTACATTTACATGCCAGCCTTCTCCATGAAAACGGGGACGGGACCCTCCCTCCGCGTCTACTACACCCTGGAAGATTTCGGTGCCAAGCAGGCAGTGCTTTTTGCCAACCCCAGCTTCCTGCGGGACATCAGCAAGTTCTGGAAGAGCAAAGGGATCCACGCCAAGCGCCTTTCCACGGGGCTTTTCCTGGTCAGCGCTGCCCTGGGTCTGTGCGAGGAGGTGACAATTTATGGCTTCTGGCCGTTCTCGGTGGACCTGCATGGGAAGTTTATCAGCCATCATTACTATGACAATGTCCTGCCCGACTCCGGGTTCCACGCCATGCCCGAGGAGTTCCTGCAGCTCTGGTTCCTTCATAAAAGTGGCGTACTGAGAATGCAGCTAGAGCCGTGTGAGGACCCTCTAACCCAGCCTTCAGCCTGAGGATCGCAGGAGTCACGTCGGGAGATCCAATAGTTTTTAATTTCCGTGCTCTCCAGCAGAGAGTTCTGGTTTATGTTGGTTGTTTTTAAAGGGATCTGCATGGACCATAAACATGCTACTTGAAGGCCAAATGGAATATGTCCTTATTGTTTAGTGCTTTGTGGAACTGGGAGGGGATGAAATGTTATCTCTCCATCAAGTCCCTTCAGCAGCAGTGGGAAAACAATGTCAGAAGTAGCACAGCTGAACTTTCCAGGGACGGTTTTAAGTGACAAGCGTAAAAAGGGCATTAAGGCTCAGAGAGTCACCAGGCCACTCATAAGCTTTTGCTGACAGTGCCAAATATGACTATCTGTTCCAAATTCCATTTCATTCCAGATCAGCACCCTGTAGAACTTCCCTTTTTCCTTTCATTTTTCCTCTGTTTGGGGGTGTGTATGTGTAGGACAGCATGTGTGTGTCATCGACTCTTTGTTTCTTTTCCTTTTATTCCTTTTTTGTTTTTTTTAGATGTGTCATTTCCCCCTCCCCCCCACCTAACAAAGGAAGGAAAAGGAAGGGCTTAAAAAGCCCAAGGAGCTGAGTACCATCAGCTCCTCTGAAGCCTTTTGGGCGAGTGAAGGTGCTAAGAATCTGGTTAGAATGTCATAGGAATACCTTGCTCCTGGGGATGGGTAGACCTACGCGTTGTAGGTTTTGTCAGGATAGTTCAGGTCATTGCACTTGCAGCTATGCCAGTGCTGTGTTGTGGGCGAGAGCTGGTTAAGGCAGATGGGTCTGAAAAGAAAACATGTTACAAAACCAGCAGGGAAGTGCAGCCTGATTTCAGTGACCCGCTGCAAGATTTCCACAGCGACTTTCTTAGCAGGGATGGTTCCTGACCTGTTTTGCTGTCCAGCCTTAGGGATTAATTCTGTATTCATTTGGACTCCAGATGTTCATGGACTGTTGAGGGTATTTGAGGGGTTCAGTGGAATGCAGAATGAGGTTCTTCATGTGCTTGTAGCAGGAAAATTGCAGAAATGAATGTAAGTGTCATTTAAAATTAGTCGAAGCTTCGAAAATCGTTTCTCTGTGTGTGACTTGCTCTTCTGCTTGGATTGTAACGTTAGCCTTAAAGACTTGTACTTCTCACATGAGATTGTCTCTGCTTAAAGAGAGTCTGGGAAATAAAACAGCCTTTGGGAGCACTGAAAAGCTGCACAGCCAGCAAGAAAAAGGGAAAAAGAGAAGGGCATGCCTGATGTGAGGCAGCCCTGCCTGCAGTGGTGAATTCTGTCAGTGTGCACAGTGCCTGAAGGACTGTTTTATTTTGGGTTATTACTTGGGCAGCAGATGGTCTTCTCACCGTGGAAATGAGAAATTATTTTATTTCTTTGCTTTGGTTTAGCACTGGAGGACAAAAAGAGAATCCTAGCTCAGACCGCGGTGCAGTTTAAGCTGCGAGATGTTAACCACCATTAACTTGAAAAATCCAGATCAGTGTTCTCTTTCTTATTATCTTATTATTGAAAATCTAGTCAAGGTGTTGGAACAACAAAACTGTCATCAATTTGCCACAACTTCCTGTGCTGTTCTAGCTCCAAAGTTCTACTATTTTGGGGGATGTGTCTTCTCAAGTGTTGATAAGGTCTCTCCTTGTAGACTACCAGCTGCAAATTCTACAGATATAAAAATTTTTTTTAAGAAGCGAAATCCATGGCTCTTCTTTAAATATGAATAGTTAAACTCTCTGTGTAGGGAACTGGGGAAAAAATAGTCATGTTTTTCTTTTTAAACCCATGTTGCATAATAAAAATTTTCTTTTGAAATATAGATATTCCAAGCATAAAGTGGGCACTTCTTCATAGGATTACAGGGCAGTGCTGAAGTGTAATGTGGAGATTTTGGAGTGTTCTAGATATTGTTCTGATAGAATCTGAATGTACCTCATAGCCCATGTTATCTTTGTCCATGTTTTCATTAAAAGTACAGTCAGCACACTGATGGAAGATCACTTGATATTTCATTCCATTTCATTAGTGCATTATCTATGAAGTGGGGACTCGGTGAGGGAGGATTTGAAAGTAAAATGTTTTCCTTGCTGCTTGTTATGGCAGAGTTTGACTGAGCTGCCTTTTCTTGGACACAAAGAAGTGTCTGTATGGTTTTTATTGGGTGCATCAAGTTTGCTCTTTTTAGTGCTTTATAGATTACATTATTTGTGAAAACAACAGTTAGAATATGATGTGCTAAAAATGGCAGTTCAGCAGGATGCCAGCATTTCCTTGTGAGCAGAAGGGAACAAGGAAAGTAGGGGGAACTGCCTCTTTGCTGGTCATCTTTTGATATTTTTACCAGTACTAAGGAATTCCCTTCTGAACCCCTCTTACAGCTCTCCAGCCCCTTGGTAATTATTTGTTCCATGTGTTGGGAAAATAATTGGATTAGAAGAAAAAATGTTTTTGTAGGAAAACTCTGTTCATGAGGTCTGGCTTGTTCATGTTCAACCAGTGCTCTGGATATCTGGAGGTGTTGTATTTCCCACCTCTGTAAGACTGAACCTGAGGCCTTTCTGAGTCCCTTCTGGTGTCTGCAGTCCTGATGTTTGCTGGGAGATATCTTCCAAGGAATTGTGAGGGCAGGAGAGACCCAGGCTGTGTGTGATGTGTGGCTGATATTGGAGAAATCAATAATTCTGGCTCTGTTCACATTTACTTAGAGTAAGTATAACTGGCACACACAGTACAAAGGCAACCACATTTGATGAGGAAGTAATGGCTTCAAGGATAAACAATTTCCTATAACTTCTGGAAAACTGGGAGCTGAGAAAAGGAGAGAAACAAAAATAAATGCTGCTTTTGAGAGGCAAAATGTGTTTTAGCTGACTTGCTAGTCCATGGAAACAGTGGCCAGCAATCAGCCTTTTGCCCAGCAGGTAAAAAGGGATGCAGGAGAGCACTGAAAGTCTTTCGTGGCCAGAGCTGTCAAAAAGACAAAACCAAGCAGCTGGGAACATCAGAGTGGCTGTCACCTGACAGAAATGTTGGAGTGAAGGCTCTCCATCCATGTGGAGTGTGGAGCTTGCCTTGTGGATGTCTCAGAGGAGGGCAATCCATGTGTAGGATCACTGATATGAAATATGGCATTGCATGGAAGGGCCTGAGAATTTATCCACCTTCAGGAGGGAGGTCATTGCTTGTGTTGCTATATTTTTAGTGAAGCCTTTTGAAATCTTAATATTTGCTAGTGAAATTCCCTCTTATTTCCACTGCCAGTCCCTGAATTTCCCTGATAGTGTAGCTAAAGCTGCACAAATCTGCCAGGTTGAAAGCTACTGCAGTGCATCTTCAATAAAAACTGGTTCAGGCTGGCCAAATGAGTTGTTAATATTCATAGTTATTAATTTTATCATAGACCTGACAGGGGGCAGGAGTGGTGGAATATTGCTCTGCCTGCATAGGAGCATTTTCTCATGTTTGTAAGGATAATAAATTAAATACCTTTACAAGAAAGGTATGCACTGAAATCCCTCTTGATACAATCTCTCTGGGGCTGTATATGTTCTTGAGGAAATCAAGACAAATTTTTGAACTTGTGAAAAAACTATGTAAAACTTTCCCTCCTTGTTGATTGGGAAGCCTCTTGGAGCTCTTTCTAGATGAGACAAGAAAAACAGAAACCAGCAAAGCAAAATCCTAGAGAAGGGAGTGGGAGGTGTGCTCATGAGAATAAAAACATCTCTAATTTTGGCACAGACTTTGTTACAGTGCTAAGAACTCTTGCTCATGAATGTTGTATTTTTATATTTTTTCTGGAATGAATATAACAAGTTTGGTGTGAGGCAGCTACTAAAGTCAAATGTCTAAGCTTCTGTTACAGCCGAAGTTTTAATAGAATGTGGAAATGTTGGCTGATTTTTTTTGACTACTTTCATCTTTTTGTTATTTTCCTCAAAATTCATGTTGTTATCTAGGCAGCTGAGTTAGCACTTCTGTGAGAGCTGAAACTAAGCAAAGCATCTGCTTTTTGAAACTCCGTGTCCTGAAATGTGGTAGTTATGGAAAACCATTCCTGGAAACAGCTTCCTGAATACTGGCTTAATATGAAGCTCAGCCTTGCCTGTAATTAAGGCTTAAGGGAACTTCTGATCTAGAAGTGAGGAAAATGAAGGAGGTGACAGCGATCTCACCATTTCCTGCCTCTCTGACTCTTCTTCAGCTTAATAGATTAGTAAGTATTGGAAGAAGTCCAGGTTATAAGAAGGACAAGCCGTTATTTCCTGCCACTCCCATCAAAACACAGACATAAAATGGACTGACCAACTGCTACCTTGAATCGTGGCCCTCTTCAAAAACTCGTGTGGTGGAGTTCCCTTTAGTTGATAACCTCCAAGTGAGCAAAACATCAGGCTTTGTCCAGAGATGCCTATTTCCCATCTCCATGATTGTTTGAGGGGTATTCTGGGTACTGTAGCTGTCCTAGTGTGCAGTGACCTCCTCTTAACGTGGACTTCTATTTCTGCCCCAAACCATCATCCTAAAGGATCTCTCTGCCCTGTCCTTCCAGATGAACATTCCCTTTGGGGATAGAAGTGTGATTTTTAAAAGTCCAGCCATAAGGCAGCTAATATGGTTTGTTGCTTGAGCAAACTTTTCTTTTAAACTGTTGACATATCCACTAATAGTTCAAAATAGCTCCAAGTAAAAAATACAGCTTCAGCCAGGTGTTGGTAGTTCCCTCACTGGAGAAGAGAAAGAGGATAGAAGAAGAATGTGTTTTTTAAGGCAATTGTTGTAAAATAATATCTGTTTCCTTGAATTCTCATATTTTATCTCTTGGAATCTATCATATGTTTGACTTTTTTGTAGTTTCTGAACAGAACAGTTAGTAAAAGACTTGGAGGTTTTTTTGTTAAATATTAACAAATTCGTTCGCATAAGTGGAATGCAAAGAGCCAACGGGAGGCTTAACCTATCCTCCCTGGCTGATATTTTTTGGCAGCATTGAGAACTTAACTACTCATTCCTCCCTGATTATTCATTTTCATCAGTTTTTATTGCATCAGGCTGGGCCCTGGTGTATGCAGCCTCTTCAGTTTAATGCATGTGCTTTAGAATGAATCCCACTCTGCTTTTCAGCTGTTATGGTGGGGGGGGAAAGAGTGGTGCTAATTGAAAATCCTTGGTTCAGTACAACCAGGAGAGAGGCACTGCCAGATTCAGGCATCTTCTGGCCATTCTGAGTTCTCTGCAGGACTGTGAAAACACTCCAGCTGTGGCTGTGAGGCCCAGCTGTGCGGGACAGAGCAGGAGCTGGAGCTTTTCCCCCGGTGGGAAAGGGTGATTATTGCTTGTGGTCACTGCTGCGGCTTTGCCCAGTGCCCACCAATGCCCCCCTGACTGGGCTCAGGTCCAGGAGAGGCAGCTCCATGAGCAGCTTGTGATCCCAGGTGGTCACCCATGGCATGGTGAGCCCTGTCCTGCTTCAGTCAGGAGTGCTGGGCTCCCTGGAAATTCTGGCAGCTCATCCCTTTGGAGACCAGCTTGCTTCTAGCAGCGCTTGAAATCCCTGGCAAGTCTCAGATGGGCCTGTTAAAGCTCCTTCCTAATTATTGACTGTGTACTCCCTCTGCAGAGGAGGGGGTCAGCTTTCTGCTGACCTGGGTATTTCTGCTGTCTGGGACCCTCTAAGGCAAGGGAACCTTTAGCACCCTGACCATATGGAATTTACTGTGTTATTTGGTGTCTTCACCTTCCAAGTTAAACTCTTTCCCCATCCCCAGCACCCCAGCCCTTCATCATGGGTTTAGCTCCTGTGAGTGAATCCAGAGTGAGTTTAAGAAAGCAGTGCCACTAGTAATTGTTCTCCGGGTTTATGAATAAGATGGTGTTCAATAAAACACTGGAGTACCTTTTGGACAGTTCCTCCTGATTTCTAATTGTATATTCAATGAATTGTTTCAGTCAGATGGGACCCATAGCAGAGATGAGTTGCATCATTTTTGGTTAATTGGAAGGAAACAATTACAGAATTGTATTACATGTCAAGCTGAATTCTTACCAACAACTTAAGGAATCTTCCTTCTGCAGGAGGCTTTGTTATTGTGTGATTATCTTGATAGTAAATGAAAATTCTTCTCTGAAAATAAATGCATAATCTGGAGTACAGAGACACCAATTCAAGTGTCTACTCAGATATCTCCAACAAAGATTCTGGTGTTCTGCAAAAGTTCTATAATCACAACATACGTGTTTTTGTAGGAAATGCGTGAAATTTTCTTTTTATAAACCCCTCCATGTGCTGAAAAATAAACACTCCTTCAGGAATGCAAGTTTCTTTTCAGGTACCCATCATATGCAGAGTAAAACTGCCAGAAGATGTCAAGTTTTCAGTAAAATGCTGGTTTGGAGTAGTCTGGCAGGACTCCTTTGAGCATGTGAATTGACTGCTGCCTCTTTAGCTGTAGAGTTTGGGCAGATGGTGCAGAGTGTGCTGCACTGACAGAAAAAGAAAAAAAAATGTTTTAGCCACAGCTAAAAAAACCCCACAAGGAGCATGGAAATGCCTGGAAATTATGTCCTTTAGTATATTATCGTTTGGTCACTGCATGGTTTGGCCTGTTACAAAACATACACATAAAAATCTGAGTATCCAAAAGCCATCTTACCTCAGTATGAGACTTGCATATAATGAAGGAGGTCGCTGGAAGGTGACTGCCTGATGCTGCAGAGTGCAAAAACCACTGTGGTTTTATTTCTATCAATAATGAAATCCCCATTGAGGTAATACTGGATTAGGACAGCTTTCAGTGCTCTTGAAACTCCCACTTCATAAGCATTTCCAATAATTGTTCCATGCAAAGGCAGAAACAGGAGATTTATTTTTTTCTAGTTCATGCATGTCACCTTGCATTGAAAATGGAGCAAAAACTCATCAGAGCTCTTACCCTTCTCAGAGGTCTCTGGAGATTCCCTATATAATAGATAGGCACACAGTTCCATAAATATAAACAAAATAGCCTGAAGTTTAGATGCTGGTTAATATCTTGAAGAATTACTTTCAAATCATTCAGAGGAAAAAAAAATTGCAAAAAATTTTACACGCAAAAATAGCCCATTTTTTCTCCTAAAGTGCACCAATAACTAAAGAAACCATGTTAAAAAATATGTGAATTTTCCCTGGTTTTCAACTTATTCTGACTTCCAGCTTTGTATTCAAGTCCATACTTCTGCAAAACTTCCAATTCTAGATTGTCGGATGTGGTGTCCATAGAATAAAACAAGAGAAAACAAAAACCACAGAAGTACTCCAAATGTAATAAAAAAAAAAAAAAGAAAAACAAGCTCAGGACGGAGATTCAGCTCTTCTGAAATCTGTGACTGTTATGTGCTGCCATTGAGTAGTGGTGGCCAAAGAAGTAGAGAAATATCAGAAAGGAGATAAATGCACAAAAGGACACAGTATTTCTGGTAAAGATAAAGGGATGGAAGCGTAGGTTTAAATGCCTGGAACCCAAAGCTGTTAAGAGATGTTAGGTCTTTATTCTTTTGCTTCTCTTTCCCTTGGTTCTTGTACTGGGGTGAAACTTGCTGTGTTCATGAGGTGCTTAAAATTTTCTCTGCACTACATTGAACTTTCCTCTGGCTCTAAACCTAAAAAAATAACAGAGAGACAAAAACCGCTTCAGGTTTATCAATATTTGTATGCAGCATTTTACATCTTCCTGATACTAATTACTCTGTTTATTAACTCATAATTAAATGAAGTAGTGGAAACTACTACTCATGCCACAGTTTTGAAGTCTTTCTTCCTGTGGTGATTTTTCTGTTAGGTGAAAGGAGATGACTTTTAGCTCAGACGTTGTGAGAATTAATTAACTCATGCTTGGGAACTAAAGTGAAAAAAAAGCCCAGAAATTTTATTAAGTTTATCTGTTTTGAAGAGTGAAAACCTGCAAGTGAACTCCCCTTTTTATCTGAGTGAATTTATACTTTTGTGTTAAAATCCTCTCCCATTATTAGGAAGTACAATAGGAACATTATGTCCAGGGAACACCTGGATTAGAGGGAAAAGCTGTGCCTTTTTAATGAGAAAATAAGGTTTTCTTCTCTCTGTGCTCAATTTATAGACCAGATTCTCTGCTCTCTTTCACTATTCTGACTCAATCAAATCAATAGAATTGCCTGGATTTTAACTAGTTGACTGTTCTCAAACCTGAGGGAATTCATCCTATGAAAATTTTAAATTATTTTAAAACATTGCCAGATCATGATACTTAGTCAAATTATCATAATTCTGTAGTCTATTCTGTAATCTACTGATCCTTTTCTTCCCAACAAGTATAGACCTTGTTGTTGGTTGCTTTTGTAAAGCAAATATCTCATTGCATTTCAAACTTCTGTCCCATGAAGGCATCACAGACTGAAGTCAAATCATGATCTATGTCACATCCTTGCTTCATGGAAGTGATCCATGAGCTGCTCAATCTGTCAAGTGTATTGGACAAGCCAAGTGAAAATGAAAAAAGGATTTTTCAACACTGGGAAGCTTCATCATTCGCTGACTCTAACTAGGAATTGGATATCCCCCAAGTAATTTATTATTCTTGATGGATCTGATGTCTGTAAGTGTTTCCACTCCTCAAATAATTTTGTTAGATTTTATTGATGGAATGGAATGATCTTTTCGCTCTGCTTTTTGGCTGCAATTCTTTTCTGATAGTATTTGCAAGGAAGAAATCCTTCTTTCTTCTCTCTCGTTTTTTAAATGACAATTTATATCTAAGGCATTATCCTAATCTCAAATGCTGGTTTTCTTTAAAAAGTTGATCTTATCCTTTTTTTCTGTGTTGTGCACAACATTTTTTTCATAACATTACTTATGTTTTCAGTGATGAAATCTCAACAAATACCTTGCTCTTTAAAAACGGAAAGATTTTCTGGCTTTCATAAACCCCAGCTTATGAAACCGTCAAATGTCTTTGGATTTTATGCTAAATTAGTCTCATTTTGAATCTTTGGCGTATCTTAGTACACTCATACTCAATGAGATGTCAATAAAAGAGAAATGAATTTCCAAAATAGCTTTCAACTTCAGTTAAAAACAAGGAATTTTCTCCTTAATAAAGGCCTGTAACTGCCATGGTCATACTGATGCCTTAAAGAACCTAGAAAGAAAACAACACACTTTTGAGATAATGCTAGTATAGGAGGTAACATAAAGGCTGGTCTTTATTGGAGGCCTCCAGGGGCAGACATGGAAAATGTCCACAAAATGCCCACAACCCCCCACGAGGTGAATACAGTTTGATAAGTTTAGCAAATGAGCATAATTGACAAAAATCACCAATTAGAGATATAAGTGGTGAGGCAATTTCCCCCCACTTCAACCCTCCTATTTATAAAAATACATCTCAAAGGGCTGGTCTCAGCCTTGGTTCCTAAGGAGAACCAAGATAGGATATCTTGGAATGCGTTCTGCCTTTCTGCCTGTCAGGGCAGGGAAAAGTACTGGGGAAACCAGCTAGAATACAATAATAGGCTGCAGAACTACAAATAGATGTGTCAAGAACACAGAGAATATATAAAAGGGAAAAGGCAAAAATCAATTTGGCATCATTTCCCCCCATTTTCAGAGAGTAACAAGACTTTACCTTGTCTAGTCTCTACTGCATATTTAACCACACCACTGTGTCATACAGCCAGCTATTTTTTAAAGAATAACTACAGATATAAGTAGTATGAACAGTTCCTTTTATCCAGGCCCAGTTCCAAAACCATGAGGTGAGAGTGTCAAAGATATATTCAAAGTTCAGTGGACCTTTTGAAAGCTACCTGATGAAGAATTTGAGTTGGCATTCAAATTTCAACCAAATCCTTAATAATTCTTTCACTCTGATTTACATAAGAACAACAACTAGGGTTAATGATTTTGCTGCTAGTAGGAAATTGAGAGTCATTCTGTTTTGTAAAACTATACCAGACAAATCATGGACTTCTTCTTGTAAGGCTGAAATTGCATCTGAGATTTGCTTTTCAGTAATCCTTGCTGTGATCAAATACTGTGTTTGGAATTTCAGCCCCATGGGCACAGGCCCAATCTTTATCTAGGGGCAAAACTTATCAGATCTCATTTTCATATATTCAATACACCCTGACAGGTTGTTCTTATGAAGTGCTTTTGGATACATTTTGGACTAAAACCACATGCAAATTTCGGGACCAAATCTGAGCCATGGTTACCAACTGTGCGTCTAACAGGCACAAAAGAACGATTTAGATCACATAATCCTGATTTGCATCAGTTTCTGTTTTCTGGTTGTTTCAGGGGAGAGGTCTCTTTACTTTGGAGCAGTGAATTCAGGGTTCCCTGCCAGCATCCCTGGCATGAGTGAGAGTAGTCAGAACTTTGAATGGTCCTCTCCACTTAGTTTGCAAGGGTGACTGTCCCACCATAAAACACAGACCCAGTCTCCAGACTGGAATGGATGGGCAGATGTGTCCAGTCCTGTTGGTCTGGGTCACATGGTGAATCTCTGGACCTTCTGCAAAGAGGAACTTAAAACCAACCCTAACCCCTAACCCCAAATAATAAAACACTTCTGCATCAATACAAGTGTTCTTTATTTTCATTTTATGTCTCATGGAAGTTACAAGGACTTCTAAACTTTTTTGTTTCTTACACATATCTGGCTTTAACCTGTGTTAATGCTGTTTCCATCTGGCTATTTCCAAACTCCAGAGAAAAGCAAGCAAACAAAGACACCAAGGAAATGAAAGGTGCCTTGCTGTGATGTTTTTCTAGAGCAGTACATTGCTCTGATAATGAACTGTGAAATGTAGCATGTGGATGATGATGAATGTAAAAACATGCATGTGTTTTTATTTGAATGTTGTGTCCCTGAGATGGATTATTAGTTTGAGCTCTGTAGTGTAAAAATACTGAAAAGAGAAGGGAATAGAAATGGAAAGACGATACTTCTAGTAGGTTTTGCAGTGAACCACATCCCCTTCTGACTATTTTTCCTTCTCAGACTCGGATTTGGTAATGTGGCGCTTACCATTAAGATGGTAATAAACAAACTACTCTGTTCCTAAAGTTAAATCTGCTTCTTTCCAGCACTGTAAGGGACAATCTGTATTTCCAGCACATCTGATTTATTCCCAGCCATGGGCTGACGGGGCTGCACTGGCTGGGAGATCAGTCCGGCTCACTGGTGATGCCATGCCGTGTGTTTCCTGCCCACATCCTGCATCCAATAGTCTGTGCCTGTGCCAGGAGATAAGTGACTGTGGTTTGTTACGTTTTGCTGCTTATGGCTAGAAGCTGAAGTGCAAACTAAAACTCTGTGAATTCCCTTCCCCTTCTTGTAGGCCAGGCCCCAACTTGGGGAAGTTTTGAGCTTGACAGGAACAGAAATGGACAGGGCCAAGGTTTTTCAAAATTGTTAATTTTGCATTTACCTCACTGAGGTATTTACAAGAAGTCAGTGATTTCACAAGGCACCAGTATTTGTCACTGGAACTGCAGCCATCCTGAGTATCTGCCCAGCCAGGGGACCAGGGATCATCACTGGGGTTATCCCAACTCCCTGGTGTTTTACTTTGGGAACGGCCTGTGTTATCTGAAGGCAAGCAGCTCAGGAAGCACTGCTTGGAAACTTCTGTTTGCTTCTCCCTGTAGTTGCAAGGTCCTGGCTGTCACCTCTGTACCACCTGCACATCTCAGACCTCCTGCTTTGTAGCTGACTCTGGCTGTGAGAAGGGGCAAGGCTCGAGGAAGTGTTGCTTGGATCAGTGGTGCTACCAAAACTTAAATGAGGGGGCTCAGTGTTTGGATGAAACAAGCTGATTTGGCATCAGTCTGCTATGCAAAGCCCTGGCAGGACAGCACAAGGTTCTCCTGGCTCTTTAGGGACTGGGCACAGTTGCCATTTTTGCTCTCTCACACAAATATTCCCAAAGGAGCCAAGTGATGTGGGATGTCAGTGTTAACTGTTAAATTCTAGTACTGTTATTTTCATTCCTTCCTCTCTTGCCCAGTTTGTTGAAAAAATGTGATGGTAATGTGGTAGTTCGATGTCCTGAGGTGATTTTAAAGTAGATAAGCAAACCATTATGCCTCTGAGATTGCATAATTCTATGAATTTGTTTTACCTCCAGTGCCCAGCATGTAATACTCATGGTCTCATTTCTGATGTGTGTAAGCTTTGCAGGCTGGATGTCGTGTCCAAATGACAGGAGCACTTGGGTGAACATCTCAAATCATTGTTTTTTTGGCACACTCAGGGGCAAAGATACTTGTGTGGAGTGTGTTAAACATCCCAAAGCGTGGTATTGTTCTGAGTCTTGTGATTAGGGCTTTGATCTAATTCACTCTCCAATGTAGCAAATGTTTGCTGTCAGCCAACACTATTACAAGGACTAAGGGAGTCTCTTTCTTTGCCCTGCAATAATGTATTTTCTATGATTATGTCAGTAGAATTTGTTCATTTTTCAAGTACTGTGCAGTGCTTCTTTGAAGAATGTCCCTTTTTCAGGTGGTTTCATGGTGACCATACCCCAAAATGTCTAGATGTCTCTCAATAGCAAAAATTGCTTTGTTATTGAATGTATTATTTATTAACAGTATCTTGTCTTTTTCTAGTTGCATTTTAAAAAATGTGCCACAAGCATCTTATGTGATTTTTATAAGGAAAGTCTTATTTATAATGTTTGTGCAAGTGGATGGAAGCAAATAATGATTTTATAGTAGCCCATGCCTTTTTTCATAGCTGCAGAGTCTTAATGAGCATGATCAGAAGGGACAGGCTCATTGTTTAATTTAATTTTGATGACATTTTTCAAAGTCAACTATTATGTTATTCATTATTTGAAATGAATTATCTTAACAAATAAATATCGCTGTTTTAAGAAATGATAAGAGTATTTGCGGGGCTTCTTTTTCTTCTCTGTTCCTCGCTCTATAACCCAGTATGTCCAAACAATCAAGGTAATTTCCTGTTCCTCTTTACTTTTTAAACCTCCCCGCCTCAGCCCCCTTTAAAAACACTGAGAATAAAGGGTCAGACAATCCTGGCCACTGCAGGGACAGTTGGAGTGGGATTCCTCAGCCTGGTAGGTACCAGCAAGCAAATATCTCTGATTTCATTTATTGGAAGGATTATCCATAGCAAAGGTGGTCTCTGCTGAGGTAAGAGGGGAAGACAGACATTCCCTTTCCTTTAGCTGTGATGGTTCTTTTTCAAAAACCTGATTTTCAAGATGAGTTAGAGACCTTCCAGTTTACTCAGGTGTAGGCAGATATTAATTGCTGGAACCAGTCAAGGATACTATTCCAGAGATTATGTTTATACCAGAAATCCTCAGATTATGCTTTAACTTTCCTTGGCTCTCTCACACATTCATTTCCTTTCTCCAAATGCATGTTCCAACACAGTGATTAAATGAGAGTTCCTCGTTCCTCTCTGCCTAATATTTGTTATTATTTTTTAATATACCATCTCCATCAAGGTCACTCTCTAGATTGCTTCCTGTTGCAAGGAGGGTCATGTCAGTGAGGGCTGAGAAAATGAGACCTCCCTGCCTCTGACATCTGCCAGGGGAGCTCTCCATGGGTGGAAACTTCTGTGCAGGATCTCTCTGTGGGTGCTTCCTTGTGGAGGCAAAATTGCCTTGGAATGTGGGAAACCCAGTCAAATATCCAAGTCCTTGAAGGTACTTTGCACTTTGAGCTGGTGAAGTGCTACTTGAAAGTGGTATCTTGCAGTTTTTCCTTCTGGAAAGGAATCCTTCCTTAGTTACACCACTGATTCCAGGTATTTTCGTTTAGCCCCGTGCCTCTTCTTCCTAACCCTTTAACCTTTATACAGTGATAGTCATTCCTTTTATGAAAATGTTCTGTGAAAAGGCAAAATATTTTCAGTATCAGGGCCTTAGAATTCCTTCTGTCTGGCTTTGACAGGAGATGCTTGAATGTCATAGGGAAGGACAAGAGAAGCACATCCAGTGCAGGAAATTCTCTTGGTACCTCACTTTAAATCCTCTTCCACCCAGATTTCCAGCCCACAGTGACATACCCATCTTGGACAGCCTGTTCTGGCTGTTACTTTTTGGCTTCTGAGTGTCTTATTTCACTGATGTGCTTTTCCCATTCATCCCTTCGTGGCATTTTAGCAGAAGTGTTGCACATCTTCTATTGTTTGATCTGGGTGTCTGGTAGAAAACACACTCCTAAATGCCAGGATCAGCTGGCAGAGAGAGCTGCAGTAGTGTTGATGAGGATGAGTTAATGGAGATATTCCCAGCTGGTGCAATTTTGCCTAACTGTTGAGAGGTTTCATGGAGCTGATGCATCAGGCACACCGGGATCTATTAACTGGCTGGGACATTTTCCTTGAGCCTGTTCTGCAGCAATGAGATTTCAGCCTCCATCAGGTAGCAGGTGCTACCTTCCTAATGACCACGGAAATCACATGTAACATGAGTAACAACTTCAAGAGGAGGATTTTCAGAAGAAGACGTGGGACTTGGGACAAAAACCGTAATTTGTGATTTCTGCTGCAGATTCCCTCCTTACCCCCTCAGATTGATCAGCCACTTTATGTCAAGTTGCTGCTGTTTGTCGACAAGGACCAATTCTTTGCAGTCTCTCAGATGCTAAGGTAAAGTATTAAGATACTTCAACAATTCTGGCTGAGAGAATTGGAGACTCCAAAGAAACAAGCTACCCTGCCCAGAAGTTCCTCCAGTTGAACACCAGTCCCAGATCACAGTGGCATTTTGTGTTGCCATATCTGCTTAGAGAATATTTTGAGTGTGCCGCAACCATGAGATACTGCATTATCCTGATTAAACTGCTACTTCATAAGATATCCTCCTGTATTGTCCAGTCAGGTGGGTAATTAAACTATGCATCATGAAGTGTGGCGTTTTCTTCATTTATCAATACAAAGGCCTTGAGTCTTCTCCAGACAGGGCTCCCTATTTCCTTACTGCTTTTGCTGAAAGCCATCCAGCAGCTGTGATTATTATCCTTGCTGCTCTTTGCTCTTCCCTGCAGTCTTTTCTGGTCCTACCTCTTTCTTTTTGAGATAAAAGGCTTAGAATTCCATGGAATCTCAATTACAAGATTTCTTTTCACTGTTTTCAGTTGTTGGCAAATCAGGCCTTACTCATCTCCAGATTTTAGCCTCTTCCCTGAGAGCCTCAAGATCTGCAAGTTTGGTGGGCTAAGCAGCCAAAATTAAAAATAGAACATTTTTGCATTTTCTTTTATTGTTCTATTTAATTTCTGTACACATGTGTGTGTATACATATATTTACACATATATATCCTGGGGTTTGGTGAGAAGGCTTCAGGTCTCTAAAGTAGACTTCTGACTAAAGAGGGATTTAAATGCAGCCCCTTTGGATATCTGGATATTTTTGAGAAAGAATGTTGGGACTCATCTACTTTCCATGAAAAGGTCTGCATGGGCCCCTTTTGTAAAGAACAAAAAGAACTAATTTAATTATCTTGAAAGATACTGGGAGGTGGAATAATTTGCTCTGGTCGACTTTGCTAAAACTTTTATTTTGTAGGCATTTAACAGGGGTAAGATTGTAATGTGGTTTAGACCATGTCCTTGTCTCAGGAATTTTGATCCAGTTCTCAAAAAGATCACTGTAGTATTTTCAGTATTTTGATTCAAATCCACTTTGTATTTTTCCTATATTATGTACCCATAACTGAGCAAAAACCCCAGGGTTTTCTTAACCAGTACCAGCAATGCATAGATCTTACAAAATGGTTAAAAGAAATCAGGTACCTGTATATACTGCCAAAGAAAAAGTCAATACAACTAAAAAAAAAATTCTAGATAATTTTCAGGCAGCTTCTTGGAGCTTTGTATTCATAATTTAGAATTACAAGTGGTGATACTTGCAGATCTACCTGTTGAAATTAATCTATACCCATGTTATTATGCAAAAATATTTCATAAGACATAGAGTACTTTCCCAAAAAGGAAATATTTTTATACTGTGTTATGCAGGCTTACTACCAAAAAGCATTATAGACAATGAGGAAAAGCTATGCAGAATCCCTGTTTTAAAAATTATCTGCCATGATACTAAAAATAAAATACAACTGTATATGCTGAATTACCATCAGACTCTGTGAGGTGTTTAAATTTAAAAATAAGTATTCTAAAGTAAAACAAAGTACTTGAAAATCAAGCGAGTGTGAGTTTTTCCAGTAAGGAGATGAAACTGAAAATATGCATGTAAGAGAGAAGACAAAGTTCAAAACAGTTCAGTTGCATTCTCTTGTAACAAGCCTGTGCCATAAAGGAGAATTTTTATCTTGAATTAGTAGGTTTTTCACAGTCCCTTTTAGAATCTAGATCTGCCAGAAGTTGTTTCACTCAAGTTATTAAAACAAAGATTTCATTTGAGGGCCTCAACAGTTCAGAAAAGCAATTTTACAACCTTTATAACCCATCCATGGTAGGTCAGGTTGCTTTCCTCACGTTCCCCATCCCCAAATCCACCACTCATTGCCATTGGGACACCAGCTGGCTGCTAACAAATGCTAAGTGAGAGAAAGCAGCTGTGGTGGCGCACCAGACATGTCTGGGGATGGGGAAGGTGTGACAACAGCGTGACAGCAAAAGGAAATCATGAGTGACAGCACCATGGCCTTAGGTCCATTAAATGACACTACACTTGGGGCTTAGACTGGACGTGGCCTGTCAGTTGTGGTTTAGCTCTTGGAATTATCAGCTGTTGGGATGGATAATTGTTAGTGATCAGGTGTCCTCAGAGCTCATGTCTAATAGGGAAATGGCAAGTGGTTTTTGTGAGGGACACTGCTTGTGGCAAGAGGGCTTGGGAGGGGCAGCAAACTGGGTATCAAGTCAATAATGTGGACTTGCCGTGGCCAGTGGCCATGTGGTGTGGCCAGGAGGCTGAGACAAGGGATTTTCCCATGTAATTGAGTAATTGAATCAGCATCTGGGATGCTCTATCTGATGTTGGGGTTGGGCCAGATGGCCTTTAAAAGCTGCTTCTGACTGAAAGGATGATTCTTCAAACTATGACTGAGTACTTCCTTTGATGCCATTGCCCTGCCAGCTTGGCAACAAGTTACACGGTGAGACTGCTTCTTCACTGGGACTGTTCAATGGCCCAAGGACCTCACTGTTGGCTTTTCCAAGTCCAAACATTCTGACTGACACAGAGGAGGAGAACCAGGCAGCGTTAAGGGTGTGTAAGTCCTCAGCTGCTGGGACAGTGGGAGGGTGGCTGAAAATGGGAAGCTGGAGCATCTCCCTTCATGTTTCTGTGGGATTGGGTCATGGTGGGTGAGGGCTGTTTGCCCTTTGCCTTTCAGGTCCCTTCCTGCTCCCACCTGCTCTGGCCAAGCCCTCTCAGAACTTTAGCTTTTCCCAATTTTTTAAGTTCTTCGCATTTCTTCTTCTTTTCTTCTATTTCATCTCCTAACTTTTGCTCCTTTTTTAGTCCCCAGACTTTTACCTCCCTTTAGGGCCCCGCTGTTTGTGGTGTTCCCTACCTACTCCCCCAACTCAGGGGGATCCTCTAAGCTCCAAACTTCTTCCCACACAGATCCCTAGGGCATTGCTAAAGCTGCTGCTCTGCATTAAAGACATTTAACAGACTGAGGCAGATGCTGTAGAGAAAAACTCCACAAAAGTAGCCTGGGGGAAGCAAATACTTTTTCATCAGTGCATATTTTGATGGTCTGAACTCTAGAAAGCTCATGGCAACCACACTGAATATAAAAGAGGTATAAATAACTATTTATTCAATGTAAAAAGAAGAGATTCCTGTTTGAAAAAAAAAAGAAGTTCAAAAGAAGAAAAGGAGTACAGAAAACCAATACTGTTGAAAAAGTGCTTTTGAAGATGCCAACATCATCCTTCTGACAAATACTGGTATCCATCCATAATTCAGATGGGTATTACCTACTGCCTAAGCCTGTTATGAAGCTTAATCTTTATAAAAGCATGTGCAGTTCTGAGTTCATAGATCCCCATGGCTTAATTCTGCAAACCCTGCTGGCACCAGGCAGGGCTCAGAACAGATGTACCTAGAAAACGGAAACAAATATTATGCAAGCTCTTCCACAAATGTCTGGCACAGGCTGGCCGTGTTTAGGGTTTACTGACAGCAAAACAAACCTGTGGAACAGGGTGGGATTGCTGATCTAAAATCTCTGTGCAGAAAAGGAAACATTGTAAATTAAATTTTTTGTTGTTTGGTATCACAGACAATGTCTGTGACCTGGTGTGTGTCAAAGATCTTAGGGTTCAATCTTGGTAAGAGCATGGCCTAGACAAGATGGCCCGGCCCCCTGTCCTGGTGTATCTGATACATGTTCAGTGGTGATGAATCCACCACTTCCCTGGGGACATAACTCCAATGGCTGATTGATCCAACTGTGAAAAAGTTTCCTCTTGTGTCTAATAGGAGCTTCCATACATGTAACTTGTCCTCATTGCCCCTCACCTTTTCCACGTGACTCCTGGTAAAGAGGGACTCTCCACCTTCTTTGTAGCCACCTTTTAAATATTGGAATGTGGTCCTAAGGTCTCCCCTAAGCATTCTTCTCTCAAGGCTGTAGAAATCCATTTTTCTCAGCCTTTCCTCATACAGCAGCTCCCCAGCCCTTTGGTCATCTTTGTGCCCTGCTCTGGACCCTCTCCAAACTGTCCACATCATTTTTGTGTAGTGGGAACTAAAACTGGACATGGTATTCTAGGCATGGCCTGACAAGCACTGAGTGGGACAATGACTTCTGTATCTCTGCTGGTCATGTCCTTGTTGATGCAATTTAGCATCCTGTTGGCTTTTTTTTGTTTGTTTCCACCAGGATCCAGCATAAAATTGATAGTGGGATAGATTTGATTAGTAGGTACAGTTTGGGAAGGTATCTGCACTACAGGGAATTGAGTCAGAGGGGATGTAAATAGAAAAGAGTCCTGCACATCCAGTAATTAAAGCTGGTTGACTTTTGTATCCTTTTTTT
>WBMY01010596.1:177027-198019 GCA_013397315.1 Donacobius atricapilla | reverse complement strand
TTTTTTTTTTTTTTTTTTTTTTTTGTCTCAGCTGGCTGGTTTTCTGGATTAGAATACTTCGTGTTTGGTTCAAGTTCAAACTAGGTAATAATTGCTTTTTCAGTTGTTGAATAAGTGAGGAACCAGTGATGGAGCTTGCTTGGATAGGTTTGTGTCACTGCTCCATTCCACAGAACAAGAGCCTTGTGTGGACATCAGCAGTGCTCTGCCAGGATGGGAACAATTCAGGCAAGATCTTTAGATCTATGTTTCTTTTCTTCTGTTTGTTTCTTTTTGTCCTGTTTTAAAAAACATCTTGTCAAGCCTGCCTGCTGTAAGTGGATGTGCACATCCATTTGTCCTTAATAATGGACTAATATAGGACCAGCAATGTTGGTGGAAATGTTCCTCACATGAAGGAATAAGTTTGTCTTTTTCCAGTTTGATTACAGAGCAGGGTGTTTACTATTTCATAACTTGCCAGAAAATATTTTCTCTTCCTTTCTCCTTCTCATTAAGAAATGATTGTTGGCGTCTGTCTCAAGATATAATGTGATTACAAGGAGTGTGTTCATGTTTTAATCCATTTTCAATAGTTCATAAGCCTTTTGCCATGCAATTAATGAAACAGAATACGAACCAGACTTATCTGATTTCAGATGGATGTGTAAGGGGAAAAGTTCAATTCTCTGTTAAAGAAACTTGTGGGCAGATGATCTGAATTTAAAGGGAAGAGCAGCAGGATTTCCAGAAAAATTACACAGGATTAATAAAAATGTAAGATGAGTTCAAGCTCAGTTCACTAAAAATCTCAAGAAGAAAGAATTAGAAACTCAGATTCAGTTTGACTTGAGAAGAGCAGAAATAAAACTGCCCAGAAATAAATACTGAAAAATCTTGCTAGTAGTATACATTTCTGTTAAAATTGTTGGGAATCATCAACGTCCCTCCAAGCCTTTAAAATTCCTGTCAGATTATTGTTCATAAAAGGTTAATTTATATTCACCCATTCCAAGACAGACCTCCAGAGGAAGATTAAATTGTGCTCAAGTGCTATCTGAGCAGCACTGGAGAACCACATGTGAAACAGAAATCCTTAGGAGAGTTTAGAGCTGGAAGTTACTGATACTCTCTAGACATCGTTTTCTGATGTGAGAATCCGAATGCCAAGTACCTAATCTTGACTTTTTGCTATGACAACCAAAGATTATGGTCTGGATTTTCAAATGCAACCGGTGGTAGTTTAGCCAAATTCTGGGAAGTTCCCAAATTCAGCCTGGGGCATTTCTGGGTCCTCGTTTTCAGCCATTGTCTGCTTTACACTTTTTAAGAACAGAGCTGCTCTTGGACAGGCTCTTAAACTTGCAAAAATTGATCCTTGCAAACTCACTAAAAATACAGCTGGCTCTGGAGATGGCTTTTTGTTTTGATTTCCTGATAGAAGTAAACATCCCTTGCAGAGCTCTCCTGTCGTTCTGTGGGAGGTGGGAAAACCAGCAAACACAGAAGTGTAGGAGGGCAAACCCCATGGAAGTGTTTAATGGAGCCACCATTCACAGCTATTGACACTGGCTGACATCTGAATACTGGTAGGGGGGAATTTGTATAGCACTGAGAGGGCCATGCACAAAGCTTTTTGTCTAATCACCTGTTTTGTGTTTGATAATGACTTGATCGTAGCAGTAAAAGCATTCACTTCGGCAGCAGGAGATGCATTTAAGTGTAGTGTAACCCTCCTGGTCTTTTGGGTTGTCCTCTGTGGATTCCCGTGCTGGACAAGTGAGGATGAGTTATGATCCACGATTTGTAACTGCCAGAGACTTTATGGCCTGCGTCCCTTCCATCAAACTCCTCAGTGCCTGGGCTGGCTCCCAGGCACAGAAACAAAACCCCTTACACGGGGAAACTGCCAGCAGGGTTCCCATGGCTTTGCCAGCTGGGGGGCTCCCAAATGTTTTCCATGCACAGTTTAGACGTTAGGATAATCCAGGGACCATTCCCAAAACACTTTGTGTGCCAGGCTCTTGTTTTGGACAAAAGTTTATATTAATTATGGATGTGGGCAAGACTGGTTCAAGGGAATCACTGGGCATAATTTATTGGTATAGATGTAGTCTCTGGGTCCGTCTGTCGAAGGAAGGTTTTGGAAATGGATAATACCTTTCGCTTTGCAAATGTGAGGAAACTTGTTGTCAGTAGCTATGGTAGACAAAAGTGAACCAAAAGCATCTGCAAATCTCTCATAGACTTCTGGATCTGGACTTGGGAACAGGGCCATTATAAAATGAGGTGAAATAGTTTGGGGTCTGTGTGGGAGGAAGAAGCAATAGATTTTTTGGCGTTTTCTTACTTTTGGTTTCTAAGATTGACTTTTGTCATCCCCATGATAAGGTGTGGAGCACCTCAATTATCAGCCATGAGGGCGGACTCAGGATTTGCACAGGTGGAAACCTTGACTCCCAAGCATGGGCTTCTCATGGCTTGTGGGCTTTCTCTTTATAGAAGATGAAGAATATCTCTTTATGTATTGTACCTCAATCAAAAGACCTATTGGTACTGTGGTCTGTGGTGTATCGTAGGATAACAAAATCATAGAATGGGTTGGGTTGGAAGGGACCTAAAAGATCATCTCATTCCAACCCCCTGACATAGGCAGGGATATCTTCCACTATCCCATGTTGCTCAAACCCCCATCCAACCTGGCCTTGAAAACTTCCAGGGATGGGGTATCCACAACTTCTCTGGGCAATCTGTGCCAGTGACCCATCCCCCTAACAAGGAAGAATTTCCTCCTAGTATCTGTTTATAACCTACTCTCATTTTGAAGCCGTTCCCCTTGTCCTGTTGCTCCAGACCCTGGAACTGGTCTCTCTCCATCTTTCTTTTAGGCTCCCTTCTGGTGCTGGAAGGCCACAATTAGGTCACCCTGATTTTGGCAGGTCTCTAGCAGTGTTAGAGCTGACAAAATGCAGGAAGATGCCTCGCTGAGACCTGAATGCACTGCAGCAGGCTCAGCCCCCTTGCCTCCCTGCACATCAGCCCATTGGTAACTCCAGGGAATTAGAGACAAGGTGGAGAGATCCTTCAGGGCTTCCTGCTCTTCTCCCTCCAACAGCCAAGGCTTGAAGGACAGCGCCGGATTCACTTAGTTTGAGGTGAGTCAGTCAGAGCTTATCCACATCCCCCTGCCTTACCCGTGTGAGAAAACAAGAGATTTTAGCAGTTTGTAAACGCCCTGCTCCAAGACAGGACAGGATAGGACAGGAACTGCAGCTTGGGACTGGCCCAAAGACGGGAGAAGCTCTTGTGCCGGGGATTGTTTCCTAGTGACTGCCTTGGAAATGTCAAACTGTTGAAAACAACACATAAATTTGAGTTCCTCTGAAATATTTTTCACAAAACAGAGTAAAACATGCAGCAGAATGTTCTATTCCCATGAGAAGATCAGGGGAAAATCCATGGAAGTGAATTGGTGAACTATTTGGCTTGATTTAAACCAACTTTTAAGGAAGTGAAAGAAAAGCTGAAAACTCTCTGCACTCATTTTCTCTCTTAAAGTCACACTGCTGTGCAGCCAAGATGATCTGTCTTCATCTATCTTTGATTTAGTTTGACACTTTGCAGCTTATCTTTTATGTAGATACCTCTCTTTAATTTTTGGCTTACTACTTTTTTTCCTTTTTTTATGTCCTCCAGGTGTAGCTTGTATTTGTAACTTTTTTTTCCCGTCCCTTCTGTTAAAATGCCAGGATAGCAGCCCCAGAGTGCTGGTCCAAAGGCAGCTGAGAAGCTGAGTTTGTCCACTGCTGTTGTGTTCATAACATCCATGTCATGACTGTTCAGCTCTGGATACTACTGGGATGATTTATTTTGTGACCAAAGTTGCAACTTGCCTCCTTCCAGTTCCTAAATTAGTTGCCACCTTTAATGAAGTTAAATGGTTCCTAGCATAAAAATAAAATATCTCCACATCTCTTCCTCTCCGGGTTATCTGCAGCTGGATTTCCCCGCAGCCACGATGCTCCCAAGGAAACACTGCCCTCCCATGTGGCAGACAGGATGAGTTTTGCTGATCTGAAGCCAAACACGGCTCTTGTGCTCGGCCAGGTCTTTTTATTTATTTATTTTCAGCTGGTTAGAGCACAGGCTGGGTGCAAAGTGCCCAGATTTTGTTCCAAGCTGGCATGCCCAGTCATGGCTCACAGGATGTGTCAGCCGCCCCGGTCCCACACCAGAGCAGTGGTGGTCTTTGCCAGGGTGAACAGAGCCTTGAGGGGAGCATTTGCCAACATCAGCATCTTCTGCCAGAGGAAAACACCTCCCATGGGACTGTGACAGGCAGAGAAAAGGGTGAATTGGAGCAACCTGCCTTTGTTCTGAAGGAGTCCTGAAATGTGTGTGTGAGTGGCAGGGTTTCCTTCTTTAAAAGGGCAGTTAAGCCTTTGTGAGTTCTTTCTTGGTTATGTTGGACTGGCAGAAGTGGAGAAAACAATGGTATAACTTTTATGTTGGTGTAGCCTCAATATAGATGTGTGAAATAAAAATTACCCCCAGGTCCAACTTGCTTTTGGTTACTGTTGGCTATTGCAAGGTTACTCTGATAAGACTGAAATTTTCTCTCTCACACAGGAGCTGTGAAACAGAATCCACACAGCAACAGCTTTCTGAAGCATTTATTCTACTCTTCCCCCTAGAAGTTTTTCTAAATATGTCACAGTAGGCATAGATGAGCCTTCTGAAGGCAGTCAGGGATCCCAGGGCTTGTTTTGCTGGCTTTCCATGAACAGGAAGTTATTCAGTGCCCTCCCCAGGCTGCACATGTGTGGTAAGCAGAACATACAGGCAAANTGGATCATTTCCAGACTAACTTGACACATGCATTTTATCTTGTATGATAAGACCATTTCCCGCACAGGTGCTTGAATCTTTTCTTATTTATTGTGTGCTCTTTGGAAAGAAGTCTGAGGGAAAGTAAGGCAGTCCCCTGACTCTCATCCTAAAATTCAGGTGTTGCCACAGAGGATTTTCTCCAGCAGACCTACACCATTTCTACTGTCAACGTTTTGCTGAGATATGTGAAGTCTGGACTCCCGTTTTGCTCCTTACAGCAATTAATAAATAGTTGCCATAGTTATGCTAAGTGACATTTTTCCAGCCTCACAATTTGTTCCACGGGGAAATGGCATCTCCCCTTTTCCCACTGCTGGTGCCAAAATCTGCTGCCCTCAGCCTGCACACTCCTCTGTGGCTACAGCAGTGGGTCCCTTTGTGATCCCAGTCTTCCTCATTCCTTCTGCACTCCCTGCACGGAGAAAATTTTGGATTTGGTAAAGTATTATGTTATTATGTCTCAGAAATCTGCAAAGAAAATGTTATTTTATAGTTCTTGGGTTTCTTTGCTGTATCTGTAAATAGCAGAAGAGATAGATTTCTCTCCTCTGGGGATTTCTGCAAGCTCAAATGATAGTTAAGGTTGTAAATCCTGCCTGTCTGTATTATCAGGTAATACTGAAAAATAGATTAAACTAATACATTTCAATTAAATCAGAAATCTAATAAGCAGAGGGCTGTGTACAAAATATGGCGCTGTAGATCAACAAGGAAGCTTGCAGAAATGTTTCTTTTTTATTACTGTAGTGACAGGATAACTTGGAAATGATGTTTACTTGTAAAAAATACCTTGAAGATGCTCTGTCTCAGGAACTATGATTCAACCAGTGTATCAATCTAACCTATTTTTCGGAATTAACTGACAAGTTAAGAACTTGGGCACCTTACCCTCTCTATATTTTTATATACTATGTATTCTCCCTTAATATTTTAAGAGGGCTTCAGAGTTTTCCCAAGTATAAAGACTGAATTCTTTGGAATAGTCCCCCAAACCTAATTAGAATGATTCGTACTAGTGTGTTCCCAAAGAGACAATTACACAGTGGAGGAAAATCATGTTCTCACTTTGTCCAACCAATTGGTCAGTGCTGGGATAAAAATTCATGAGTGCTTTACATGACACTTTCATAAAGGTTGAGCTGGCTGTGATGCCTCAGCAGCTGAAAACAAAATGATCACCTAGCTGTGGGGTGTCCCTGCTGCTTCCCCAGCAGGACTGCTGCCCTGCAAAGCCCATGTAAGTAATTTCACACTCAGTAATTATTCCAGGGTCACAGAAATGGTCTCGCACCTCATCTTGGGAAGCTGTGATTCTATGAGGACAAATGTTTTTAGTGGCGTCACCTGAAGTGGAGGGGGTGTGTGAGTGTTTTGGCTCTGCTTGAGGATAAAGATCAATTAAATTTTCTCACTGGGAGGCCTCTTTGTAGAGGCTTCACAGAAGAAGTCAGTGTTCTCTTTCCCTCAGCAGCACAGTTCACACCCTCCTTGAGTTCTTGATTTGCTGCCTACCAGAGAGGTAAATGAATTTAATGATTTTGCAACACCTACATTGTAGCCTCTTCAGTGTTCTTAGCACCCTGTGCTGGGACGGTTCTCTGCCTCTTCAGGACTGAAGCATCTGGGACATCTACCAGAGACACTCTTGTAATGACCACTGAACGGTCCAGCTTTATGTGGTTTGTAATACCTTTCATCGTGTGGAGATTTTCCCCTACCTCCCCCAGAGTCATCAAAAACAAGATGTTCTCCCAGCAGAACCAAAACCCTTCCCCAGTTTGGGTCAGCAGAGCTGTGTGGCCATGAGCACACGTACTGAGAAAACTGGGTTTGAGTTGTGATGAAGAGTAGGCTAAAGGTAAGGCTAAATAGGCTTAAGCCATTAATGAAAAGAAGAGATGGAGTAAAATTGTTATATTTTTTATATTAGCAGCCACAGGATTCCAAAGAGGACTATGGTGTGCACCTCATTTCTACTCTGAAGCCATCTGACTTCATAGAAAGGTCCCTGGATCTTCTTGTGTCTCCCTGCTGGGCTGAAGAAAGCTGTATTTGCATTTATTTTCCTTCACAGAAGTATCTGTAGACCTGTGATCATTGTGCCTTTGCTGCCTCACTAAATTTAAATGCAAGCTCCTGAAGACTGTCTGCAGAATGTTTGTAATACTTTAACAACGCCCAGATTGTTCTTCCCAGTCTTCTACTTTTTCACTTTCTTGAAATGTGGGCAGCAAAGCAGCTTGTAATATTCCCAAAGCATTTGTACCAGCATTAATGCAGAAATAATAGATTAGGAACAATCACTGTCTGCATTTTATCCTAACAAATGGCTAGAATTTAATTACATCAGTTCAGGAAGATGTTTTTATTTCTTTCCTTCTTCATATGGTTTATAATTTTTTTTTTAATATGGTGATAACCCAATATTCTTATAGATTTCATAGTCAAATCAGCTGTAATGGGTATGTTTAGAGTGCAGCATTTTTCTACAGGTTAAAGCCTAGACTTAAAACTTCATCAAGATACTAAACAAAAATACAGACCATTGCTCTGAGCAGGTTTATCTTTCAAATTAAATTTAGATTTGGTTTGTGAAGTGTTTTGGTTTGGCAAAGAGAGGTGTCTGCTAAGGAGGGCAGGAGCCATTCCCTTGGAATGGAAAATGTAACCCCTCCTAATTATTATACCTTTGAAATTACGGGGCTTTCAGGCAAAGGTATGAGAATAGAAATAACAGTTCTTTACTAATTTGCATACTAAAGCAAGCAAACACCAATTTTGTCATTAACAACAAACAGCACCAGGAGCTCAGTGGCCCCTTCTGGCCGCGGGTGCGTTCCCCTGGGTGCAGTTCCACTCCCGGCCGGCAGGGGCGCTGCTGGCTCCCGGCCGGGCGGGCGGGCGCGGTGATACCTCCGCGCCTGCAGGGGGCGCTGTGCGGCGGGCGCGGGCAGCTCACAGCGATGGCGGCTGGGCCAAGGCGGNGTAGGCATAGATGAGCCTTCTGAAGGCAGTCAGGGATCCCAGGGCTTGTTTTGCTGGCTTTCCATGAACAGGAAGTTATTCAGTGCCCTCCCCAGGCTGCACATGTGTGGTAAGCAGAACATACAGGCAAAGAGAATCATAGAATCATGGAATGGCCTGGGTGGAAAGGGTCCTTAAAGATCATCTCTACCATCTGCCATGGACTGGCAGAGTCAGAGAAGCACCTAGTTCTTGGCTTCTAACAAAGAGGGATAGATACTACTGGTTACATGCCTGACCTCCACATGCTCTGTTCTGTAGCTAAGAGATGATTTTCAAGAGGATAAATTTTTAAAGCTCTCTAGAGTCTTGAAATTCATCTCTTTTCTGCCCCCNCAGCCTCACAATTTGTTCCACGGGGAAATGGCATCTCCCCTTTTCCCACTGCTGGTGCCAAAATCTGCTGCCCTCAGCCTGCACACTCCTCTGTGGCTACAGCAGTGGGTCCCTTTGTGATCCCAGTCTTCCTCATTCCTTCTGCACTCCCTGCACGGAGAAAATTTTGGATTTGGTAAAGTATTATGTTATTATGTCTCAGAAATCTGCAAAGAAAATGTTATTTTATAGTTCTTGGGTTTCTTTGCTGTATCTGTAAATAGCAGAAGAGATAGATTTCTCTCCTCTGGGGATTTCTGCAAGCTCAAATGATAGTTAAGGTTGTAAATCCTGCCTGTCTGTATTATCAGGTAATACTGAAAAATAGATTAAACTAATACATTTCAATTAAATCAGAAATCTAATAAGCAGAGGGCTGTGTACAAAATATGGCGCTGTAGATCAACAAGGAAGCTTGCAGAAATGTTTCTTTTTTATTACTGTAGTGACAGGATAACTTGGAAATGATGTTTACTTGTAAAAAATACCTTGAAGATGCTCTGTCTCAGGAACTATGATTCAACCAGTGTATCAATCTAACCTATTTTTCGGAATTAACTGACAAGTTAAGAACTTGGGCACCTTACCCTCTCTATATTTTTATATACTATGTATTCTCCCTTAATATTTTAAGAGGGCTTCAGAGTTTTCCCAAGTATAAAGACTGAATTCTTTGGAATAGTCCCCCAAACCTAATTAGAATGATTCGTACTAGTGTGTTCCCAAAGAGACAATTACACAGTGGAGGAAAATCATGTTCTCACTTTGTCCAACCAATTGGTCAGTGCTGGGATAAAAATTCATGAGTGCTTTACATGACACTTTCATAAAGGTTGAGCTGGCTGTGATGCCTCAGCAGCTGAAAACAAAATGATCACCTAGCTGTGGGGTGTCCCTGCTGCTTCCCCAGCAGGACTGCTGCCCTGCAAAGCCCATGTAAGTAATTTCACACTCAGTAATTATTCCAGGGTCACAGAAATGGTCTCGCACCTCATCTTGGGAAGCTGTGATTCTATGAGGACAAATGTTTTTAGTGGCGTCACCTGAAGTGGAGGGGGTGTGTGAGTGTTTTGGCTCTGCTTGAGGATAAAGATCAATTAAATTTTCTCACTGGGAGGCCTCTTTGTAGAGGCTTCACAGAAGAAGTCAGTGTTCTCTTTCCCTCAGCAGCACAGTTCACACCCTCCTTGAGTTCTTGATTTGCTGCCTACCAGAGAGGTAAATGAATTTAATGATTTTGCAACACCTACATTGTAGCCTCTTCAGTGTTCTTAGCACCCTGTGCTGGGACGGTTCTCTGCCTCTTCAGGACTGAAGCATCTGGGACATCTACCAGAGACACTCTTGTAATGACCACTGAACGGTCCAGCTTTATGTGGTTTGTAATACCTTTCATCGTGTGGAGATTTTCCCCTACCTCCCCCAGAGTCATCAAAAACAAGATGTTCTCCCAGCAGAACCAAAACCCTTCCCCAGTTTGGGTCAGCAGAGCTGTGTGGCCATGAGCACACGTACTGAGAAAACTGGGTTTGAGTTGTGATGAAGAGTAGGCTAAAGGTAAGGCTAAATAGGCTTAAGCCATTAATGAAAAGAAGAGATGGAGTAAAATTGTTATATTTTTTATATTAGCAGCCACAGGATTCCAAAGAGGACTATGGTGTGCACCTCATTTCTACTCTGAAGCCATCTGACTTCATAGAAAGGTCCCTGGATCTTCTTGTGTCTCCCTGCTGGGCTGAAGAAAGCTGTATTTGCATTTATTTTCCTTCACAGAAGTATCTGTAGACCTGTGATCATTGTGCCTTTGCTGCCTCACTAAATTTAAATGCAAGCTCCTGAAGACTGTCTGCAGAATGTTTGTAATACTTTAACAACGCCCAGATTGTTCTTCCCAGTCTTCTACTTTTTCACTTTCTTGAAATGTGGGCAGCAAAGCAGCTTGTAATATTCCCAAAGCATTTGTACCAGCATTAATGCAGAAATAATAGATTAGGAACAATCACTGTCTGCATTTTATCCTAACAAATGGCTAGAATTTAATTACATCAGTTCAGGAAGATGTTTTTATTTCTTTCCTTCTTCATATGGTTTATAATTTTTTTTTTAATATGGTGATAACCCAATATTCTTATAGATTTCATAGTCAAATCAGCTGTAATGGGTATGTTTAGAGTGCAGCATTTTTCTACAGGTTAAAGCCTAGACTTAAAACTTCATCAAGATACTAAACAAAAATACAGACCATTGCTCTGAGCAGGTTTATCTTTCAAATTAAATTTAGATTTGGTTTGTGAAGTGTTTTGGTTTGGCAAAGAGAGGTGTCTGCTAAGGAGGGCAGGAGCCATTCCCTTGGAATGGAAAATGTAACCCCTCCTAATTATTATACCTTTGAAATTACGGGGCTTTCAGGCAAAGGTATGAGAATAGAAATAACAGTTCTTTACTAATTTGCATACTAAAGCAAGCAAACACCAATTTTGTCATTAACAACAAACAGCACCAGGAGCTCAGTGGCCCCTTCTGGCCGCGGGTGCGTTCCCCTGGGTGCAGTTCCACTCCCGGCCGGCAGGGGCGCTGCTGGCTCCCGGCCGGGCGGGCGGGCGCGGTGATACCTCCGCGCCTGCAGGGGGCGCTGTGCGGCGGGCGCGGGCAGCTCACAGCGATGGCGGCTGGGCCAAGGCGGGCAGGGAGGGCATGGAGGAGAGGCCTCGCCTCACAAACCCTGGGGCAGCCGGGCCCGGTGCCCCTGCAGGACTCTCAGCAGGATGTCTCGGCAGGCAGGGGGTGCGGGGCTGCAGTGCAGTGAGAGCTGGAGCAGTGGTGAAGAAGCAGCAGGGGTGGGACAGCAGCAGCCTGGCTGCCAGCAGGGCAGGGAGAGGCGAGCTCAGGATCCGGGCACCGAGCAGATGGGGACAGGCCCCTCTTTTAGTGAGGTGGGTGTTAATAAGGCCTCAGTTCAGCGGCTGCTCTCACAAGCAGAGGCTCACCCCATGGCAGAGGAAACAGGACTGGGCTGGACTGCGGCGGCAGCGAATTCCCTTCCCCAAGCAGCAGCTCTGACCATCCTCCTCTGAAGCCCCAAGAAAGAGCGAGCAGCTGCCCCAGCCTCATCTTTTACCTGCCCAATTCTCGTGGTATCTCTGCCCCTCCGGGAGAAACTCCCAGATAAGAGAAGTGCAACCAGATGCCATCCTCCCCTGAGCTTGGTCACTTACTTTGTTTTCTTAAGTACCCAGTTGTTAGTGTTTCCTAGCAATTCATGGGAAAAAATTCTACAAGTAAAAAGGAACAAAGGGAAAGAAACCTAACCCCCAGCATGAAGCCACTGTAGCTGCACATTTCAAAGCAGCACAAGCAGTTCTGTATGCTTTTAATATCTATTGGACATTCTGCCCCAGAATTTCCATGTTCACACACACAGAGTCATGGACAGAGTCATATATTATATTCATATAATCTGTGATGAAACAAAAAGACACATTTTGACTTAGTTCATTTGATTGTCCCCATGGCGAACATTTGGCTATTACCCTTTGGCTAATCAAACTCTATTCAGTGCTCCCTCTTTTCCATGCAGTGTGAGCCTTCATGGAAAACCCATAATTTATGGAGCAATTAGCTGGGCAGGACTGACTACAGGGATAATCAAAACCAGGGAACTTTTTCAGCTGTCAAACCACTGACAGCAATTGTATAAATGGGTAAATTACAATTCTTTTGGTAATTCTTATTAGTTTGGCTTAGAGCAATGCAGATGTTTTGTTGTTGTGCTAAGCAAACACTTGGAGATGTGAACAACAGGCACAAATTAATTGTCATTTCAAGTTGGAAACATTCTTGGGAAACATATCAAATATTTAACTAACACCACTCAACAAACTTGAAATTCCCCATGCTGGTGTTATTCCCACTGCATATACGCTAATTCTAATAAAATGTTGTTTTTCCAAATCACATTTTCCAAATCAGAAAAATGCTTATGAAATCTCTCCTTTAGGGAGAGTGTAGCATTAACATTTCATGAGTTTACATGTCAGGGGAAAACATACAGGACTGAAGGAAAACAGACCTGTTGGTTCAGATGATTTTAGCTCAGCTGATTCAGGAGACAACCTCCAGCCAATCTGTCTTTGTTTTCATGGACGAACATAAATTCATCAAGAATTAACCACTTGTTATTTCACAATTAAAAGCAAAACTGAAAGTCTGGTAGTCAGGGGGGAAATTACAGTTGACTGCCAGAAGTGTTCTTCACGTCTCTGGTAGGTGAATATTTTGAGAAGATGAAATATACACCTGCTGTAGTGCAGCAAGACAGAGGTATGTAAGAGTGGGCTGGCTTGGATCATAAGGAATCCAAGATGCTTCAGTGACAAATAACAGGGGACCCGAGCCAGGGGACAAAAATATAATCTTTTTGTTTTCAATTAAAAAAAAAAATAATGAGAAAAAAACCCTATCTATGACCACTTCCCCATTCCTTTTTCTCTTTTCTCTGCCTGGTGAGATCTTGCATGACCTCTTTCGCGCTTCCCTCTGAAAACCTCGAGGAGGAGTTCTCTCACACACCCTCCCCTTCAAACACACGTTCGAGGCTCCTTGGTTTCACTTTTCCTGAGTTTTTGTGCCCCTAAAAGACAATTTTAGCACAACAGTGCTTCTTCCTATTAATGTTATTCAGCTTGTATGGAGCCCTGCTCTCCTGGGCATGGCTGAACACTTGCCTGCCCATGGGAAGTAGTGAATTAATTCCTTGTTTTGCTTTGCTTCTGTGCACAGCTTTTGCTTTACTCATTAAACAGCCTTTATCTCAATCCATGGGTTTTCTCACTTTTACTCTTCCAGTTCTCTCCCCGACCCCACTGATGGGGGAATGAGCATGTAGCTCTGTGGGGTGTAGTTGCCACCTGGGATTAAACCTAAACCACAACACAAGAGCTGAGATAATTTCCTCTTTTTTAGAAACTGGAGGGAAATTACCATTATAAAAATATCACTGGTGGGGTTTTTTTTCCCCCCCTCATCTCCTGTTCCTGTCTATATGGACCTCATTTAGAGTCCCAGCACGCTTTTCTGGTGGAATAGCTCCACATTGCTCCCATATCCCCACACTGCTTTCTTTTGGCAACTTTATTGTTCATTTGGCCACACCTGAAGCCGAGCTGCGGTGGGACCTGTGTGCCAAATACATTTTGGGGAGACCCTGGTGCGTTTTGGATATTGCTGGGCCTTCTTGGTGCCCAAAAGAGAAGGAACAGGTGAGGTGACACATGATAAAGCACAGATGAAATAGCAGCAGGTGGAGTCCATGTGCTGCTGATGCGTCCCTGATTTAAAGGCAGAGCTGCACTGGGATATGGAATTAGCAGTAAAAATAACCCCCTGGATAGACACTCTGCCACCCTTATGATCAGCGTGTTCCTTTACAAGAACCAGCTTTTTCTAAAATAGAAGTAATGATTCAATTACTCTGACACCAAAATATGAGTTGTCTCCTAAACCAAATTAAAGCAAGGGAAGTGAGATATCTAATTATTAAGCATATAAATCTTGCTTTCAACAGCCCAGATTTGCCTTACAGTGCATTACAGGCTGTAAGCTGTAGGTCTAATTTAATGATAGAACAAGCTACTAAAAAGAGAAAGAAATACAGAACAGATGAATCATTCTCACTGCAGGGAAGTATATTTAATGTTATAGTGAAATTATTGCTTTATCATGATTTTAATTATTTTTATTTAACTAAAACGGAAAATAAAATCTTCCATGTTATATTATGCAAGTTTAAGCAACAGGGATTTGAGCCACAGAAGTGTGAGAAATTTATTGCTATTTTTTAAACTTTCCTAAGACTTCAAACAGGTGGAATATAATGACTATGTCAGGTTATTTTAAAATTTGATCATATAATCCTAGAATGGGCTTGGTTGTGAAAGGAATGAGAAGCAGGTGTCTTTATAAACAAACTGTGGGTCTGCTGGTAGATAAAGCCAGACACTGAGAGGTGAAAGAAGAAATGGGGAAAACCGTAAGTTCCACGGGAATTCCACTAATTGACAGAAACTGTTACTCACCCAGGGCCTTGCTAAATCCCTGAATTTAGAGGAAAAGAACAGAGACACAAGGAAAACAAAAAGGGGCAGGGGGGTACACGTTAGAAAGGGGGTCTGTATTAGGTGATTCGGGAAGTCTGTACCTCTCAAGTACCTCAGCCAGTGGGGAAAGAGAGAGGGAAATGCGGCCAGGAAATCAGGATAAAAAGGAGTCTGAGTCCTCTGAAAATTTGAGAGACCCCATGGGAAATGCCCATGACCTCTCCCTTTATTTGAATAAAGGTACAGGACTCCTCTGTCTCCTTTCTGGACATAAACCTCTGGTATTTGTGGATTAATTTTCCTGGCAGTTGGCAGAAACTGTAAAGACGATCTTGTTCCAGCCCCGCAAGGCAGGGACACCTTCCACTGGACCAGTTTGCGCAGAGCCCCATCCAGCCTGGCCTTGAACACTTCCAGGGATGGACCAGACACGGCTTCTCTGGGCAACTGTGGACATAATTCTAAATCAAGGAAAACTTATTTTTAATTTTTTTTTAAACCTTTGGGAATGTCTTTGTTTGAGGGGTTTTAGAAATAAACTCACTTTTTGATACAATTNGGTCTGCTGGTAGATAAAGCCAGACACTGAGAGGTGAAAGAAGAAATGGGGAAAACCGTAAGTTCCACGGGAATTCCACTAATTGACAGAAACTGTTACTCACCCAGGGCCTTGCTAAATCCCTGAATTTAGAGGAAAAGAACAGAGACACAAGGAAAACAAAAAGGGGCAGGGGGGTACACGTTAGAAAGGGGGTCTGTATTAGGTGATTCGGGAAGTCTGTACCTCTCAAGTACCTCAGCCAGTGGGGAAAGAGAGAGGGAAATGCGGCCAGGAAATCAGGATAAAAAGGAGTCTGAGTCCTCTGAAAATTTGAGAGACCCCATGGGAAATGCCCATGACCTCTCCCTTTATTTGAATAAAGGTACAGGACTCCTCTGTCTCCTTTCTGGACATAAACCTCTGGTATTTGTGGATTAATTTTCCTGGCAGTTGGCAGAAACTGTAAAGACGATCTTGTTCCAGCCCCGCAAGGCAGGGACACCTTCCACTGGACCAGTTTGCGCAGAGCCCCATCCAGCCTGGCCTTGAACACTTCCAGGGATGGACCAGACACGGCTTCTCTGGGCAACTGTGGACATAATTCTAAATCAAGGAAAACTTATTTTTAATTTTTTTTTAAACCTTAGGGAATGTCTTTGTTTGAGGGGTTTTAGAAATAAACTCACTTTTTGATACAATTAAGTGGGGACAAAGTCTTTGAAGCAAAAGAAAACTTTGTAATGAACCAGCTGAGTCAGGTGTGTGTCTCTCCCCCAGCGGCTAACACACCCTCCAACAAAATAGCAAATTTTTATACCCTTTTGTGGCCAGGGATGATTCCTGTCCCCTTTCCCACTGTGTGGGCACTCAGGAACTCACGCTCTCTCCCGACTGTCCCCTCCCCTCTCATGCTTCATTTTTTTCCTGTCTTCAACTCTGCCCCCTCCTAGTTCCCAACACCCAATAGGTTAGGCAAAACACATCCAAACCATAGATAACAACAAATAGGGAACAGAACCAACAACTTTCATTCTTTTACTCAATAATCTCTTTGCGCTGCAGCAAAATTTTATTTCATCTCTCATAGGGGGACGAGAGCATTCAGCATTACCTTGGCTCTTACATTTTAACAGTTCAGACTGATAGGAAAGATGTGTGGTAATGTCTTTACGAACAATGTGATGGGTGAAAGTATGGGTGTTAAAATCTTTGAAATGAATCAAATGGACGCTTGGCTTTTCATAGCATAGGTTTTTGTACAAGAGGATTGGTTCTGTGGTAGCGGTAGTCATTTTATTGAAAAGATTTGCGAAGTTTTACTCTCCTAATTTGAAGTTTCCTGGCTTTTGTTTCCAACTATCACTTCTTATTCTACCTTTTCTAAGCAGAATTGGTGAGACTAAAACTATAGTAATGTTGAAAATGAAGGCAATATCTAAAAACCTCCCTCCATTTCCAACAGTCACTTCCATATGGAAAATCACTGATACCTGGAGTACCTAAGTTCACATTACCAGGCAGTAAAGGCATGTGTCAGGTTTTGCTGTCACTACACACGTCATCAAAGAGTGTTTTGCCTCTTTCCCGATCCCCAGAGAGCTCCAATGTGCTTCCAGCAAAGGCACTGCACTTTCCCAAGAGCCGAAGCAGCTCCAGGGAAAGCATTACCACACACACCCCCACTACACCGAGTACAACAAGAATAACATCCCCAAGGGCCATATGAGACATAACTCTCTGCTTGGTGTTGCTTTCCAGCTTTATCCACTCCCATTCCAACCCTTTTTTTCCAGGAGGCACCTCCAATGTATAATCAATTTGAGAAATCAAACTCCAAAATACATTCCTGCCATCCTGTCTTACTGATACCCCACACTCTGGCTAGCAAAGCTTCCTCTTCAGTTATCACACTTCGTCCGGATGACTTGGTCCAGCTCTTATCCTGCTGGTTTTTTAGTACTTGCCCAACTGTGATTGACAAGGATGAGAATGGAGCCTGTTGAGGGTCACAAGCAGTAACAGCTGGACAAGGGAAGGTGGCAATGCCAGCAGCAGCGAGGCAGGCAGGAAGATACAAGAGCAGGAATGTGGTGACTGGGGACCGACGAATGTAGGAATAACGTTGCCTCCCTGTCCCCTTGAAGAGCTGTAATAATTCAATTATCACCTTGACAAAATGCCATGTTATTTCCCTGCGCTAGCTGTTGATTTGCTGGATTCTCTGTGACTGTGTTGGATACATAAAGGCTGTAAATCATCTTTGTGCCTGATAGCAAGAATCACCCAAAGGGGGGTTTGCTATACTTGAACACTGCCATTAGAGCTCCCTTCAGGAATTTCTTCTTTGTCCAAAAAAGGCAAATTCCTGCCTGGAATTTTAAGGTACATTCATTGGCAGAGTTCAATCCTCAGGAGATTTTCAGGGCTGACATGCACCTTCCCCTCTATTATCAATGTTTCAATTATCCAGCTACAAAGGAGTTTGTTAAGGCAAAAATAACACAAATATTATGCAAGTATGTAGTAGAGTATATCAGAATTAAAAAATATAACCTAAAATCCCACAGGGAACTTGCTCCTTGATCCCTGTACTTTTCCAACACCTACAGAATTCTCCAAGGCTGCAGACCTCTGCCCACCTTGGGAGGATGAGTGCTCTGGAGGCTTCCAAAGGCGAATGATGCCTGCCTTCTGAAACTGTCACCAGTGTCCCCAGCAGCCTCCTCTTCTTGGAATGTGCCATGTGAAGCCAATGCCATTAAAATCTCCATTATTTGTGTAAAAACCAGCCCAGGAATAACCACTACAATGAGAGTCCATGGATAGACACATTTATTTTTATGGAAGAAGATCTCACATTGACAAATGAAGTTCAGTCCTATTTTGCCAGTGCATTGCAGAGCAGTAAAATCAGAGCAGAGTGGCATTAAATGCTCTCTAATTTATGCATATTTATTTAGCTTTAAGCACCTTCATGGTTCCTGGTTTCATAACCTCCCTTGGCTGCTTATTCTATTGGTTATAAAAATTCTCCTTGTTTAGGCTAAATTCTTGTGACTGCTGTTTAAGCTCATTAATGCTTGCTCTATCTTCAGTGCTAATGAGAACATTTTTTATCCTGGTTATCTTCAAAGCATCTTTTTGTCCATTAGTAAGATGTTAATGCTTTCTCTGCTGAAAATCATCCGTCTTAGGCATTGCTGGGCCTTTTCCAGGTACTTCGTTTTTTTTACCTGTATTCTTTATCTCTCTTTAAGCAAAGTGTCCAGATTTCAAGTGCCATATTCCTGAATGGAAGCCAGTCTGTGCCATGGAGAAACATCTCCTGCAGAGCACAGTCCTTGGGTGTTCCTATGACATTGTTAACGTACCCACAGTTTTCCACCAGGATAATGAAATCCTACTACCATGGTACAGTTTGCCACCTGCTGACCAGAATATGCTTAATATATAAATTTTTTTTGAATTGTGGGTATTGGTTATTTGAAGATTTTGTCCAGTGCTCAAGGACATAAATCAGACTATCATTAATCATATGAAAAAGGAGGAGCTATGCTCTCCACCAGTGAAATACCTGGGGGTGAGAACCCAAGCTCTGTCCCCCTGCGTGGTACAGAACGGACCTTGTGGGGACCTCCTGCCTGGCTTCAGGAGTGCCCTGGGGAGCTGGCATAGGGCTCTTTGGAGAACAGGCAGGAGAATCATGGGACCATTAAGGTGAGGAAAAGAAGAACCTTGGGAAAAGACCTCCAAGACCATCTCATCCAACTTTTGGTAAATCACCACCTTGTCAACCAGACCAGAGCGCTGAGTGCCTTGTCCAGTGATTTCCTGAACAGCTCCAGGGATGGTGACTCCCAAACTTCCCTGGGCAGTCCTTTCCAGCGCTTGACAACCCTTTCCATTAAGAAATCACAGGGAGGCCACAGGAGGTAAGCATCTGGAGCAGACTTACAGCAGTAGGCACAGTGCACATCATCCAACTGGAAAAACAGGAACCATGACAGAAAATACCATTACTCGGACAGGCTGCAACTAGGAAAACTTTGGTCTGTTTTGAGGAGTAAGGTGGCATGAAAATACAGTGATTTTGCAAATTCACACTGGGGGCCATGTTTCCATAGCATCATTTGTCTTTTATCTTCAGATATTTACACAAACCGAAGATTCTGGACAATGTCTGTACCTGTTTGTGCATTACACATTTTAGGTTTACATTACATGTCTTAATCATGCTGTTTAAGATTTATAACATCTTTTGATATTAGATGTTGATTTGCAAGGGCAAAGAGAGCAATCAGTCATTTAGCATCTACTGCAAACTAACAGATGCCTAATTCACATTTTTCCCCTCTTAATTATGATCATAGTGCTTGTTAATCTTGGGACAGAGCTTCTGTTTATTAAAGGATAAACCAAAATTATGAATCCTAGCTCTGCTGGGCAGCCAGATGTGTCTGGTTTTGGAGTAGGACCCTTCAGATATGCCCCTATTTGCAGCTCTGCTAATAACCTGCTATAGGGCACCAGGCAAGTCACATTCCCCTCCTACTGCCATCTGGGAATGGGCTTCTGATGAAGGAACAGCTAATATCAATATTGTGGCATTAATCTCTCTGAGTTCTGTGGATAACAAGTGCTAGTTAAAATTTAGCAGCCTTTAGGATTATTTGTTTTCCTCACCACAGGTTTTTCACTGGTTTTGAAGTTATTTAAGAAGCAAGGTTACCTGTAGCAATTAGGTGTTCACGGAAGAAGAAAATAAAATGCTGTGTTTTTATTTTTTATCCCACATTTTTCCATTTCCCATGCTGGATCAACAGGAACAACAGTAAAAGAGACTTTCTGAAGTGGTTGAGAAATAGGAATATGTCCATAACTTGGATACAAGTTGCAACAAACACTGTTCTGGATTGAAAAAAGGATGGGGTGGAGACACAGCTAAAAATCTGAGGTCAGGAAATGTTTTGAACAGAAGCAGGTTTCGAAGCATCCTTTTGACCAGTGATACTGTCTTCATCTCTGTGTTCCCTGTGCCCCAAAAAGCTGTGGGGTCATGATCTGGAAGTGGGGCTGCTCTGCCTTTCATGCTTGCTCTGGTTTTTTCTCTCTTTTAACTTTCTAAATAACATTTCAATAAAATTTTGTTGACTTTCAAAGGCTTTTGACACCTTTTGGAGAGATCATTCCAGGTAAGTTCTCTGTACAGCTGATTCGGAGTATGACACAGCCTAAAAAACACTTTCACACTTTTCCCTAGACTGTCCTTCTCCCCTTCTTTAAACTGTCATTGTTCTCCTAGATTTTCACTGGGAACAACCAAACCTGTGTTACTGCTTGCAGTTCCCTGACGTGCCAGAAAACAGAGTCGGGAAAAACTGGAAATCCAGCTTCCCGAAGGAAGTTTCTTTTAGGCACAATTGTGAGAAAGAAAAGAAAGAAGAAATACCTGTAATTCCAAGCCACACATACACATCCATCCTGTGCATATCCTGTCTTGCCATTCCAAGTGACTAATTCCCAGGATCTTTCAAAGCAAAGGCTTTTGATGATGGATCATTTTGTACTAATGGTGACATTACCTGATGAGGGAAAACACTGATGAAACTGTTCATTGACATTTAGCAGTGGCTGATAAACAGGATTTAAAAAGAAGATGGTGCGAAACACTGCTTGCCTTCAGTGTGATAATCACAAGTGGGAGTCTGATCTTTCTTCCTTTAATTCAATGAGAAAGCTGTGAGTAACTTTTTAACTGTATACTGTAAGTCTTTTTAACAGACTAGCATGGTATTTTATTACTGTCTGGCGTGCTTCAGACCTCACACCTGAAAAAGAAAGCATCCAGTGAGATCTGAAAATTAAAAATCTTCCAGTATTCATTAAATTTTGAATAAATGCCCAGTATCCTTCCTTCCTGTATATTTTAATATGCCTTCTTTTCCATAGGTTGCAGGGCTTTTTACCTCCAAAAATATTACTTCTCCATTGCTTTCTGGTTTTTTTTGACTTAAGTGGCATTAACAACTGTGCCAACAAAATAGTTCAGGAAAAAAATTGAATTAAAGAGGTTCATATGGGTATAACT
>WBMY01010596.1:116457-176961 GCA_013397315.1 Donacobius atricapilla | reverse complement strand
AAAAAAAAAAAAAAAGAGGGTTTCTGCAAGGTTTTTGGAGGGGAAGAGTGAGATGGTGGCCCCCATTTTGAGGTCCATGGCAGCTGGCTCTGGGCTCTGCTTCCCCCAAAACCGGCTCAGCCTTGCCTCTTCTTCCCCTCTGCTGTGTGGCAACAGCATCTCTCAGGTGCAATCCTGAGGAGTTGGGAAGAGGGGCTGGCATGTGGCTTTGGGTCCCACCACAGCACTGAGGTGGCACCTGTGCAGGTCTGCTTTTTGTTTTTCTTTCTTTTTTGGCTTTGTTTGTTTGGTTTGTTGGGGTTTTTTTGTTGGTGTTGTTGTTTTGGGTTTTTTTGTTTTGGTTTTAGTTTTTGTTTTTTTTTTTTAATTTGGGCGTTTTCTTGTTCTTGCTTTTAATGGAAACACCAAGCTGTTAAATGTTTTGCATTGGAAACAAAAATCTCCTTGTTTGTCTGCTACTGAGCTTTCTTAATTATTGAAGACATAAGGTCCTCATTATTGAGCTTCCAGTTTTTTTCCATCACACTGCACCATTGAAAGGGTTGTATAATATTAATAGATGCTTTACATAACATTTCTGAAATCCTGAAATCAAGCATATTTTATAGATGCCACTGGAGGTTTCAGTCACTCTAACAAATAATGCTAATGGTGACCTGGAAAAACATACTCCAGGAAATTTTCTAATTCCCAGTTGTTTTAAAAAAACTGTGGTAGCGCAGATTGTGTGTTTGTTATGTACTTTGAGTAAGTTATCACTTAGAAAAGGTTGTTCATCATCTTTATTTCTGAAGCTAGCTATAGATTTTATTGCTTTTTGAGGTAAGGCATTTACGTGCTGATTTTATATTCATAGAGAACTAACTGGAGTGTGTCATGAAGCCCAAGAAAGTCTTTTTAGATGATGAATATACTGATATTTGCAACTGATGATGTGTGAAGCTACAGAGTTGACACCAAACTCAAACCATCTGCAGTTAATCTTTCCATTGTAGCCATTTACTCAGACTAAGTGAAAAGGGTATTGAAAACATCACTGAAAGAAGACAAAATAGGAGAATATGTGGATGTTGGATGCATACAAACAGAAATGGAAGATTCTTGATTGTCATTTTGTCATCAGCAGTCTGTGAGAAGGATTCTCAAACTGTTTCTGTAGATTTTCTTCAAGGGCTGAGTCACCAGTCAGCTACCACTGCCTAGGATGAATTTGTGCCATTGTTTTCTGTTTACGTCTTCTCGTTAATTTGTGATTTGCCACCCACTTTTTCTGATTAGCCTTTGTCTCTGAGATAAAACATTATTTCTGAGTAATTGTCTGGACTCCTGTGGCAACTGCTGCCGGACAGAACAGCGGATCTTTCTGCAACACAAGACATCTTGTGGATTACATCAGATCAGTACTTGCCAGGACTCCTTTCCCGATGATGCATTTATGAGTATGAAATTTTATGGTTAATAAACCAGCTTTAATAAAAGCCCAATGGTCCTTATTGTATTAAGACTGATACATGGTATACATCTGAACATCAATAAAGATAAAATTCTAAGGAATTATGATAATGAACTTAAATGTGTCCTCAGTACATTTTGGTAAAAAAAGATTTTCTTGAGATCTCAAATATCTTGCAATTTTTGCATTTTAATGGAGAATGCGTGAAGAATAAAGAAGAAAAGAAAAGAAAAGAAAAGAAAAGAAAAGAAAAGAAAAGAAAAGAAAAGAAAAGAAAAGAAAAGAAAAAAGAAAAGAGAAAAGGAGGAAAGGAAAATAGGAAAGGAATAGAATGTAGGATACGCTCCCACTCCAGGCTGGAGGCTAAGGGGATGTTTCAGATTAATCAGGGACTTGAACTTTAAACTCCAATATTGTAGCAATGATTCACGGAATGGGATAACCAGGAAGTAACAGGGTCCTGCAGGTGTGGGAGAGTGCAAAATTATTCTTTTCATACTCTAGACATTGGTTTTGTGCCCTGTGTGAGCTGTCCTGGGCCGAAGTCAGCTCTGGTCTTTGCCAGCTAGCACCACTTGACTTCCCCCTGACCTTTCCATGGATCCAGGCCACTGCTTTGCCGCAGTTTGCCCTGCAAAGAGAGGGTGCACAAGGCTTGGGGAGCGAGCCAGCAGCACTTCGCTGGATTAGGTTTTTCCCATCTGCCCAGAAACCTGAGTCCACTGCAGGGATATTACAAGCTGCTCTTCCACATGTTAAATATTCCATCTTGGATAGCAGAGCTGATGCTTGCTGGATTTTGCTGTAAATTTAGTTTGGCAATTAGTTGGATGGTGCTAATATCATTCAGGCAAGGAGCATCATGGAAAGGAAAGGAGCAATGCAGTTCACTCATGCATGGAGACCATCTCTTTCTCCCATGGGAGCTCCCATGGGAGCCAGCAGATTTAGGGATGTTCATTTGTCCTGGGAATTTGGCACATGTTTTACATCCCTACCCCTTGCTGGCATGGCAGCTTGTCCCAATGAATTCCCTTCTTGTGGCACAATAAACTTGGTTTATTTTGTCCAAATTCTGTTATTTTCTTAAACAAGCTAATGCTGAATTCTATAAATGAGTTATTCTTATTTAACAGAGGTTGTCCCTCTGTGTATTTCCCACATAGTGGAAAATATAATTGGGTTATGTAATTTACCTGGGAAGTATTTTTAATTTACTTTATAACTACTTCTTTGTCAGGTTATGTCTGAGCCAGGTGCTAAATTTTTATTTTATATCTATGTTAACTTAATCTTTTCTTCAGGGAAGAAATGACTGTACACAGTGATAGACAATCACTGTGACACGCCCCTGTGCATGAAAAGAAAAACTGCTTTCTCTGTCTTTGTGTCATATATTTTACTTGGGATTTTTATTCCAAATATCCTTGCTCCCTGCTTTGTGCTTCTTGGCTGTCCAAGTGTTCTTCTCTGACTGCTTTGACTTCCCTGCAAGTGGATGAATATGTTCCCTTCCTTCATGTGTCTTGCTCCTGAGGAGTTGCCTTTATTGCACTCACTCTCATATTTAAATTTTTACTTCCCTGATTAAACCATTAAGTGACTTTTCTGGGGGAAAGTTGAAGTGAAGGAAGGTTGAAGTTTGTATTTATCTGAGTGCTGTTGATGATTTAAGTTAATTGCTCTTATCTGCTCTACTCAAATTCTTGCACGCTCAAAGAACTTTTGATAATTATACAGTGATGCCTATTCTTATTCAAAAAACACTTCAGTTTTTAGGACTAATATCTAATTTTAAATGAGTGTTTTTTGCAAACCATGACGTTGCTGTCATTTCATTTCCTCTGCATGGAGACTTGCTGCCCCAAATGAGTCATCAGCCTGCTGGCTTTATTCCTATCTACTGTCCTTGGGTAAAATTTCCAAAGTGAGTTTAGAGCCCAGTTTCATCTTCATTTTTATTTGGGCCAGTGAGGGGGGTAAGTGGAAGGCTTTTGAAATGTAGATATTTCTCAAGCCCTCAATTCGTAACTGGCTGGAATTTTAAATTTTTTTTTTGTCGAAGTCATTTTTTCAACATTTCTTGGTGTTGGTGAGTGAAAGGGTTTGAAAAAAAAAAGCTGTTTCTACCACCCAGGTTTGTGGACGGTCACACTTGAGAGAAGCTGGGGTTGGGAGCTTCTCTGACTTCTTCTGCTCCTCCCCCCTCTTTTGTTTCTTATTTCCCAGTGACAATTTGGACTCCTGTTTGCCTGGTTTCCTCAACTATGGAAATTTCAATCCTTTGAAATCAATTTTCTGAGTCCTATGGATGGAGACTCCTATTTTACTCCTACTCTGCCTTCCAAACCTTATTCCCACACCCTTCAGCCTCAAATAAATTGCTCTAGGACAAATATTAGCAATTTATTTATTATAACATTTCTCGGAACTGCTCTTGCCAGCCATAGTTCCTCACGGATTTCATGGAGAGAAGCAGCATATTTACCCTTAGACAAGGCAAAGAGCTGGCACTAGAGACCTTCACCCTCCAGTCTCTGAGGTGCGTCCTTGCCCTCTTCATCTTTGTTCCTTCTCCCTTCCCTTACCTGGTTTGTCTCTTTAGAACATTAACGTCTTCTTGTGTGTGCCTAAGGTTCTTTTATGCTTCAGCTTTACAGTGCCTACATCAATTATAATCACAGATGAAGCCCCCAGGTGTACATGTAGAACAGATCTTTGAGCAGAGTAATCTGGTTCCAGCTCATTTGAATGTCTCGCTTCTTAAGTGGAGGATTATCCCCAGAAAGAACTAGGCGAGCACTGAATATAATGCCTCCAGTTTCTTTTCTTCTCCTTCTCCCCTTCCTCCCTCCCCTCCTCAAAAATAAGAGAGCCCCTTTGGAACCCTTATGAGGTAGAATAATCTGTTTACCCTTTCCATTTCGCTGTTTATTCAATTACATACTCCGACTAGATGGGGTCTGAGGAAGGTATCTTCAAGAACTCACATTCTAAATTCCTGTTACAATCAACAGCAGATCAGAGCTGGACTTGAATTGCTTTAAATTGCCCCCAGAGAGTATCTTATGATGGGGTAGCCAGGAGAGTTTGCCTCCCTAGGTGTCTTAGGTTGCAATGTAAGATGTATATGTATTCTATTACCATTTTAATAAGATGTTAAGATAGAGGGGCAGTGTTCTTTATCTTCCCCATGAATCAGCCCTGATAACACCCTCCGGAGGAGCTATCTCCACTAATGGGCCATCAAGGTCTCCCAGCATGACTCATAGAATTACATCACCCCATTGTGAGATGCTTCCAGGGGGCGGAACCAATTATTCTTACCTGTACATAATCGGAGGCTGGAACACCACGGGCAGCATTACCCAGTGGATTCTCAGTGGACAAGAGCTTGGTAACTACCACTGGACCTTGAGACAAAGACCAGACCTTTCTGCTTTGACATAACCACATCCATCACTCCAACAGGACTGCAGCCACCATTTAAGCAGTCTGCAGCCACCACTCTGGCCAACAGGGTGTCAGGTTGTATTCTGACGCTGTCAGTTTAAGCCAGTGTTTCTGTAGTACTGCCTTTATTTGAATTTTCCTATTGAACTGTAGTTCTGACTTGGAATCTCCCACTGGTTTGCTTTCAAACTAGTACACGAGGCTAGAGGCAGTTTTGAAGAATAACTTAAGATAAAAGACCTGTGTTTTCCTTAAAGTCTGTGAAGATATTTTGTCTCATTTTGTTAATGAGCAATCCCTAACATGGAAAAATTATTAAAGAAGCAAGTTAAAAGTAGAAATAGTGTTCAAGTCTTTTTTGCATTTATACGTTTACCCTTCCTTTTCTGGGGGGAAAAAAAAAAGAAAGAATGGAAAATTGGGTTAGATATTAGAAAGAAATTATTTCCTGTGAGGGTGTTGAGGCCCTGCCATAAGTTGCCCAGAGAAGCGGTGGTTGCCTCCTCCCTGGAAATGTTCAAGGCCAGGTTGGATGGGGCTCTGAGCAATCTGGGATAGTTGAAGGTGTCCCTGCCCATGGCACAGAGTTGGAATGAGATGGTCCTTAAGGTCATCCTGTGATTCTATGATTCTTTAGGAAGCATTTGTCATATGCTGCACGTGTTGAATAAATTTATCTCTACTACACATAGAAAATCCCTTGCTAATTGCCTGGAATATGAGGCAGAGAAGTTTGGGACTGGTGACAGCAGGATTCCTTGGCAGAGCTTACCCCAGGCTGACATTCCTGCTCTGGTGAAAGTGGAAACTGTCTCATCTTTCTGTCTCATGTAGGATATACATGGCAGGGTGGTGTGATTCCCCCATGGAGGCTGCGAGGAGGGAGATGGCAGCACTGGTGCTTTTCAGCATGTGTCACCCACAAAGCTGTAGCATGGGGCTCGATTTGTCTTTCCTTATTATCTGGGACAAATGACAATGGATTCACCTTTCCATATGAGGTCTGTATCCTAAAAATGTAGAAGTTTATCAGACCCTGTTTCCAGAACTTCACTGTCAGCTCAATCATCTTATTCTCTGTGCCCTTCTCCAAGGTGTTTCACCTTCCCACAAAAGCCTGACTGTTCCTCCTGAGAAAAATTTTTGGGAAAACTCATTTGGAGTATAAACAGTGACACATGCTCACCGAGTGTCTCAGTTTGTCAGTCCTTCTAGTTCACTGTGCAGGTACCCCTATTCCTGTATATGGGTTCACCTATGCAAAACCAGAAATGAACCTCCCTGCAAATTTCAGGTTTTCCTGTTTTCTTCCTCCAGAGGAGGCCCTGCTGCTACAGCTTCTGGAAATCTGTGGTGGGAGTGGTTTCTGGCATGCAAACAATCACTGGTATGACCCTTGCTTTCAAAATAATTTTAAAATTCTAGGGGGAAGGTCTCTGCATACCACTTTCTAGATTTCTTCGCTCTCTCTTAGACAGGAGGGCAAGAGGGGTCACCAGCACCACAAAGAGAATTTTGAACAATTTCCAACCCAGTAACACTTTGGTTTGGAAGAACTTTACACTCATTTACTTCATTATTTCCAGAGAGTTTACTGCAGAGTTTACTGACACAAGAATTCAGGAAAGCTGGTGGCTTCCCAAAGATTTTGTTATAGAAGTTTTATTTCAACTCACAGGATTTTTCTCGGTTGAACCCAAATATTTTATGTTGTGCTTTCTCCTGGAAGGAAATGGAAAGTGATGCCAGGAGGTAACACTTAATCACACCAGCAAAACATCCCTGGCAGTTCTCTGGAACTGCATGAGTCTCAAGAAAGAATTAATCAGATAGTTCCTAACTGGATCCCAGCAGAGAGCTGGGCTATTTTATAGGAGGCAAGGACAAAGAGATCTCAAACAGAGGCAGTACTCACAGCTGGAATCTTGCTCTGTGATCATATTCTCCTGTACAGGACACTGCTGAACTGCTCCAAATTCACATCACTTCAACTATCCTTAGCATCTCAGTCTCTATTTTGAATTGAAGAATTCAGAAAATCGTACATAAGTTTGCTAGAAAGGAGAATATTTGTACTTCTCCCTTTCATCTTGTGCTGGGACACACAAGGAATAAATTCTTGCACCCCCTAACATGTTAATAAGAGCCAGGAGTAAAGGCAGATAAACTTGCTGTGCTACTGTGGCATCATATTTACCCTGTGTTTGTAGTGAACTTCATTTAACCAGAAGGAAAAATATCCATGATTTATCAGTGAAACAAACCAAGATTCCTTTCTTACTGTCAGTAAATAGCCCACTACTCGCAGGGTGATTTTCTAGTTTAAATACTCTGTGTTATTGCACATGTCCTGATAGCTCTGTCAATATATCAATACCTGTCTCACACACTTTTATTTTCTCTAAAGAGCTTTACTCATTTTGTTTCAATAGATTGGCTTGGCAGGTTCATATGTGCTGAAAAATCCATGTCTCAGTCCTGGATCTCAGGAAGATATTCCTTTTAAATGCAAACAAAAAACAGAGGTTGGGGAGGGCAAAGAGCTATTGGGTGTGATTTCTCTTACACTACTAAGATCATTCTCTGAAAAGAAAAGCCACTCTGTGTATATTTACATTTGAATTTGAAATATATGCATTGCCTCTTTTTTTAAATGGAGAATATTCTGTCCTACTCTCCTTAAAATAAACATTGACAAGAGGCTGGTCCACAAAAGATAATCTTCTGTTGTTTATCTTGCTAATAGCTATCAATTTTAGCAGTAAAACAGAACGGATGCATTCAAAATTATTTATTCAACAGCACCTGCTGGTGTCCTTAGAAATACTGCAGGATATTTCTGGGAAATGTTTTTTTCATTACCCTAAATTTTTTTGTTACCCAACACATCATTCAAGTTATTACAGTACAGGGAAAGGAAAAAACATATTTTGTTTCAATAGCCATCAATTTTTTTTTTATTAGACTTCCATCCCTGTCTAATGGAGCTCTGCCTCTCCAGAGAGCAGCAAACTCACCACAGAGGATCTTGGTCCCATCTGTGCAGGAACAATTAGAAGCATTTTGACTCTTGGAGTGCAGTGGGATAAAGTTCCATTATTCATGAAGTGGTCTGTGTTAATCTGGCACAGTCTGGTTTGTTGGTGGAGGAGGGGCCACAGGGGTGGCTCCTGGGAGAAGCTGCTGGAAGTTTCCACCACGTCTGGCAGAGCCAATCCCTGATGGCTCTGAAGGTGGATATGCTTCTGGCCCAATTAGAGAGGTTGGTAACGCCTCTGTGAGGACATATTTAAGAAGAAAATCAAAACAGCTCAGGGGCAGTTCTTTTTCCAGAGGTAGGTTTTGGCGGGGATCATCCCGGCACAGCCCACGTGATGTGTCACAGCCACTGCCATCCCGGTGTGGCCCGCTGTGGACTCGACATTTCTGAGTCAGAATTTTAGCTTGCTAACCATTGCTAGCTCCTTTCCCAAGGGAAAGCTGTCAACAGTTTTCTCTTTTCAAAACACCTCTCTCCATTTCTCAGCACAGGTTCAGCAAACAGTGTTCTCTTTGCCATAACAACTGTCCCCAGAGGTTGTTTCCTATTCCTGAACCAATGGAGAGCAGTGTCAGTGCCATGGACCAATAATAGACCTTTTTACACAGCGTGTTCTAAAAGAAACTGTTGGGATTGTAAATAAAGCCTTCTTTCTCTTCTGACAACTCTATGGAGTCAATCTATTTCATGTCCTACCATAACAGCCCGTGGCAAGCCTTGCCTGCCTGGCCATCCCAACCAGCGACGCTGTGGGCAGAAGGGCAGGGGTGGTGGCAGTGTCTTCGTCCCTGTGCCCTGCATGAGGAGAGGTGTTAAATAGTGCCAGTCCCACGGATGCCTCAGGTTTCAGCTTTCATGTTTTTCACATTCTGTGCTGCCTAGGGGTGCAGTTCTGAGCCTCACATTAAGTGCCACTGAGCTCTCTTCACAGGGTATGTAGACAAAACAAATTATTTTCCTGCTGAAGATCAAGGACAACTTTCAGGCCCAAAAGCACAAACAACAGTGGACTGAAGGGAGGAACAAGAAGGATGGGACCTCACAACCCGAAGCTGTAATTGGACAATTAAACCCCAATATGCAAATGGACCAAAACGTATAAAAATGTAGGACTTTGTGACAGGTCGTCCATTTTGTGACCATTCTTAGTCCACCTTGGGCGTAGCCCTGGTCAGGCCCTGTCCTGCCCAAGGTGTACCCTAAAGGCCTTTCAATAAACACCTACTTTATTCTCCAGCTCTGTCCAGCCTCTGTTTCAGGCCAGCCTTCCCAAGGCACCACCATGGCAGCCACCACTGCCCACGCGATGGCGGCGGGGCCGCATGGCCGGCAGCGGGAACACGGCGAGCCACGGGAGAGATCGACCTCTCGGCACTGCAGGACCCTGCAGGGATCTTTAAATTGGTGGAACTTTCTGACAATGCCACCCACAAGCAGCAATTTTCCTTCTAGTCAGGGAAGAGGAGGAAGTGAGGACATGTGAGGGAAAACAACATGGCGTCACCACGGTCAGTGGAAAAAGAGGGAGATGTGGTGTTCCAAGTGTAGGAGCCGAGGTTCCTCTGCAGGCTGTGGTGAGGACTATGGTGAAACAAGCTGTCCCCCTATGATGCTCCCAGGAAGTCCTTGGGGATTGCAGAGATTCATTCCCGGCCCATGGAAAAAGGCGCTCACACCAGAGCAGGTGAGTGCCAGAGAAAGCTGTGATCCAGTGGGAGACCTGAATAGAGAGAGAGGGCCCCTGCCTCCAGAGATAGAGGGACCTTGCGTCCAAACTAGCGCAGCGCNCCTATAGATGAGCTCCCTGTGGGTGAGGGAGCCACATCACAGCAGTTTTGGGAAGACTATTTGCCCATGGGAGGGAGTCACAGCCCAGCAGAAGGACTCTTCTCCCTGAGCGAACAGAAGATCTAAAGTGAAGAACTGACTAAAACCCCCACACCCTTTCTCCCTGCACTGTCAGTGGGAAAGAGGGAGGGGATGGGGGGGAGAAAGGTGTTTTAAAGGCTTATTTTACTTCTCATTATTCTCCTCTGACTCTGTTAATGATAGATTTACTTTATACTGTTAAATTTGACCCCATTTTGCCCTTGGAGTGTTTGCTCCCTGTCCTCATCTCAACCCATGAGCCCTTTGTTAATTTTTCTTTTCCTCTCCTCTGCCCAGCTGAGAGCAAGAACGGGTGAGGAAATGACTTTCGTGGTGCCTGGCGTTTGGCCAATATCAAACCATGACATGGTCCCTTGCAGCTGTCTGGCATTACCTCAGCTCCTCTCACGGATTTGTCACTAACTGATTTCCAATAAGAAGCAACCATTCCACAGTTCCACAGTTTCCTCTAGTTGTTTCACCTCATGGAATCCCAGAACTAGGTTGGGAAAGACTTCCAAGTCTTTGGAGAATCCATTGTTAAGCCCAGTCTTTGACCAATTACCACCTTGTCAACCAGACCAGAGCACTGAATGCCATGTCCAGTCACTTCTTGAACACCTTCAGGGATGGAGACTCCACTACCTCGATGGACAGACCCTTCTGAGCACCCTTTCAGTGAAGAAAATCTTCCTGATGCCAACCTGAATCTGGCGGGTCAGGGAATAAGGAATGGAAAGATAGTCACTGTTTGTCAAATAAATTGTGATTTGCAAGCTGCTCGCTCAGGTCTCCATCCATCTCTAGATTAGTTAATCTCAGAAAAATCCTACATAACCCTCACATCCATTTCTGTGGGAGCAAGCCAAGATTATCCTCAGCAGGAGGACACATGTAGGATGTTGTATATTATGTTGTCTCCCTGTTCTGCAGATAAAAAAAATGAACGACTACTGCTGCTAGTGTAACAAATTTCTTTGTTGCAGCTGACTGGAAAAAACCCTCTGTATTGTGTGGTACCCTTGAGAAAAGTAATAGGAAGTCTATTAGCTCCAGCTTTCTGCCACACATGCCCTAATCTCATTTTGTAAGAGGGTTTATCTATCTTTTATCTTGAAAGGTCATAAAATAAAAAGAGAAGAGGTTCAATTACAGAATATAGGGGAAAAAATCTGTGGTACAAAGTCTCTTTTATGGCCTTGGTGTCTTCTCAAAACAGAAAAAAATTACTTAATCTGAGTTGTTTTCTTAAAAAATTCCAGGTATCAAGGAGGAAATAAATGATTTCAGAGAGGCCTTTCTAGGATCTCCATTAAGCTCGACCCTAAATTGCTTTTCCCACTGAAACTCAGCCAGACAATGAGACTGGACTGATAACTTTCTATGCAGGCAGATCTCCTAGTGCAAGGTTTCTTGAGAAAAGACTGGATGCAGGGACCACTAATTCTTCGTCTCTCAGGCTGCTGCACTGCTCAGCTGTCCCTCCCTGTACACTCTTGTTTCAGGTTGTCACTAAGGCAAGGGCATCCTCATAATAATAAGACAAAACTTCTTTACAGGGAAATGCCATTTATTCCATGGAGCTGGAATGCAAATCTTGTCCAATGACTGAAGGAATGATCTGGAAAAGTTAAAATGAGGGAAATGATTGTGTAAATAAGAGGGTTTCTAAAGATATAAGGTAAAAAACCCCCATATTGTTAACGTATAGCAAATACTATGAATCAAAAGAAGAAATAATGATGTAGACCCAAGTATAAATATTGCAGTGAAACACTTCCTGGTGTTTTCCTGTTCTGTTTTTAGTGGAGCTGCCAGGATTGTGCAGATGAGATCCAAGCATGCACTGAGTTTGCACTAAATTGGGTAGGAGGTCTGGAGCACTCATTTCTCTCTCTTAGTTGCACAATAAAATAGGTTTATAAAGGAAAGAGGTGTTGATTTAAGGGAAAAATCTTGTTGGTCCAATTCTGCTTGAAATCAGCTGTTCCAAGCATGCCGCAGTGTTTTCCTTTTTTCCCATTCTCTCTCTGGGGTGGTTTCTGAAGCTCCAGGTCAGGTGTCAGGATTGAAGCATTAGAGGGAATTTGAAGTACCAACACAAGGGACTGACTTTCCCCTCCCCCAGCCACAGTACTGTTTTGTCATACAGAGGGCAAACATTTCCCTGAGATTTCTCATCCTGCTAATTAGGCAGGAGCTGCAACCCTCTGTGTAATTTCATCTGCCAGTAGATTGGAGAGCTGCAGATTCCCTCATCATCAAGTTTGCCAGGGTGGGAATTTGCTCCCTGGGATGCTAAGAGCCATAAATATAAATTGAAAGCACACCCGTCAGAGGCAGACACACTCACCTGAGCATTCTGGTGAGCATTAATTGTGCATGGGATTCATTTTGCTCAAGGCTATTAAGTAATTGCTGTACAGGGCTGAAAGAGCAGGTGCTGCATTAACACAGATCATGAAGTGCAGTTTTATTGATCATAGAGCCATGGATTGGTTTGGGTTGTAAGGGACCTTAGAGAGCATCTCATCCCAACCTCCATGCCCTGGTCAAAGGCACCTCCCCCCTAGACCAGGTTGCTCAGTTGCTGTTGATGGATTTCCAGATTTAGTTATTTGGAAGTTTTCCTATATAAAATATATTCCAGGTAATATGACTCCAGGTAATATTTGGAAGCTGTTCTGCTTCATTTGATATTTAAGGCACACATGAAATTGAAATACACCCATGTCTTGGTCTAAAGGACGGATGTCTGCCCAGGAAGGCAGGAATCTTCCCATAATGGAAAAGGTAACCCCCTTCCTTCAAATTACTATAACTTCCAAATTACCAAGCTTCCAGGCAAAAATATGGGAAAAGGAATGCCAGTTCTTTACTGGCAAATATGTATGTATATAAAATAGAACAAACCACAACTAAAAACCAATAACAGAGTATTTTCCCACCCAATAAGTATTTTTTTTTCCTTTGGTGCAGTTACAACTGTTGGCTCCAGGCAGGGCTGAGAGGCTGCAGTGATTCCCCCACAGCTTTAGGGTGTGCTCTGACATGAACCAGTAACCTCTTCAAGTGGTGGTGGGAGCTCAGGCAAAAAGAACGACGGGAATTATTTGAAGAAAATCACTTAGCAGCATAACCTGTTAAGAAACCATTCATTTATTCAGTACTGGAAGCATGCTGGAGGTGTCCCTTTCCATAAGCATACTTGTTTAGGCTTTGCTCCCTTGGGTTTATATACATTATAATATTTAAAGAATTCCCCAAATCACGCCCTAAGTCTGTCTCCCTTGGTATGTAATCAGTACATAAATCCAGATTTTTTTTTATTTTTGGTCCTTTATGTTTTTGTGGAGCAAGATTGTTATCTGCCGTTCATCGTTCAGAACTGCAGTATTTGTTTTGGAGTTTTTGTGTGTTTTATATCTCAGGAAAATCCACTAACACCACAGGTTTATGTCCAAAGAAGAGACAGAAGATCCTGCACCTTTATTCAAATAAAGGGAGAGGCCATGGGGTATTTCCCCTGGGGTCTCTCAAATTTTCAGAGGACTCACCCTTCTTTTTATCCTGATTTCCTGGCCACATCTTCCTCTCTTTTTCCCTATTAGCTGAGGTACTTGAAAAGTACAGACTTCCTGAACTGCCTAATACCTAAGACCCCTTCTAATGTGTAATTCCCCCACCCCTTTTCTCTTTTTCTTTTTCTTTTTCTTTTTCTTTTTCTTTTTCTTTTTCTTTTTCTTTTTCTTTTTCTTTTTCTTTTTCTTTTTCTTTTTCTTTTTCTTTTTCTTTTTCTTTTTCTTTTTCTTTTTCTTTTTCTTTTTCTTTTTCTTTTTCTTTTTCTTTTTCTTTTTCTTTTTCTTTTTCTTTTTCTTTTTCTTTTTCTTTTTCTTTTTCTTTTTCTTTTTCTTTTTCTTTTTCTTTTTCTTTTTCTTTTTCTTTTTCTTTTTCTTTTTCTTTTTCTTTTTCTTTTTCTTTTTCTTTTTCTTTTTCTTTTTCTTTTTCTTTTTCTTTTTCTTTTTCTTTTTCTTTTTCTTTTTCTTTTTCTTTTTCTTTTTCTTTTTCTTTTTCTTTTTCTTTTTCTTTTTCTTTTTCTTTTTCTTTTTCTTTTTCTTTTTCTTTTTCTTTTTCTTTTTCTTTTTCTTTTTCTTTTTCTTTTTCTTTTTCTTTTTCTTTTTCTTTTTCTTTTTCTTTTTCTTTTTCTTTTTCTTTTTCTTTTTCTTTTTCTTTTTCTTTTTCTTTTTCTTTTTCTTTTTCTTTTTCTTTTTCTTTTTCTTTTTCTTTTTCTTTTTCTTTTTCTTTTTCTTTTTCTTTTTCTTTTTCTTTTTCTTTTTCTTTTTCTTTTTCCTCTTTCTCTTTTTTCCTTTTCCTTTTCCTTTTCCTTTTCCTTTTCCTTTTCCTTTTCCTTTTCCTTTTCCTTTTCCTTTTCCTTTTCCTTTTCCTTTTCCTTTTCCTTTTTTTCCTTTTTCTCAGGTGCTAAATCCTAACCAAGTGATAAGCTTAGAGTCTTTCTGGAAAAACATAAAAAGAAAATCTACAGCTTGTATTTTCTGTTAAGCTTCTTTTTTTTTTTTGGATTTGCAGTATAAATTGCAGTCAATTTATATGTCTGTATGCAATACCCTGGAATACAGAAGGAAAAACTGCCTGCCTGAGTGCTCATTTCCCTTTGGAAAAGCTGGTAATGCTTCCTGTTTATTGCTGTTCAGTAGCAATTCACTGTTTCAAATAAATGCAAATGCCACGCCAGGAATAGGCTGGTAAAACCTGTCAGGAGCTGAAGTCCATAAGTTGTCACCTTCCCTGAACGCACTTTTCTTCAAAGAGACAGCAAAAAAAGTCATGAAAGTGCCTGTACAACCACAGGGAAAATGGTGTAGGAACTGAGATACTTGGCAACAGATTTAACCCCCTACTGTGCTGGAAAACGATTTCTCAAGTGAAGATCATTTGTCAAACAAAAGTTCCTTTGTAATGTACAGGACGTTCAGTAATTGCTGCGGCTCTTCAGCCTCTCAGAGAGAGGTCACTAGAACCAATAATCCAGGCCCAAAATATTATTGCATGTACTCTGGTGACTGAATACACCTTTTGTCAGCACAGTGTATTAGCATTTAACGCTGGTGTTCACCCTCTGGATGGGCTGAGAGCCTGCACGTCAGTACAAAATGATTGCCTGTTCTGACTTGGACACTGCTCCTTGTCTGGCACAGCTGCCCAGGAGGTCTGGCTGAGGATCTGGGATTCCCTCAGCCCCAGCCAGAACTCCTCTGGAATAGTGCAGGTATGGTCAAAGCCAAGCACTGGTGTGAGTGATGGGAAGGTGGGAGCAGAAGGAAAGGGAGCCTCATGAATTAATAGAAAACTTGAGTTTCTTTGGATCTTTGGAGATAAGCTTTTCCAGACCTGCCAGGGGGAATTTCTACCCGCCACAAAACATAGGAATATGTAGCCTTTGGTACACTTTCAGAAATGTTGCCTTATGCTGTTGCCACCAAGAGGCTGCAGGAGAGAAAAGCATTCATTCCTGCCTTAGAGCAATGTGTAAATCAGAGCTGGGGCTTCAAAGGGGTTATCCATACACTCGGATTTTCCACATGGTCCATGTAGTGGGAGAGAAACACAAAGGGAATTCTAAATGTCACAATTATACACCAAGTGCAACTATTATTTTATTCAATGAGAAAACAAAACTGAAATGTCAGCATGTTTTCATGCAGGTTTCCACACTGGTCCTCTCAGGAATGCCAAGAGGAAGGCAGAATTAGGAAAACTGTTCAGCAGATTCTTGTGGCAACAACAACTAAGTACCAGTTACTTATTTGCCCCACGCTGACCTGGTGGGGTGAGATGAGAAAAATAAAAAAGAAAAAGTAGAAAAAAGCAAAGGTAAGAACAGTTTAATAGCTGGAACAAAGTAAAATATAAATATTATTATTATTATAGTAAGGAAAAGGAGAGAAAGAAAGGAATAAAACTCAAGAGAGGAATAAACACCACTCCCCACTGAGTGATGCTCAGCCCATTCTCAAGCAGCTCATGGCCAAATGCTTCCAGTTTATATGCTGCTATGGAATATCCCTTTGGCCAGTTTGGTTCATCTGTCCCAGGTTTTTGTAGACCTGCTCAGTGACAGGCCATGGGAAACCAGGAAATCCTTTATTTAGGGTAGGCACTACCTAGCAACAACCAAGGCATCAGTGTGTTATCAAAGCTGTTCCCTTTCTAAATCCAAACCCCAGCACTGCTCCAGCTCCTGGGAAGAAAACTCTCTTCATCCCAGCTGAAACTAGGACACAGATCCCTCTTGGTGTTGCTCTGTAATAGTAGGAAGTGCTGCAGGCTCCCAAGGTATTTACTGGAGGTTAGAGAGCCACTGTGCCTCAGACTATGAACCCTGGAGTTTGAGTTATTTTAAGGGCCATACTGAGCAACATTATTTTACCTTCTGGGCATCCATTCTCCGGCATTGCTCAGAATCTTGTTTAAATCCCTACAAAATAAATGCCCTCTGCTTGAACCCTTTAGTTAAAATGATGAGCGAAAGGATTAAACACATCAATAAAAAACTAGGTTGCGGACAAAAATGTGGCTGAGAGTTGTCAAAGCAATAAATGTTTATCTAAACCTTCCTTTTTTATCAAGCATTTGCTGGCAAGGAATGTTGGAGCAGCCTTAAGAAGAGAAGCTTTGGTATAACCTAACTATGGCCTTCCAGTACCCGAAGAGATCCTACAGGATAGATGGAGGGAGACTATTCACAAGGGTCTGAAGTGACAGGATAAGGGACAATGGCTTCAAATTGACAGAGAGTAGGTTTAGAATGGATATTGGGATGAAATTCTTCCCTGTGAGGTTGCCCAGAGAAGCTGTGGCTGTGCCATCCCTGGAAGTGTCCAAGGCCAGGTTGGATGGGGCTCTGAGCAACCTGGGATAGTGGAACGAGGTGATCTTTAAGTTCCTTTCTAACCCAAAACATTCAATGATCCTCTGAAGTCTGTGGATTTCTTTCCCATCTAGCTCATCTATGCAAAATTTTACAGGTTGTTTTTCAATGACCATTTCCCACACCTCTCCACTCACTGCTCCGCATCATGTTTGTAAAACAGTGCTCCAGCTCAGGCGTAGCATTTAGACAACATGGATTCTCCCTATGGATCAATGAGAAGGCTAAAAGAGGATGTGGAATTTATTGTAGAGAAAGGAATTTTGTAATGCCTTTCCAAGTTATAAATCTAAGCAGGAGAAAGCTTTTTTTCAGTCACTTGTGAAGTAGTCTCAGACTTTACAGCCCCCATGTCTTCATATCAGGAATTGTTTGGAACCTGCGACTGTTCTCTAGGATTTGTGAGGAGAACAAAGAGGCTTGGATTTTGCCAGATCTCAGCTGCACAGGTCAAGAATATGTATTTGGTGTTGTTCTGAAGGATTATTTTTCTAGCTTGTGGACTGCTTTATTAATGTGATGGATGTAGTGTGAGAGTTGTGGAGGAGGGAATGTGAGAGAGCTGCCAACACTCTCTTCTGAGGCATTTAGGTAATTTGGGAGCTGCTGTTTTGACTGATGGACCTGCCATGCCCTCAAATAACATTTTTCTTGTTATTCACTAGCAAGACCACTGACATCTCTTAGCTTCCAGAGGGGTTGCCATTTAATGTCTACATTTCCTACAGCTGCCACAAGTTCCACTGCGTGGCATCTGACTCAGATCAAGCTTAATCCAAGGGGCATATTACGTAGGTAGAACATGTTACCAAGCTTTAGTCCATTTTGTGAAAGCATAGGGACAACTGTTTACTTCAAGTGGTGTTTCGAAGGATCACTAAAGGAATGGGACGCTGGAATTCAGTAGGACTTGGACATCAGATTCCCTGTAGGTTCATTTGAAATCCCAACTCATGTAACTTGGCTGGAGGTAATAGGATTCTGTTTATTGTAATCCAAACTTCTAGTGGCAGCTGGATGACTGGAAAGGCCCATGGTCAGTGCAAAAGCAAGCACAGGCCTCACTGCCACAGGGAGCCACTTCCACTTAATTAATTAGGCATGTGCCCAAGAGCTTCCCCAATAGGAATATATGCTTCACTGGGGTTTTGTTTTAAGACTTCTGGGCCAGTCTAAAAAATACAAATATTGTTTAATTTAGGGAGGTGTCATAAGGCTTATTTAATGTAGAACAGAGACCTTCTGTGTTAGAAAAAACTGTAGAAGAATTCTACTTTTGGAGCTTGTTGTCTATATGATCCAAGCACATTGTATAAATTGTAGGTTTTCTGCAGATGCTGTTATTTTAATAACTTTGCATCCAACTATTTCAAACTATATGATCAAAAAAAGTGCAAAGCCCCACTTCCAGGTGAATTTTTTCCTGTTTTCCCCAAATCTTTAGGATTAAAGCATTCTGGTTTAGTTATGCAAACTATATGATCTTTAAATGCAGTGGCAAAGAAATCCTGGCTGTATTTTTTCTTGTTTTACAAGAAAAGGGTGAACCCCATGAACTTATGGTGCTGCCAGTTTAAAACAAATTAAGTACAATTTTCACAGAGCCTGCAGTTAAATTGCTGCCCTCCCTGTTACAGGATATTGGGAGGCCAAAATTCTGAAGTAGTTTATAAAAGGATCCAGACAGAGGCGTACAAGAGTGCGCTGCAGGCAGCTATTAAACAAGTCATTGCACAATCCTAAATGACCCACTGCCAGAATCTGGGAATGTATGGTAGGGACAGGTACCTCACATGCCTTCCTTGTTAGGAGGGGATATTGGGCTATCCAGGCACTTTGATGGTGCTAGCACAGGAGATCAGGTACTCCTAGGAATTTTGTTTGCTGGAAATAAAGCAGAAATAGCACCAGAATGGGTAATTAATTCGGTATGGGCATCTCAAACCTAGGTCAATCAAGTGGGGCCATTCCTCTGTCCTTCCTTGCTCCCTCTCCTTCCACGTCTCCCGTGCAACTTTTGCTTAGAATAGAGGCACATGTGCTATCTCCCAAACTGCAGGTACCTGAACTCCTCTGCTGCTTTGGATGTCAGATGTACTCACATAGTCTGTCTCTATCAGCAAAGCAAGTGCTTTCTTTCTTTTCCAGTTTTGAATGGTAAATATATTTTTAACACTCCAGAAGCACAGAGGCATTACAGTAACAGCAGAGAGGTAAGTGCTTGGTAAGAAGCAGCTGTGTAATAGGCTGCTCTGTTAAAGATCCCTGAAGTGAATCGCAGATGATGTTACAGCCATCTACCTCCCCTGGAGCCAGGCTGAGGATCAGGGGGCTTTATCTTCATATTTTCATCCCTTTTCAATTCCCATCTGAGCATCAAGTGTCTCCCTAGATCCTGCTCCTCAAAGACATGTCCCCACTTGTTCCGTGTGCAAGAGGAAAAACGCCAAACTCGTGTTTTCTGTGCAGATCTTTGAGTGGATTCTCATACTCTGAACATGTCACTGCTTTGGAGCCAGGATGATTGGATGGGATGTGTAAGAATTAAAGTCACCAAGACAGGGAATAGAGAAGTCAACATATCATATTTGAACACCTCAGCATCAGCCAGATCATTCAGAGGGAGCCAGAATCTGCCCCAGCTTCTCCTGTTTTAAGCAAAATGTGTGGGTTTTACGCTGTCTGTGTTATATCCAGAAAAAAAATCAAACCACATCAGCATGGAATTAAGCCAAACATCTGGTTCTTTATTGTTCTGGCACAGAATGAGTATTCAAATAGTTAAAAGATCTTCAATTCCCACATTTACATCCCTAATAGTCCTACTCATGAGCAAAGCAAGAAGTAGCATAAGCCTAATTTGCCTTTCCTTCAGAGCAGATTGTCCTTCAGATTTCTGTACTGAATTATCCATGTCACAGTGTGTTGAGTCCTGTCACTCTGTGTCAGAAAATTTTCATGGCGGACAACATACAGTTAAGTGATCTGTACATGTTTTTTAAGACCTATTTGCTCTGTATTTGAGATACAATATTAAATGAAAAGTGGCTCTAAACCATTAGGTGTGAAGAATTTTGGCCTCTAACAGGATTCCTCACTGATGTAATTTGTCACTGCAATTGGTTTAGATGAGTAACATTTACCAGTTTTACAAATTGTGTGCATTTTTATAACAATTGGTATTAATGCTAATGTACAATGAATAAATCACACATTTAAAGTCAATTCTCTCACAGATGTTCGAGGATTAGATGAAAGTGGTTAAATGCCAATGGCAAGGTGATAAAATCAGTAATTTCAGTTTTGTAGATGAGAATTCTCTGCTCCAAGAGCACTGGAAAGCTTCCACTTCAATTTTGCTCCCTTACTTGAGATCCCAGTGTTGTAAGACCGAATTTGCTTGTCCTGAAAATCTTCCTCTGTTTTTTCTCCTTTCTGTCTGTTACCAACCAACTTCAACACAGAAGAGCAAAGAAAACTAAGCCTCTGTGAATAAAACGGATCGAGCCCAGAAAGGCTAGACATATACCCAAAAACATGATTAAAACCAAACGAGGTTAGATACTAGTGCCAAAAAAAAAAAAAAATTGGAAAAAGGAAAATAAAAGAGAAAAGAGAAGAGAGAAGGAGAGAAGGAGATGAGGAGATGAGGAGAGAAGGAGAGAAAGAGAGAAAGAAGAAGGAGAGAGAAAGAGAGAAGGAGAGAAGGGGAGATGGGGAGAAGGAGAAAAGGAGAGAAAGAGAGAAAGAAGAAGGNAGATGGGGAGAAGGAGAAAAGGAGAGAAAGAGAGAAAGAAGAAGGAGAGAGAAAGAGAGAAGGAGAGAAGGAGAGAAGAAGGAGAGAAGGAGAGAAGGAGAGAAGGAGAGAAATACAGGGAGGGAGGACGACAGGGAGAGAGTGACAGGTGTTAAGTAGAAACATATCATCTGTCCAGTGGTCCCAATGATGTCTCGTTTTTCTTCTCCATCTGGTCTTGGTGGTAAGAGTTTCCTGCCACCTGCCATGGTATCGAAAAGTATAGAATCCCGTGAATTAAAATACATTTGCGCCAGGTGGGAACACCCCTGTGCCTTCCCTGGGGAGGGCCAGTTTGTCCCTTGCAGCGCTGTGGGTCTGCTGCATCATGCTGCAGTGCTCCGATGCAGGGTCTGGGGACCCCTCTGGGGGGGCCTTTGATGGGCTGTGTCACCCCCTGTGCTGTCCTTCATACGGATGTGGTTTTCCCCGGGCTGAAGGGGCCTCACAGCTGAGGATGGGTGCTAAGTGCCTCTGACCAGAGCCTCTTTCACTACACACCCCAAACCTCTCCCGCTCCCCACCCTTTGGCGTGAGGGTCTGTGCCAGCCTGTCAGCTGAGACCCCTGAGGCTGTGGTCTCCACCTTGGAGGTCTAAGCTTGATGCCTCTGTGAATGTATCCTTATCTTCATCAGCAGGCAGGGAGCAGTTCAGGGTCCCAGTCAGGATGTGGTGGTCTTCTCTGCAGCATTTGTAAGACAGTTTTGCTATAATGGGCAATCTTCATGAAGGTGTTTAAACCATCAATTATAACATTCAGTCTCCGACAGTCTTTCTGGCCTCTGGCTCTCTCTCAGCAGCATGGCTGAATAACTTCGAAGGTTAAGCCCTATTTTGGACAGGTGAGGAGCTGATTTTTCAAACCCTTGTTGTTAGAAGGCTTGAGAGGCTCAGAGCAAAGGAAAAATGGCCAGATTTGGGATTGGGAGGCAGGTACAGCCCTATACCTATGCTACAGGACAAGAAGGCACTCTCAACACACCACCCTTCAGCTTCATTCACTCTGCTCTTAAAACATGGTGCTACTTTCGATTAATATTTTTTTTTTCCCTCAAAACCAGTATTATTTCAGACTCAACATTCCCGTGTACTCACACAACTTCCCAGTGGGAATGGTGCTTTATAATTTATGGATGTGCTTTCCAAAATAATAACTAACTCAAAATTACATTCTGTTTTGCTTAATCTTTTTTTAATTGGCATCTCAGAGGCTTTGCAGGAATCTGGCTGCAGATTTTCCACTTTCTGTCGGGTTGTAATTTTTTTTGTTGTTTTTACTGTTAGCAATGGCATGCAGAGAAAAGCACCCTCTTTGACAACAGTGCCTGCCTGAAGATTCTTAATTAAATTGTACTCAGCATGGTGTAAAAATCACAAGGTTTAGGAGGCATGAGGTGCACGGATATGATGGTGTTTTATATGACAGCTTTGCATTTCAGCAGGATTCCATGGCATTTTCTTTGCCTATAATATAAAATACTGCAAATGGAAACGACCTAAAAATTGCATGTACTTTGTCTTCCGCCTAGTCTTAATTCTTGTCTTTCTTAAAGGTTGTTAAATAAGCTTCTTACCATTGATGATGTAGTGTATACCACATTTATTCATGCATACAAAACAGATTTAGGATCAATTCCAAGATTACACACACAAATATCCATTGATGCATGGCTCCAGCTGCTAAGTTAAAATAGTAAAAAAAACCCTGAAATTTCCTATTTCTTCTCGTATCAACTATTCTTCTGTCCTGTGTTATGTCTTCCCTTACTACTCCAAGACCCTCCCTATTATTCTTGAAACAGAAAGTACATTTGTAGCCCCAAGAATGCTGCACTCCACCCACAGAATTTACTTTATCCATCTGCCACTAATCTTTTGAGACTCCAGCAGTACAGAAAAGGACTACCTCTCCAAATTGCTATTGTTCAGCTGTCCTTAAATGAACTGTGTCATATGGGTTCCCTTTTCAACACTGGGGAAGAAAGTCCTCAATGTGTTTTCTCACAAATCATCGTAGATGTACTTTCCTAAGGTATCTTGCCATGGCTGTGGACTTTTTTGTGCTAAAACTGCCTGTTCTTTTCCAGGCTTCCTGTAGATTGTCTATAAAACATTTCATATTTGTGAATATTTAATATCTCTCTATGTTCTTAGCCAATGTCTACATTTATTAAGTAATAAACATCCACTCTGGTAAATATTACTGGTTATATTGCTTGTGCTTTGAAAACCGAACTGTAGTGGCAGTCTCTTGGTGTTTTGTCAGAAATAAATGTGATTTGTGGGTCGGCTTGCTGGTGGCTGGGGATGGTGCATGAACTCTGCCCCTTCAGAGTGGTTCCCAGGAGTGACTTGACTCAGGCCCTGTGCTGAGCCACAAGTCCTCCCCTGCTTCCTCCTTGCTTGCACAGAATAGTAGTTTTCCTCTGAGCTGTATTAGCAGGAAAAGGATTGCTTTCCACACCCCCAGCACTGGCTGAAGTACAAAAATGTGTATTTTTGTGTGTATAGGAAGGTATGTGCCTTTATTCCTGCTCACTTCTAGGAGGGCATTTAAATGAGGCTGTGCCTGCTCGTGCTCCTGGTTCAGGCAACCCCTTGGTGTAGGCAAAATATATCCCTGCAAAACCAGTGGAAGAGTAGACTCAGGATAGGCTTTCTCTGAAGACCTGGACCACTGATATGATGACATCAGGAAACTGCCCTGTCCAGCAAACCAAGTTTGACCCAAAATTCAAGACCAGGAAAACGTGAGATAGAACTGAGCTTGGCAAGGCCTGAATGCTAATTCTGAGACCAAGGTGTTAAGAATATTTTAAGCTTTGCTTGTGGAGGTCAGACACAACACACCACTTCCAAAGCAGGCAGCAGGCAGAAATCTGAGCCCAAAAAATGGGTTCAGATGAAGGGATGGCTAAAACTGAAAGACGTAGTGTTTGGGTCTCGAAACACACTGCCTGAGGAGTGTCATGGTGTAGCGTCACTTTGACAAAAGCTGCTAGCTCCTGAGAATTGCCATGGCACTTCTAATTTCCAAAGAGCTCCAAAAAGTGCGTTGACTGCTTTAAGAGCAGAGCTCCTGATTACTGAGTATCCTTGCAAATAAAATAAATCATGTTGTTGATGGTCAGGATGAGATTTAAAAAGCCTTCAGGAAGTTATGAAATCACAGCCCCAGGTGTGGTCAGTGAGGATGAGGAGGGAGTGAAGCAGCCCCAGGCATGGTCAGTGAGGGCTGCTTTCAGGGGAGTTACCTTCTCCATTTCAGAGGGCTTCAGTTATTTACAGGTGCCTCTCTATTGCACCCTTTAACCAAAAGAGAAACCACAGCTTGCCAAGTACAGTGCAGCTGCTTTAAGGACTAATGCTAAAACCCAAATAAATTAAGAAAATAAAGAGAGAGCAATGTCAGATGCTGAAATGCTGCCCACTTTTTTTTTTTCTTTTTAAGTCCAAGTTCCCACTGGTGGACAAGTTGCCAGAAGAGGTCACTCCCACCCACCACTTTCCTTACCCGGGAGCTGTCCTGATTGTCCTGAATCCAGCTGTCCTGATCTCAAGACAGCTCTTCCTGGGGTGCATGGCAAGGCCAGCTTTGAAATTATCCTGGGGAAAGCATCACTCGTTTCTCTCTAGGAAGTTTGGTTTCTGAGCTTAGATCCCTCACATCTGTGTTCCCAGCACAGCCCCACAACTGAAGGCAGACTTGTGCCATGTGTGGCAGGAGCAGGTCACCAGCAACAATCCAAGTGACTTTACACTAAATAAAATGTCAGACCCTCCCTGTTCTGGGGGCTTTGAGAAAGGTATTTACAAGGCTGCAAGGGGTGGGTAAGGGTCTCTGGTCATATGCTTCCCTCTCTTCTCCCTAGCCTTCCTTCCCTGTGGGGAAACCACAGTTCACAGTTTGGAAAATTTTTTCCACACTATTATGCCCACACTATCAAGGGAAACTGCAGGAGGGAAAATTAGCAGAGACTCCTTTAGAGGTTTCTGGGACATGCTGTGCCCAGACAGCACCACTGCCAAGCACTTCTGGAAGTCCCCAAAATTGGGAAAGGGGCAGGGGAATGTTGGCTCCATGGTGTACTCACAGCAAGTGGGAGATGATCCAGGGGTGCTGGTGCTGTGGTGGGGCAGAAACATCCCCATCTCTGCCCAGGTGTGATGGGGGAATCTGGAGGTCTGCCACTCTCTCTCTCACCCTTTTCCCAGTCCTCAAAAGTACAGGATGGTACCAAGCTGAGCATGAACACGCAGCAGCACACCATGGGCAGTTTACAGACAGCAAAAAGTCGTGAAAGCCGCTTGAACGCTGTTGGAGTGCAAGTTAGCAATCGTAATGCAGACAAGACAGTGAAAGAAACTTCTGATGCTTTCCTTCTCCCGGAGTGTGAAAGGTCCATCTACATCTTGTCTGTGCTGACACAGACAAGGGCTGTGCTCCTTCCTTCTAAGCTAGCTAGAACGTCTCATATTTTACTCTCTCATCTGCTTGGTACAAGCCCTGAAAGAGCCCACAGTTCATGCTGTGCAAAATCTCAAAGAGGCAATACCCACCAATGACACTGAGATTTGCCTTTTTTCAGTGTGTACATTACACACACCTAGAGGGTTTTCTGTTTCACAGAGTCCAAGGTGTCCATCTAGCTCTCGCTCAGCTGTAGGTGCCAGGAGAGAAGCACTTGCCCTATTAGTCTTTCTGAAGCCTTGGGAAGGCTGACTGGAAACAGAGACTGGACAGAGCTAGAGAATAAAGTAGGTGTATTGAAAGTCTTCTATGATACACCTTGGGCAGGACAGGGCCTGCCCAGGGCTATGCCCAAGGTGGAATAAGAATGGTCACAAAATGGCTAAGCAGTGACAAAGTCTTGCATTTTTATAAGTTATGGTCCATTTGCATATTGAGGTTTAATTGTCCAATTACAGCTTCAAGTTGTGAGGTCCCATCTTTCTTGTTCCTCCCTTCAGTCCACTGTTGCGTATACTTTTGGGCCTTGGTCTTGGTCCTTGATCTTCAGTAGGAAAATAATTTGTTTTGTCTACCTACCCTGTGAAGAGAGCTTACTAGCACTTAATATGAAGCTCAGAACTGCACCCCTAGGCAGCACAGAATCTGAAAAACATGAAAGCTAAAACTTAAGGCATCATTTCTATGTCTAAGAGTCTCAAGAAACCGCCACAGTCTGGGTGGCAAGAAGGGGACATGAACTGTTTTTTGTCTTGGCACCTCGTTCTGTCCAGGAGATCTATTTGGATTGTTGGTCCTTGTGAGGCTGTCATGTGCATGTGGTATTTCAAGCTGAGAAGGACCCTACAGAGAGCACTGAGACCTAATGGCAGCTTGCAGGCTGCAAAGGAAAGAGGACCGCCTCTTGAATGTGGTGCAAACACAAGTTTCCACAAGTTTCAGGGGCAAGCTCCGAGCAAACTTGGTGTCCTGGCACAGTTCTCTGTGCAAGATGAAGTTGAGAAGCTTTCTGTTTGGATTCAGATGACAAGGGAGGCAGAATGTGGTGCTCCGTAGTGCTGAGAAGCTAAGTGCATGGCCTGAGCATCTTTCAGCAAAAGCAGCGGGCTGGAGCCCTTCACTGCTGGCACAGTGTTCTGGGAGAGACCTAGACCATGTTTCACCTTTGGGAGAATGAAAGCATGACAGCTTTCATTCAAAGGTGAAGAATGAAGTAGCAGAGCATCAGGATGGTGTGTGCAGTGCCCTGGCTGGAAAAGGAGCGTGGCTGCCACTGGCCTGCCAGCCAAACTTACATGAGCTGTCGGAAGCAGGAGGTTCAGTGGGAGCTACTTGTCCTTCTACCTATTCCTCCTCCAGCTTTATGTGAAAAAAAATGCCCCACGTTTAGGCGCTGAGATCCAGAGAACACGATGGTAGGCACAGGGGGAAACGGATTTACAGAGTGCACCGGTGAGTTTAACGTGGCTTACGTGTGGGAAGCTGAAGGCGCAGCCCAGCAACGGCTTCATCTTCTGCTGCCTTTTTGATGAGGGCAGCTGCAGGACTTTTGCAAGAGAGCTGCCGGAATGAAAAACGTGACAGTCCATATATGTTAAAAGGGAGGGAAGAAGTCTCACTATCCTGGGTGCAATTTAAATGCTGCTCAGAGGAATGGGTACTTTAGTCTGTCCTGACACTTCCTTCTCAGTGAGCTCTATCTGCCTGGGCTCAGCGACACTGAAAGTGTGTATTGGAAGTGATTGCACTGCTAATATGAGGTTTCCCAGGATAGAGGGTAGGGCAGCAAATGCTTTCTGTCCTGGCACAGCTCTCAGTCTCACCTGCAGCTGGAGGTGCTTTGATGTAACCATGGACCCTCTGCCACTTTGAGGGACTGTGCTGATGCTATAGTTGAGAAGGAAAGTGTGAATCACTGGTGTGCTTTGTCTGGTTTACAGACTGCAAAGGGACCACAAAGGCCAGGACTGGATTTTGTTGTTGGACTTTTTCCTTGCAAGCAGCTGCTGGAACGTTTTGAAGGGGTTTGGGATCTGGGAGAGCGAGAGGCAGGATGGTACACAGAGCTGGAGAGAAAGTGCATATCCGCGGGGAGGTGGATGCAGGTCAGAGAGGAGGAGTTACGTGTTGAGCAGCTGATTGCACAGAAAAGGTTCTAAAAGGAAGAGGCTGTGCCGCAATTGCCTTTTCTTTTGCAGCCGATAAACTGCACAGCCAGCAGCGAAACGATTCCTCCTCCTTCCCCTCTACATGCGGATCCCATTCCGTCAGTCTCCAGGAGCCAGGGTCCGCAGCGGAGCCCTTGCACGGACTGACCCCGCACGAACGGGGCCGGGCCAGAAAAAAGCGCTTGGCTTTTTCCTGGGCACTGTCAGCGCTCACCAAAATAACCACAGGATGCCGCTGCCGACTCGCAAAAGAGGGAAATGCACCGCCACGGCCCGAAACCACCCCGGGGCAGAGCCAAGTGGGAAACGTCCCTGCCCTCAAATCTACTGCGCCAGCACAAAAAGTAATTGCTGATCTTCCCCGTCCGAGCGCATATTCTTCTTTGCACCACACTCAAAGGGCAACGCAAACTCCTTTGACCTAAAAAAACCTCTTCACTCTTAGCAGGGTCCGCTAACAAACTTGAAAACGTCTGGCAAAACCAGAGCTCACAGAAGTGCCAGCTGAGAAAAAACTTTTGCTGCCCACAGTTTCAACGGCACCCATCAAGCCACGAGCACACCCCCTGCTATGGGCACTTTCCTTCTCAGCTCCAGGTACCATCCAAAGCTTCAGCCTCAGAGATTCAGGATCCAAACAGAATGGCACCAGGACTGCTCACACAGTAAAGCTCAAGGACAAAGAGCTCAACAGCTTGGTGTCTGCATCCCCACTGCCAGTGCACAGCTCTAACCCAGAGAACTGCCTATTGGAAAAAGCCTATAAATGCCCCGAGACCACCCAAAGTGCCCATCCAAACTTGCTTTCTTCGCCAAAGAGAAGAACTAGAAGCCCATCTCAAAAGAAATGAGATTGACAGGTGGTTTCTAGAAAATATTTATAGTGTACCAGTAAAACTGCTTCTACCCTGTGCATCACATTTTTACAGGGAAAACCTGCAATGTTATTATCAAAATTGTTACAGCAAAAGAAGTGTCACAGCTGTGTGCCAGGATGACTGAAGAACTGACCTCACCTGCCCCGATACTTCTGTCAAATCTGCCATCAGACCCATGTCTCCCTGTTGCAACACAGATGGACTCACTGTGTCTGTGTCTGTCAAATATCCTTTTTCTAATGAAGATCTTTCTGTTCTTCTATTTTCCTTTTTCTTAGAGTACAAATGCCTGTCCTGTTGTTGCTGCACCAGCCCTTCAGGGTCCCACTTGCCACCGTGTACCCCGGAAAATGTTGTGTCTGTTAAAGCAAATACCTGAGAGAAATAGCTGGAGTGGGATAAAGATGCTCAGGATTTGTCAACATGAAATACCTTTTTTTCCACTACAAATGGATTATTATGAAACTAAGAACACCATTTCCCCCTTTATAAGTTGTCCTTAAGACAGGAGATAGGAGAATGAAAACCCCCCTTAGGAATGTGACAGAATGGGTGAATTTTTTTTTTTTTTAATCTTTTGACACACTGTCGTAGTGCAAACACCAAAGCAAATGGTGACAGATGTCACCATAGTAACAAAACCTTGGTCAGTGAAAGACTTTTCAAGAAGTGCTGACTATGTCCTTCATGTAGCAGAGAATAAAACTCTCATTATATTCAACCTTTGAATACTTTAATTTGCACTTCACTTTAAGGGAAAACCCAAAATTAAGAGGGAAAACAATGGGTAGAATTGCATTTGCTCTCTGGAGTTGATAGTGGAGTACAATAACCTCATTACCACACTTCCGCCTCAGAAAAAGAGCGAAGATAAAATATTTCCTGATGCATTTTAAAGGTTATAAAAGATGAATTAGTGATGGTAGTAACATTCTTTCTTCCTTTTAGCCTTCTAATCCCAAATTTAGTCCTTCGGAAAGCAGCAAAACATTGAAAAATCCTTTAACCAAGAGGTGGCTAAGCTTTCTCCACAGCACGTGCCAAAGGACAAGAGAACACTTCCAAGGAGCCCAGGGCTGGGAGAGTGTCTTCCCCCCAGTATTCTATATTTCTCTTTAACTAAAAATTAAACTGTGTTAACCTATAACAACATGGCACAAGGTCTAGGTGGGAGTCTGAAGGCTTTGGGAATGTTGCTGGAAAGCTCAGGGTATGCTGAGGGTTTTGGGATAACAACATCTTGGGCTGATGATGCTACAGCCCCTGAGAGGCTGATCCATTTTCCAAAACAGCTAGACTTGCATGCTCCCAAAAATGTGAAAAATGAATCGATAACACACACTTCTGTTGCTGCCTGATGAGTGAAGATTTTGGTAACAAGCTGTTTGCAATGAGATTTTTAGGATCTGGAGGATCTCTACACGTTCTTGTTCTGCAGCAGAATGAAAGTTTGTTTGAATGGATTCCCAGAGAAGATGAGAAGGCCTAATAATAGTCAGATTTAGTATAACTGAAGCTAAATTACTTTAAATTTCCCCCTGGAAATATTTTTCATGAACATTTCAGTTTTTGAGAAGAAAATGAATTTGTATTTCAAAATTTTTCCTTTAACCAACTGAAAAAAACAGTTTGGGGTCTAGTACCAGCCACCAACTAGCATGCCAAAAGGGAACAGCTTTGAGAAGTGCTTCTGACCCCAAGACTCAATGGAGCTGACTTTCTGGTGGAGCAGAAATTCTCTAACATGTTGAATTAAAACCATAGGTTTTGGTATTTGATGCAAAATTACAGTAATTTGTGGGTTTCTTCTCCCTTTTTCAGCTCTATGAATGACGTCCAGACACAAGTGTTAATTCCAAACAAAGAAAGGTTTAATCTTTTAGAAAATCAGACAAATGCTTAGAAAGAACATTAGCTTAATTTATTTTCCCCTTACAAAACACATTTCAAATTTGCCTCTGTTGTGATATGACATCACAATGCCTTTTCTATTAGGCAATCTATGAATAGTATTTTCATCTTCCTATAAATAAAAATGAAGATTTTCCTACTGGGACTGCACAGATAATATATTCAGCCTGGAAGAACAGTGTTCTTGTAAGAATTTACAAAACTGGTGTCTTCCACCTCCATAGAAAAATTCCCATTCTTTCTTCTGATTTATAATTTGACTTTTGCATTATTTTTGTTTAATTCTGTTGGACCAATATGATTTATCCTCAGTGCAGTTCCCAGATTATAAGGCTTCCTTTCCATGGATAATGTAATTTGGGTTATACATCTACAAAAAGTGATTGATGTAGTTGTTTTCACCCACAGCTCACTCAAATAGGTCATCTAACGCCATGCAGGACGTCTGTCACTCCTCTGTACTGCAGATCTGATATATAAAAATGTATATATTGTATATAAATGTGTATATTTCTCCATGGATGGAAAGTAGAGCATCTGTGGGACCAGCAGTAATGAAATTTCTCTCTTTGTTGATAAAAACAATGTGATTTGGACAGAAATCAGGGAAGTCCTATGAAGTCAGTACTTTGATGTCATTTTCTTTGAGTTTTTATGCCATTTGCAGGGAAGGGACTGGAAATAGCTCTGTTTGTACAGGGTGCCCAAAGGAGCTCTGCAAACCTTTTGATTTTATCAACAGATAGAAAAAGCTGTATTATCCCATGGCATTTCAAAGAATGAGCAGGAAGAAGTCAACTGAGGTGCCATAGTTAGGACTGTGAAAATAGGTTCTATCATCATCACCAGCAGCAGCATTTTTATTGTTCTGTATGCATAGGAACCCAGATACAGGTTTTGACCTAATTTTACCCATTTTATTGAATAAAGACTATACTAGCACAACAAAACCAGAATCTTTAGGTGCTCAATAAATCCATAGCAAGAAGAAAGCTGGGTAAAGTGGTTTGATGTGTTTCCTTACCTGCCCATCAACACTTTTGCCCTACATTTGCATAGCAGACCACAGCTGTCTATACATCAAATGGTTTAAAGAAGAGATATATATCAGAAATACTCGGGGAAATTATTTGGCTGACATCTTTGAGACATCAAGGAAACAGGGACAGTTGTTGTGGATGCTGAAAACTCACAGAAGTGAGAATCTGGCTTAGCACTGACTTCCTAGAAATTACTACCAAAAGCTGTCCCTCTGTCTGTCCTGTGGAACTGCTCTGGTTGGGGGTGACGTCAGCCAGGATGTCATCCCTTTGCTCACAATGCCTGATCACTGTCACAGTCATTGACACTCAGACTCATGGTTCACAGACATCTGAGCAGAAAAGTAAAATAATGAAAACACCTGGACGGTTTTCAATGGAAAAACCACTTCTCCTTCCCAAAAGTCAGAGGAGCATTGTAACTTGGCCTAACCCAGATATATTGACAGGACAACATGCCAAAGAGTTACTGTAGGAAAAATACTGTTATATCATCAGATTTGGACACTGCTCAGGAGACAGATGGTTGAGAGCGTTGTTTAGTGATCAATTGCCAGCAGAAGACTAGCACGGTTGCCAGGAAGAGATGATACTAAGTCTCAAAGGGATCAGCATCATCCTTTATCACATTCTTCTATAAAACCATGGGGGAAAGAGGATCAGAAGCTACAGAGGATTCACGATCACAGCAGTACTTCTCCACAAAAGCTCCTGGGGAATTAATCAAAACTGAAAAAAGAATGTGGCACTAAGCGCCACGGTCCAGGTGACAAGGCGTTGATCAGCCAAAGGTTGGACTTGATCTCAGAGGTTTTTTCCCAACCTTTCAAAGTGCAGACTTCTTTTATTGTGGATTTCCTTTCTCTGATTGCTGGTGGGACTTTTGACAACCAAAGCAATGGTAAAGAGAATGAAGTGGACAATACCTGCTCATGCCAGCACTTACAACCTCTTGAGGCAGAAAAATCCATTTTTTGTGTTTTTATAGAAACTCATTTCTAAAATAACATCAGCTAATGATTTTACTTGGTAAATATGCATGTGCTTCTGAGTTGCTGAATTTTGTCATTCTTCCATTCATTTCCTGGTGGAGTCATCAGCAACCATTTCTTCAGGACTGTATTTAAAGGCTGTTTACTGAGTGACCCAGAAGAGGGGGTTTCTCACTTGTTTTCTGACTAGAAAAAGGTATCTCCAAAGTAGCTGTTTCATTGTTTCAGCAGCACTGTTTTCAGATGCTCTGACTTAATAGATCTGTTATATTGTAATTATCCAATTGCATTGTGGATCTACTTTAAAGGCTATGATTAGGTAAATGCCTTTGAAAAAAATCAATTCATCAACTGAAGTAGGAGTAGTGCAGTCAATATTTTGTATGAAATAAATGTTGCTTTTACTGCCCAGAAAAAAGGCTTTTAAATTTGGGGAAAACAAAAAGTAAAAGGGCCTGGCTTCCTGAGTTATCCTATTTAACTATGAAAAAAATTGATTTTGGGCTTTCCAAAAGCACACTGCAGGGACGAGGGCACGGCACAGCCTGTGCTGGGCTCAGCCCCCACACCAGGCTGCTTACTGACCCCTCAGGGTCAGTCCTTGGACCAGGGACCATTAGTGCCTTTGGTCATGAGCTTCAAGGTGACAGGGGATGACCGTAAGCAAGAGCCCTTGACCCCCTTAGGGAGGCTGAGAGCACTTTTCTGCAGGAGCAGCCTTTCTGGAAAGTGCCATGGCCCAGGAGAAGGGTCCCCAGGAGAGAAGCCGTCAGCCCCCACTCCCAGTGAAGGGCGCCCACTGGCCTTGAGCATGCTCCCATGTCAAGATTTTTGCACGTCTTCACTGAAAACTAGAAGTTGGGTAGTCGTAAAAGCAAAGTCCTTTGCTGCATCATTAAATCAGTCTCATGAAGACAAAGTTATTAGAGTCTGCAGCAGCGTGCAGGAAGCCTTCTAACATGAAATTTCTAAGTCCCAGGCAGAAGCAGCAACTGCAGCAGTGACAGCACCCATCATCTGTGCCCTGTGAGCATCTTGTCAGTAGCAGCTGCAGTCGCAGCAACAACAGCAGCACTTGTGGTGTTTCGTGACCCTCCTAACATCCTCGAAGTAGTGCATTTTATTCTATTTTGGGTCAATCAGGTTAAAACACTGATTTTCTACATCCTGGCTGGGCCAATCCTAAGCTAAGATGGATGTGCAACAATATTCATAAATTCTTACACAAATTCCACGAGTATAGCTCTATCTGTTCCATCTGGGAGTGCTTAGCAAGGTTACATTATTTTCATTATGTTTAGGACTTAACTATCTTAGCAAAAGGCAATGCCACTTGAACTTTAACCTAGTCTTTAGGGCTTCTCTTACTAACTAACACAGGCTCTTATTTGTTTAAGGCACTTAAAAATCCTCTATGTGTTTAAAACTAAACTTGCATTTCTACCTCATGTCTGGGTGGATTATCTTAGTTTTTCTAAAGGTTCTAATTCAATCCTCACATTTCTGAGCACTCCTGGGCCTGTGTGGATTTGGCCCAGGGGGATTCATACTCCAGCACTCCCATGGCTCAGAGTTCAGGAGGATCTCCCTGGAGCTGGGGAACCAAGCCAGGCATGCCATGCCCGCAGCCTCCCTGCATCACTGCCTCTCCAGAGTTTTTACCAGGGCCTGTAGTGAGAGAGTGTGCATTATTCTTAGCTTATAGTCACTCCTTGTGTTCTGAGAGCCTGTTTGCTCCGGTGCCAGCAAATGTGTCCTGGAACTTGCTATGCACAATATGCATCTGACTTCAAAGCTATGCAAGGCCCCCCCGAGGAAGAGTTAAGAACATTAGAGTTAAAGGACAACGAACAGAAAATTTATGGAACAGATAAGGCTGCAAGTATAGTTGTATTCTTTTTGGAATCAGAATGACTGAACTGTGAAATTGTTTGTCCAGATCACCAGGCACAGACAAGAAGGGAGAAAAAAGAATGGGACTGCATGCACTGTAAGCAGTTTTTGGGTTTTCGGAAGAGTTGTTCAGATGTTTGCAAACAAAAGAATAGGTTTTATTGTGGATTGCTCTAAGAGTGAATAAGTGAAAAAAAATGTAGTGTCTTTGTATTAATAGTAACAGAGGCTCAATTCCTTCCCATTAGAGCTATAATCTTTTTTTCTCCCAACTCTTTAATATGATTCCAGTCTGAATAACACAAATCTGCATTTACTTCCCGTGTGCAGTAAATAAAAATGCAGTGAATGTTACTGAGCCAATTTGAATTGAGGTTAAGTGCCTTGATAATGTGTCACCTGGTCTGAATTAACACCATGTTAAAACAAGGCTGCAGGAATGAGAGGGCTTCCCCAGACAATCAGTCATGTGAGGTCACTTCATTGCATCATTCAGAATGAGGGATACTGGGAAAAGGACCTGAGCAATGAGTTATTTTTTACCTTTACTGGGAAAAGACAGTTACACCCTGGTGAGAATGGTGACCCAGAGTGGCAGGTCTCCAATGCTGAGCTGTTCCAGTTCCTGTCTCTTGTTCCAGCAGTCAAAGGGACTGGAAAGCAAGGGGGTCCTGCTAACCTGCATCTCCTTTGCCTCTCTCTGACTGTTAGAAAAACAGCTGTGTTTGTCTGCCAAAGGCAGCCCAAATGCAAAGACAGGCTGCCTTTGTCTCTGCATATGCTGAGAAATAAACCTGGGGCAGTAGGAGGGAGAAGAAGGATGATTCAAAAGCACGGTCATAAATGACAAAATGAAATGGCCTGGAGTAACATGGTGCTTTACACTGCAACTGGGCAACAGGGGAGGTGAGAAACATTCCCTCAGCATTTGCTACAGTGGTGTCCAGGAGCAAGGGCATGGCACTGCTCTCAATCAAGGAACATGGCCCAAGGACTCAGCTGAAAAAAGACCTTCTTGTACCACCTCAGTGGGACTGAGAAAGAGGGACTGGAGCTCCTGGGTCTTGATGCAGGTTTGGTAAAGCAAAGAGCATCAATACATCCATCAGGCTATGTGTGCAATGCTTACCATTTTGTCTGCCCTAACGCTGAGACAAGTGTTGGGCATTCAGAGCATTTCCTTGCCTGGTTCTCACATAATTCTGTCACACTGACCCCTTTTCCTGCAGACGTTTGCACTGCTCCTGGATGCAGATGCAGCAAGTGAGGCATCTGTGCTGAGGCTTGTACCTGACACACTCACAGTGCTTTTGCTCTGCAGGACAGAGCAATCTGCTCTTTGTTGGTGTTGTGGGTGGACACGGCCCAGGAGGGACCTGAAAGTGAGCCAGCCAGTCATGTCATGTGCTAAGGAGATGCATCCTCCTTCCTGTGTAAACATCAGGGCTCGAACCTGAGGTCTCAGGGTTGGTATGGCCACAAGGCCAGGTGGCTGCATGAGGATAGATGGGCTTTTTGTGGCCATGGATGGCAAATATTTCAAGCCCCAGAGCTTGGTAATGCCAGAGGTCCCACAGGCAGGGCCAGCAGTGCATGCTGGGCCAAGGGAAGGTGATCCCCAACCAAGGGCAAGGGCTGAGGTGATCAAGGCAGTAACAACAAGGAGTTACTTAGAAGAGGCTGGAGAACCCTGATCATAAGTGCCCATGATGGAATTCACCTTCAGGTAGCCACTGATACAAGACACTGCCTTGGTTTTCTCCAGAGCTCAGCAACTGCCTCACAGTATGGCAGCTTGTGCCTCATATTCCCTTAGAGGTGAAAATTCACAGCTCAGTAGGATGCTGGCATGCTTTGGAGATAACAAAGAGGCCTGACCATGAGCTTAGAAAAAGAACATAAGCGCTTGGCACAGATGAAGAAACTCAGTGGCACCATTTTTTTGTAAAAATTAATCAATTTGATCAACTGATTTTGATGTGAAGCTTGGCAGTAGTGCAGGAAATAGGACTTGCTTCCAATCCTTGGAGAAAATGGGATGGGAATGGGTTATTTTGCTCTCTTTTTTAGTGTCTCGTAGTGACCAGTTCCCTTTGTCTGCCCTTGGATAGGCTCCCATTTGCTCAGCTATGGCAGCTTGTGGCTTTCATGCCTCTTTTTCTTCCTCTGCAGCAAACAGTGTGTCTTCTAGCTCCCTGCTACTACCCTGCAGTTCCTGATTTTTTTTTGTTCAGCAGCATTAGTTGTCACAACCAGTGGTTGTGGGTTTATTCTGACAATGGAAGGGATTTCAAAATGTCCAAGGCCTCCTGCCAGAAAGCTGTAAGGCTTTTCTCTACCGGCCCTATTGTTCCAGAATTTTGTCCTTAAGACAGTTATGACACCGCTGTTGACAGAGGCAGGGTTTTCTCAGCTGGATAGGCTGGCATGAGCTTGAACCTTACAAGTTATGGGACCAAGGAAGAGTTTAGGCTATTGCAGAATGTACCTCTGTAAACTGACAATGAATAGCTCATATTTTTGTTCTCAGCAGTAACATTTTTTTTTCTTATGTTGTCTTACGTTTCTTATGTTATCTGGGTTTTCTTATATGTTGTAATAGCTTGTGCAGGTGAGTTATCCCAAGGCAAATACAGCTAAGACAATCCTGAGTTACTCAGCAATGCTTCCAAAAGAGGGGAATACACAGACTGATATCAAATACTTGTCCTACAGCAGTGAGGCAATGGAAGGATGGTTTTTTGTGATCACAATTATTTCTGAACCCTCTAAGACATCATATCTAGTGATGAAAGGAGCCATGGAAAAGCCAAACTGCTCCCCTCATTTATGCTCAACTTTCTGATCATTTCAATTTGGTATTGTGTGAGAACATGGATAATAAGGCTGACCACATTTAAAAGCACACACATGATTTGGACACTTGTTTGGGATTTAAGGAAAATCCAGAAAGGTTATAACATTCTGGTGTGACTTTTAAAGCCTACAATGACTCCTGCTTCCTAAATCTTTGTTTTAATATTTTCACTTCTGAATGAAAAGCATTTCTGTGCCCATGGCTAGACTATCCATCTTGCCCTGGAAATCATCATTATCTTGTTTTTAGAGAGTGGCACCTTCAGCCACGTGTTGCTCAGTTTGTTTAACACATGGCTTGAGCTCTATGATATTATCTTTCTGATATCCTTTACCAAGCAGGGTTAATGTTTCTAGGATTAAAACCATACCTCATCTTCAACATCTTTCTCATATATTTGCTTTGTCCCTGTTTGCTGAAACACTTTTGTTTGGAACAAAGACTGACTTTGGGGTTTTTTGCCCTATTTTTACATTTATGGGTGACTGTGCCTGTTTTGATCAAATACAGACCATACAAAATCTGGAAAAATAACTTAGCAACTATGATGTCTTTCTCTTTCCCTTTTCTCACTTTCAGTAATCCTTTCGCGTTTCCTGAAAAGACAGGCATCCACTTGCGCAGCCACTGTTTCATTGTCCCCAGAAGGAGAACCAGCTGAGGAACCTAGATCTCAGCGGCTAAGGTGAGGTAGATCACAGCTCCTCAAGACAGAAAAAATACGTTTTTTAGGACAGAACCATGACGCCAGGATCACAGAAGAAAATACCTGAGTGTAACAATTGAATGCACCAAAATCACATCTGATGGCTGAAGATGAGCAGACCCAGATCTTGAATGAAAGACCTTCCTTCTTAATCTTTGGGACTCAGGGCAGTATTTAAAAAGTTGCTCACAAACGTGGCAAATGCCACTCCACACAAATCAAATCTGTTGAATCAACATGGAGCTGCTGTGGGAAGAGGGAGAGGGAATTGCATACCTTCAGCTGGGAAAAATAATCCAGTTTGGAGTTGTCTAATGATATGCTTCCATTTTTGTCACAGGCAAGTGTCCTTGGCTGCTTTGCATGTAAGCTGCTTTCCTCACCAGTAGGAATTAATTTGATGCTTCTCATGGCTTGTGCCTACACAAAAAATACACTCAACATTTCAATGACTGTTAAAATGCTGTCTGAAATTTGGTTTAAAAATAGCAATTGTAGTTAAACAAAACTTTGAATTAGAACTCAAATGAGACAAAAAAACCCCCAGAGCAATCATTTTGGCAAGGAATAGAATAGATTTGTTTACTCTGCTGCTCCCTTTAGCTTCAATTAGCTTTCATTTCAAAGCATTTTATGCAATTCCGTATGAATGGCAATAATCCGTATTATAAGGTCTCAGACACTCACATTAAATTTCAGACGTTCAGTTGCAGTTCCAGTTGTAATGGCAGTGTCAGGCAAACCTGCTCTGCAGATCCTCAGCAGATTAGCTTGGACTCTCCTACTCTTCAGCTGACATTTTTTTATTTGCAAGCTTGGGAGAGTCCAGTTTTCATTCCTTTATCCCTGGAAGACTTCCCGCTCAGGAACCCATAATAATTCAGGGACCAATTTATTTATCCCATTTAACAGCTTTCATGTTGGAAGGTCCTGAAGCACACAGAAGGCAGGACTGTCACAACTGACCACAGAGCTCAGACCTGCAGGTAATCCTGTGTCAGCTGGAATGAGCCAGTAGGGGCACAAATGAAGGCAAAAGTGCATCTGTGCAGAGCCCTGTGCACAATTCCTTACCCTTGCCTGAAAAGCAGCAGGACTGTGACATGTGTGCAGCGGATTTGTGACTTTAATTAATGTCATCAGATACATCTCTAACAGAGTGCAAGTACGGGAGGATACTCAGTGTAAAGTGACAGGGGCCACTGACTTCTTAATGCCCTGAGGAAAGCTTAAGGAGCACAAACCACAGGAGCTTTATTTCATGTCTATGCAGAGGTTTTGGTACTCCTGAATCACAACGCGGCTCTTTGTGCAGAAATATGACAACATGCTAGAACTGCAGACAGAAAATTTCAGCTTATTCATTCCTCATAAAAAATACAGGTCACACAGTCTGTGATAAGATCTGATACAGCTTAATTGCAAGCAGGCAGCTCTATTTATGCTGTTTGAGGCTCTATGCCTTTTTAGCAAGCTTCATGTGTCAAAGATTCTTTGAACATAACTTGCTGTAAAAAGAATAAATACATACTTGGTATTCATGGTGTAACTCTGCATGATAATATTGCTTTCCCTGCAAATATAACTTATATTACTTTCATGTACCTTAATGCTGGTTTATAAAAACATGTAACTGCCCTCACGTTGTCCATTTTTTACTTGTTGCAATGCAATATTTCATGTGGATTGGTTATATTCAAAAGTAACCAAGTGATTATTTCACCTCCTTTACTATTCATGCATTTCACACCCTGTAAGACTTGATCTGAGACACATTTATTTAATGGGACAGCTGGGGACATAGGAACCTGAGCACAATGAAGACATTATCTACATTTCTTGGAAGTTCTGATCAGATGAGGCTGCTTCTCACAGGATTTTATCATTTGAGAAGTCATTATTACACAAATGCATCCCTGGAAATATTGATAACAAAATTGGTAGAAATGAATCAATATTTTTAAAATGGGGTATTTTTAAAGCCCTTTTCAATCTACAGATTTTGAAAGGAAGTAATTTTGTGTGTCCTTCACAGTTTGCAAAAATTTTCACGTGAAATGGTCTTTTGTCTTCTGTCTAGTATTCCCTCTCTCATATGCTATTTATCTCTCCATATATCCTTTTCCAGTCTTAGCACACTGCTAAACAAAAGGAAAAAAATAAAGGGAGAAAAGCCTAAAAGGTGCAGAAACCAGGTTTTTAAAGGAAAGCAATGATGACAAAAACTGCACATTATTCTCCTCTCCTGCTACAGAAAAGGCAGAAAATTGAGATGAAAAAGAGATAAACTGCTTCTTTACAAAAGGTCTTTAGACAATAATTTGCACATTAATGGTAATTAATTAATGGCATTAGTTCCTCCCAGCACCACCACTGCCTTATGGGCACTCTATCACTCATCTCAGCATTAGAGTTAAGTCTTTCTTCCCCATTCACAGTGGTTGGGGAGGCAGATTAGGGGCTGGCAGCACTTTCAGCTGAGGGACGTGTGAAGCCATGAAGCAGCGAGCGCACGTCCTTCACCTGCTCCCCTGTTTTCCCACCAGTGACAGTACCAGCAGTTCTGTGGCCAAAGGGACTCCTGCCCAAACATCAGGGTTTTTTAGGTACAAAGGCAGTCACAGCAGAGGTGAACTACTGCATCCAGGGGTGGTTGGAGCAGATGAAGGGGATCATCAAGCTGTTCCCACAGGGATGCACCAAGGACATGGGTTGTGCTGCTGCATTAGGCAGGGACACAGGGGTTCCTGCTCTAAATGCAAGTGCTTCAGTCAGGTTTTGAGCTGTGCTGTACACCCTGACTAGGCCTGGAGATAGAGGTGGGTCTAAATCTGAAACAGAGCACACAGGAAAAGGACTGATGCTGCTCACCCAGTTAGAACTGGCCACTAGGAGCACAGTCCAGCTGCTCCTGTACTCCATGTCCAGCAGCACTCAGTTTGTAGCACTTCAGGGGAGAAATGAATGTATCTTCAAGCTGGTTGCTTTGGAATTACATGTTAGTGTATGAGGAACATTTTCGATTTCATCTTCTCTCCATGAGAATTACTAGTCCATTGCTAAGCAATACCAATCATTTCTAAAACACATGAACTCAGATCAATGGATGGTAGGATGGACAAAAATGTAACTATTCCTCAGCAAAAGCCTAAAAGAGAAGCGATGTCCTCTTCATCTGAGCAAAATTGAACAGCTGGAGGAAGACAGGAAAATCTGAAATTTTACAGTACAGGTTTCTGTAAGGGCACTGGGGACAAAAATAGACCCTAATTACCCTGATCAGCCTCCCCTAGAGGCTCCACCCATATCCTTGGGTGATACTTGAACTCGGCTCTGAGGCCTTTGTTCCCATCTAAACTATATTGGAGAAGTGCTGATCCACAGTTTCTGCTACTGCCACCCCTGAGCTGGATCTCAATCCATGCACTGAATTCCTGGCATGGCCTGGGACCTCCCTTGTCTCCATGGAGGTGCAACTGGTGGTGCACCTGGGAGAGATGGGCTAGCAGAATAAGGAGTGAGTAACACAGGAGAAATAGGTCACACCACCAGACCAGCGGTATCTTGGATCAGGTCTTGACAACAAGTGCCACTTGACAGCCCCAAAGTGTAGAGCACTCAGTTCCCACAGGTGAGGCTGGGAAAAGGAAGCAGCCTGATCACAGCAGCTGTCTCTCCAGAGGAGAGAGGTGTGGGATGCTTACAGCTGCACCCGAGGAATTAGGTGTTCTACATCAGGCTGTTTGGTCTCCTTGGGGGCGTGGAGACTGGGACTGGCTCTTGAGTAAACCATGAAATCATTGCAGCTAAAATGTTCAGCTGAACTTTACCAGATCTCTGGATGAGACTTGAGCCACTGTTGTATTAGTGATGCTTTAAAACTTGATCTACAGCTCTTGTCTCTAATGTAAAGTCCTGGCAAAAACTTGTGTTAAGTGTGCTAAGAGTGCAGCTTTCCTTCAGGGGAAACAGTGACTTTGGCAAGTTTTTAAACAATTTATCTAGAAAAGAATGGTCAGTGGTGTTAAGGGTAGTTAGGTCCTAAGCACCTCATGAACAATGAAGCAAGTGCAAACTGGTTATGTAGATCATTACCAGCTCCTACTTTTCTCCTATAAAGTCTCCAGCATCTGTCATGTTTAGTACTGTGGCCTAAACAACCTGCATTCCCCCTCTGCAACCAGTTCCTACTTACAGAAAGGCTCTGGAGAATCAGTCCCCATGTAATGCTCCTAATCTTTGTCTGAAGACGGTATGTCATGGTGAGGCTTGGCTTCTGTAAATGTTATTTGTGGCATGATGAAACTTCAAAGCATCCTACATTTCCTATCATGCTAGAAAAAAGATGATTGCCTGAGTGATGGACTTGTCAGCTGTTGTCACTGTGATAGTGCTCTTCCCACACATACTTCTACCCAAGCCAGCTCTGCTGAGTATTGCTGACTAACTCTTACATAGGTAACTCAGAAGAACTCATCCTGGTTTAATATTCTAGGGTATCAATGTTGTTATTAATGTTGATGCAATGCAAAAATACTGTCTCCATTCTCCATATGTTCAGTTAGAACAAATGTTATTGCTACAAATGACATTTCCGTGACGAGTCACAAAACCGTAGTTTTTTCTCATGCCACTGCTGTTCAGTTTTGCCTTCCAAGTAAACTGTTTACACTTCAGAAGATGAAGTGAATCCATCTGTGTGTTGCAAGTAACAGGCCCATGTGTGTGGTGGGGGTCAGCTGTAGGCATGATGTGAAACCATGGGAGTCAAGATGAGCAGTGAAAGCACCAGCCACTGTGCTGTCTCAGTGATGGCAGACATCAAATTTGATGTATAGCCAAAAGCTTCTCCAGACACTTTTTTGGGAGGAAGTGCCAGTGACTGTTGGAGACATTGTCAGAAAGGCAGAATGCTCCATTCAGCTGAATGCTGGGAATATTTCATTACTTGCTGTAGATACAGGAATAAAGGGAGTGTTAGAGAAGTGTGATGATGTACTGAAATGAGCAAAAGGATGAGGCAGAGCCACACTTGTGCTAGCTTGCAGGATTCTAAATTTCATACCAACCAAATCCAGGTTTTCTTCTCCCTTACATAGACTGAGGTCTACTTTCACTCAGTAGGGCTGTAACTGAAATCTTTTTTACCTCCTTAACTTCTCTATTCCTCACTTTCTACATGGAGTTGAGTCAAGCAGTGTGGTCATCACTTACAGTCCCTTCATCACCCAAGTGTTGTGTTTGATTTGGCTTTTGCCTCGGGGAGCTCACTAAGCCTGCGGCCAGACTTGCTCTTCTGACATCTTTGTTTTTGCCATTGAAGAGGTGGACCAAATGATTTCTAGTCCACTGTTCCTCTACACAGGATAAAGTAACATTCACAAGTTCAACAGAGGGCTACGTCCCACCAGCCAACTCCAAAACTTTCATCCACAGCCTGATCACCCTCACAGAGCACCCCAAAACTGGAAAATGTTTGAGGGAAAAATGAGAATGTGAAATCTCCCAGGCACCTATCACCAGCCAAAATGCAATGAAATAGACTTACCCTTGGAGTATGAATTTTCTAGAAAATCTACAGGTTTTGCATATCGGCTTGGTGGTTCTCACAGTGCTAGTGCTCATTCCTTCTCAGGGGTAGAGATACTGGAAAAAAACAGGAAAGAAATCTGATGTAGTTGATGCAATCACAGTCAAAGTAGCATGCCATTCATACCTTTCTACGTCCTGGGAATACTTTTCCTAGGATGACGCATCATCATTCTGTGGGATGGAGGCAGGCCGCCCATTCAGAAATCATCTGAATTTCAGCCAAGACAGTAAACTTGAATTATTCATGAATGCCTGTTACCAGACTTGCTTTTTGCCTTTTTTTTTTTTTTTTTTTTTTTTTTTTTTTTTTTTTTAAGAAAAGTGGATAAAATCTCTCTGCTTTCTTCAGCGTTCTAACTTTGAACAGCTGGAAATCTCCAGTGCAAATCAGCAATAATTAATGCAAGTCACAGACTAGACAGGTAATCATGTGAAATTTATCAGGTACATATGAGAGTCTATTGTCAGGGTGCCTTTGTGCTTTATAAAGGAGTTTTCAGAATGTGCTTGGTCAGCAATAATGAACATAAAAATCAGTCTGAGAAGAAAAAGGCATTTCTAGAAAATTGTTGGGTTTTAAATAAAAAACTGCATATTTTGGATGTAGGTGACTCTAAAACAGATGTAGCAATTTACCTTTAATGCAAATCTTCTGAAATGCACTGTACCCATAATCATATATTTCAATTTATAGATTAACGACATGGGAATTTATCAATTCTCATCAATAATATGGATTTGTATATAACCATTATTTCTGTGACCCAAACCAAGGTATTTAATATTTTTATGATAAGCCACAGTCTCTATTAGTGTATTTTCTAGGTGTGTTGTAGCTCAGAGTGGCAGCCAAATGAAGACAGGTTTGGACCACAGACTGCAGTTCAAAAACTTTCAGAATATGTGTATTGGTGAGTATACGCATAAAGGCATTCCTATTCACCCTGCTAAATTAAGGCCTATTAGAGTTGCTATCCCTCATCTGTTACATATTACTGGGAATATTTAATCTATTTAATTGTTTCAATTTCACAGTGTGTTAAAACTCCTCCCTTTTAAAACATATTGGCATTTTATATGGGAGACATACCTTTGAGTTGTCCCTGACAACCTATCTGCAGTTATTTCAGTCTTTATTTCTTTGTGATTACAGTTGTTACTCCAGTTTTCACTCTTTACTCATTGCTTGAATTTCATGCTCATCATTTAGGAATTGTTGATACCTAATAGCATGATCACTGCTCTGTTGTAAATATGACAAGAAATGAGACGTCTCAAGGAATTTATAATTGAAAATAGGTTGACAGTCATAGTCACTGCACTGCATTCCAAAGTATCCTCCCTGGCTCTGTTTTCTCTTTTCCCTTCTGGCTTCCAAATATTTTGCAAACTGAATTAAATTTAGAGCACTGGCTCTGTGGTTCATAACTGCTCACCAAATCCCTTCTGCAGCTTTTGCAGCCTTGTCTTTGCTGGGTGTTGATGTAAAGATTTGTACCTGGGTTTGACATTGCTACTTTCATAGAGACAAAAAAATGTGGTACCCAGGCCACATAATTTCCATTCCCTCCCTGGATATCCAGCCTCTGATTTGATGTGCAGAGGAGAAGGGCAGCCTTGTCCCCCTTAGCCTCCTCACATCCCATGTGCTGGATGTGAGGAGTCTGGACATGTGCTGGACATCACCTCACTCATCTCAAAGACAATGAGTTTTGTTCCTTGTTTCTGCAAACTAATCTGATTCAGCCCATGGCTGCAAAATCTGTATTAGATCCAATGAAAATGGTGGGAGGATACAGCCCAGAGAGGAAAGAAAAGGTGAGGAATAATATTGAACTACACCACGGAGTTGCACTGAAATCATTTACATCATTGATAGATTTAAAAGCAGTTGTTCTGATGAGTTGCTCCTAAATCCTTGAATAGGAGACTAGAATATGGAAAAAGAATTAATAACAAGTGACTAATGTAATTATTGTCCTTCCTTACTGGAAAACTAAAGCTTTCTAGAATGCAAGTTCAAGTTAAAGATACAAGTAGACAATAAAAGGAAAGATTGTGTGAAGTGTATGCCATTTCTTTTGGAGAGCTTATTGTATGAAACATGTATCTTTTATAATTTTAATTTCAAACAGGGAACATAAGATGTTCTTCATTTTGTAAAAAGCAATCCTTTCTTTTGGAGCTTTTGAAGGTTTTGTATCAAATTTTATTGCTATCTAGATTTCATTCATCTCACACTTGCCCTCTTTGCAGGTAAGGAGGCATGTCCTCAGGTCATGTCTGCATCCCAAGGCATGAATAGTTCATCTCTGCAAGCAGGTCAATATCAATATTCCCATTCATGATCATATTTCTTCTTTGATGTTCTCGGTTTGATTTTTTTGCATACTCTAATGATAAACAGCTTTGATGAAGAATGCGTTGACTGAAGAGAGTTTGAAGGACCCCTGCATGAAGTGATGTAGGTCTCTTAAAAATATATATCCTGTTTCCTTCATCTGCAAATCTGTCTGAAAGAGGGCTGCCTCAGAGAATGTCTGTGAATAGAGCGAAAAGCAAAACCTGACACATGTAAAGGACTAGTAAGTGTGGCAAAGATTTAGGATTGTCACTTGCCATATGGGCATGCCAAGTAAAGAAATGCAGCAAAGTGTTTTTGCCTTCTTTGCTGAGGGGGAGGCCTAGGACAAATACCTTAATTGGTTTCTCTTCTGTTGCATTTGAGTTTTCAAGCATAAAGATTTATTTATGTATTTATTTATTAGTGTTAGAAAATTATTTCTGAGGCCCGCTGCCCTCAGTGCTTCCTTGTCTCCTTCTTTAAGAGAGAAAAAAGTAGGCAAATATGGAGCAAATCATTATTTTGCAATGATTATGTGGTATCATTGGAATTTCCACCCTGACTGCAGATGGCTCAAGGTCTTGCAGCCTAATTTTTGACAGCAAGAAAATGGATCAAAAGGCCTCTTTTCTCACATCCACAGATAATACTCCAATAAATACTCTAAGCTTCTCCCATTTAATTTTTTTTTTTGGTTTGTGATGAGCATTATATCCTCAGACTGGAAGAAGGAAAATAACTAGCAAACTATCCTGTACATTCTACATAAATCTTTCTGAGGACAGAGATGTGAAGATTAGACATATGTTAGGAATCCCAGTCAGGAATCTGTCTTCATCTTGTGCCCAGAATTGCCTGAAAAGAAATTAAGTGGAACACCATAGCTGCTCTCTTCAACTTCTTCTTTGCTTGGAATTGTAAATGCAAGGAAATATTTTGCATTTCTGGTAATTTTGTAGGGACTTGTGTAGACTCCTGAAGAGGGAAAGGGTTTGACGAAGTTAAAGCACCACAGAATCTGAGGTGAGGGTTAAGGAATTGCAAGTGATGGGACAAGATGAGATCTCAGTTAATGCCACAGTACATGGAGGAAGCTCCAGGAGAGCTGCACCCCTTGGTGCATCATTTCACTCCCTAAAAGGGGAATGGCTCATGCTTATCAAATGAACAGTGTTCACCATCCCCTTAGGCCCTGGACAAAAACCTGTTGGGCTTACAGACATATTAGTGTCTCTTGTAGCTACACTAATCTTGGAACAAAGTGTGTATTTTTCACACTGAAGGTCAATGAGTAATTTATACTGGTATGATGTTCTTGCTTGTGTGTTTTACAGGGACAAGGTGCAAAGTCTGCAGCAGGTATTATAACATTAAGTGAGCCAGCTGACAGGAGCAAGGTGTGGAATGTGTAATAGATTTATGTTCAGATTGCTATAATGCCCACCCTTAGAAAGATGAAAAGCTCTCTAGTATTTGTACTCCTTCCCTTCAAATTATTGACCTCAATTAATGATCAGAAGTTTGTGTCAATAGGCAATAAATTGAACAAAATAAAAATTCCCTGGGTTGAGGCTTTTGCCACTGATCATGTTGGAGGACCTGAATACTCAGATGAAGGAGAAGAACAGAGAGTCAAAAAAAAAAAGTTTGCATAGGAGACCCTGGGTCCCAACTAAAGAACGAGAGAGAGCAAGGAAATGAGGCAAGGACAGTTATGGGGTTTATTACTTTGTGTAGACCATGCATTTCTTGGCTAGAGTCAGGAAAAACAATGGTCTTGCAAGGTTCATGTGGCATTTTTGGGTATGTACCTATGTGACTGCAGACATATGTTTATGTCTGTAATGCACCCAAAACGGTAACTAAGCCAAAGATCGCAGCTGTGTGTCTGGGGTTGGAGCGTGTTGAGGTCACTGCAGTGCTGGGAAGTGATGCTGGTGTAGTAATTCCCTCATTGGTCACCATTTTAATGGTGGGATACCTCAAAAAAAGAGATTTCATCCAGCTATGAAGTTTTTCAACTTTCAGTCAATGCATTTTGTAGAACTATTTGCTACTAGGTTGATTATCCATTTAGTATCACAGGTCTCCTCTGCTGGAGAGTGTTAGATCACTATCAGGTCTGCTCAAGTGCTTATCTTTTGTGATAGAATGAGGACAGGCTTTCCAGCCCTGGAAACACACATTTCATTCATATACCTTATTTTGGCTTCTTTGAAATGTGGTCACGGGCAGATAAACTCCTGGCCTGTAAATAGGAAAGGGGAAAGTTGAGAGACCATGATCTTTTGAGTCTTTTCATTTTTGCAATTGAATTTGTCTTTTCCTGAAGTCTGTGTATTTGCAAAATACCAGATTTAGAACTAGAAATATCCATGGTTCTTAGACTTGTGTCATACAATGCAGGTATGTTGTCCTAAGAAGATTTTTACAAGTGGCTAGGTTTTTTCCTACAAGAACAAGGAGCTGTCTGGGTCTATTTAGCGCCTTAAAATTTCCTGGTCCTTCACAGAACTTTAGCTGGATGTTTTTAGGAGAGTTTAATCAAATTGGCTGCTTTTGGCATGAAAAGTCAGTTTTTTGAGTCATCCCTTCCCCACCAGGAAATGCAGCCTCTGTTATGCTGCATAGGCAGCATAGGCATTGCTCCAAATAGGGAAGCAGCTGAAGCTGAACACTTGAGGAAGGTGGTGTGAATTTTCCTTTCCGGATACGGCTGCATGGAATGGAGCAGTGCTGTGAAAAGATATTCTTATTTCAATGCAGAGTCCCACTGAAGTCAGTGGATTTGCATTTACAGACTGTTTGAAACATGGGGTCCACAGCTTTGGCTGTTAAAAACACTGATATTCACCATAGCCTAGACTGAAGCAAGATTAATATTTTTTTAATATGTGCACAATACTGCAGCTGGGCTTCATTGTTCTGAATTCTTCTACATGTACACATTTCTCTGTCAATATGAACTACAACAGAAACCCAACTGCAACTGCAAAGCATGAAAATACTAGAAATACGTCAAACAATACATTTCTGTCCTAAAGCTCTAATACATTATGTGGTGTGTATTTGGAAAATGAGGTATTGTGATTTAAGGCCTATCCTGCTTAAGTTAAATTGCTGTGGAAAAGAAGAAAAGAACTGAGAATGAAAGAATTAAAATTGGCTTTTCTGAAGCTCTTCTGAGCTGGAATGAGTATCAGCAATATGATACTTGGGGTAGGGAACTGCCAGGATCTGCCTTATTGGAGTAGAAGAACTTCACAAAAAATCTCTCATGAATGTCACAAAAGTTGCATTTACTATTATGATATATTGTCATGATTGTGTCTTAGATGCAAAAATCTTATTTGTTCTCTCCATTTCCTCTGCACAGTCACTGTGGTGGGAGTAGGATCAGGCATTCATTAAATATTTTGTTCTGTGCTCAGTCTGTCTGCACCTCCCTCTCTCATGCTCCTTTTAATCTTTCTGAGCAATTTTCTCTTTTCTTGCAGGGGTGACGGAAACGATCCTTTGAAGCAACCAGCTTTGACGTTTGGAAAAAAGAATTAAAAACCAAAAGAATGCTCTAATTAAGGAAAACATCAGTTAAAGCTCAAGAAGAAACCTAAGATTTTGATCAGTTCTTTCATGTATGCCTGACAACTGCACAGCACCAGCAGAGGGGCTCATTAGAGGGTGCTTACCCAAAGTCCAGATGAAGGAGCAGAAAGTGAGTGATATGCAAGACTGCTGTGTGGAGGAAAACTAAATATTGGCTACCCTTTGCCTAACACAGGTTGTGATCAACTGCCCAAGTAGTTCAGGAAAAGAGAACTTTTGTTTACAGTGGGGCTATTTAACTCTGTTTCAGAAGGGAAAATGGGCTGAAAAGGATGTGTATGTTTTCCAGTGTTGGTTTCACTGAGAATCAAATCCTCTGGTTCCATGTGCTTGCCTATAGGTGGGCTTAATTAAAAGTTTTTTCAATGCCATTTGGTTCAAGTGTTTTTTCTTCCCCAGTGTTATCCCTGTCGCAGAGGCTAATGCTGATACCTTGATGCTCACAGTACGGTAGGTTGAGGACGTCCTGAGAGTACAAACTTCACCTTGAGTCCCCATGTTTTGTGGGCACCTGCTGCAAAGTGCTGAATTTGGGTGTTGTGGGAGCTGAGTCAGCCCTGCTGCACGCAGGATTCCCCCAGCTCATCGTCCCAGCTGCAATGCCACTGTGGATAAGCAATTTCTTTCATTATGAAAATTGTACACATTGTAATGAGATTTTGTGAAGGGTCTCTGCGGGGCTGGGGAGGGTATCAGGGGTTAGCGGTGCCTCAGCCAGACAGTTCACAGAATCCATAACAGTAGTGAGATACGGTTAAAAAAAAAGAATAATTACAGCATGCCCACACAGCCCTTTGAAAGGCTGTTGAACTGGAATTATATAAATCACTTGCATTGTTTTACTCACTTTCCTTTTTTTTTGCTGAGTGAGGAATAATTTTCTACAGTGAAGTTGTGTGCTGCTGAGGCATTTTGCAGATACTTTCTTAATTAATTTAGTGGTTTTGGGTGAAAATACTAGCAAGATGGGTGGAAGTCACAGAAGCCTCTGGTTTCAGCCAATTTTGGGTGTGTCCATCTCCTGGAATGAGTGGTCTTCATTTAGTTATAGGGTTTCTTGCTCTGAGCCTGTAGACAGTTCATTATCTGCATCTTTTAAAATACAACCACAATCCCTCCTATTGGAAAGCTGCACACCCACGGGAGGCACAGTGGATTAAAAGAGCACAGAGGCAGAAGGTGACGGCACTTTGGTAATCCCAGGAGTTTATTGCTGGCATTGATAATCTGCCTGTGTAGGAAAAATAAATTTTGAGAAGTGATGGCTTGTGGAGGTAGCACTATGGTGTGAAGACTTTTACTGCAAGAATCCATAGGCTTTATCCTTCAGCGTCTGTTTGTCATCAAACACCATCCCAGGGACCCGGGCAGCTTTTGCCTGGCTGCTTCAGGTGCTTCTCTTCAGAGGTTGCTGCCCTTTCCTGGCTTACACATGGTTGCAAGACACTCTCTAATGGACTGCAGAAGGAGCCTCCTCATTGGGGAAAGACTCTTGACTGATGGGTTCTGGTGTCTTCCTGCTCCTTCAAGGGCACCTTGCAGAAATTGCACTGCTGGGGCTGAGCAACAACCTTTTCCCCTGGGCAGAAAGATCTTTTTATGGACAATGGTTTTTTTTTTGAGGACAACAGATAAGATAATTCCTGACTACTCTGGTCATCAGAGTGCACAATGCCTGTGCAAGTGGAACAGTTTCTGCCAACTTTGCAGTTATCATGGTGGTGCTCCAGAGATCTCCACAGCATAGCTGAGATGTGGATGCCTGTGTGGCAATTATTTTCTCATGCACAAGTACAGCATAAGTTAAATAAAGGTACTTTCTGGAAAAAAATGTGCTCTGAACTACTGAAATCCTGAACTGCTGGCAGAACAAGGAAGAGACTGTTCTTTACTTCTTCAGTCATCAGGCTTTTGCTGACAAATATTTTGGCATGCATACCACACACACACACACACACACACACACACAATAACTGACCATATATTTATGTAACCTCCTGAAAAAGTGAGGATTGTGCTAGTGTGAGATTCTACAGCCCTATCTGATGCCCACTGTGACAGAAAATAAGATCTAATAGAGTAAGTCTAGTTTTAGTTGTATAGCACACTCCCAGAACATTTACTGGCAGCAGATATGGTGATACCATTTTAAAATTGACTCCTTTGATATCTTCCATCAGATCTGAAAAAGAAGTCTGTTTCCAACAGATGTTTGTTGGGGCTTTTTGGCTGAAGCATCTTCCCAATCTTTTGACAAATTCAATGTCTCAACACTCTGAATCTAACACCCACCACCCCTAAAATACTGTCAAAGCAAGTGGCTTTCTTTAGAAATGCCCTTTTTCCAAGCTTGGGATGCTGCAAATTCCTCTTCAGATGCACTAAGTCTAGCTTGTGGGAGGATCTGATGATGTCCTCTCTTTTTATCTTCATCTGTAGCATATCAGTTGTTCCTGCCCTGTAGCCCTGATGGCTGATCCCCCCTGCACACACCCCTCTGGCCTGCCTATGGCTATTAATGAGGCTGGAAAGTGAGTTTCTTGGTGCTGGTCCTGGAAGCTGCCACAAGCAAAGGCTGGAAGGTAAAGTCATGTCACCAGATCACATGGTGATCAGAGAGTAACAAGTATTATTTCCACCTGCTGACTAAGAGTGACAGTTCTGTGTGACAGACAGTAAGTATTTTGATCATCCTTGCTTTGTAGATTATCTCCCTGCAAGAGGAGAGTAGGTGGGTGAAGAGGACTCTGAAAAAAGAAAGGATGTCCCTTCCCTTAGGGAGCAATTGAATCTGGCCAAGGGAGAGAGAGATATGGATCCTGGGGTGAAGCAGAGGAAGCAGCAGCAGCAAAGCAGCAATTTGAAGCACAGTGGGGAAATTAGAGGCTGCTGAGTAAAGCTGTGAGCACACTTCAAGCTCTGCTTATGTAAGAGAAAATGTCTGAGAGAGCTGAGTGTGCATAGCTGCAACCCACCAAAAAACCCTAAAAGATAGCTTGAAAGCAGTGGTCTGCTTTTCTAGGGCACAATGGACAGGGAGAGATGTGTTCATAAACCTCTTAAATTATTCCTCTGTCCAAGTGACTCGTAGACACTTGTCATTGTCTGATCTAAAAAGTCAACAAGTCAGGTTTTTGGTGTAGGGAAGACTAAATTTGAACACCTTCTAGCTTGTCTTTGAGGAACTCCCTGTGAAAGAAAAGGTCAACAGATTTGTATAAATGCTGGAATTTGTACAAAATCTGGAATTCCATCACACAATCTGGTGATTTTCATAAAATGAATTAGCAATCTGACTGGATTGACAATAATTTTTAGTAGTAAATTACATTTTTCTCTCGTGTTACCAAAATTTTTGGAAAATCACGGGACTGAATCATCAGCTCACTATAAATATATGGTGCTTTTCCATCCTCTGTGCCTGGGATCTGCTCTGAGGGCCTTGATCTTTGCACAGCAGTTGACATCTAATTGTCTCCTCCATCACGGGATTGTACACCTGAAACTCTGAGAACCTTCCTAACCAAAATGTTTGTTCTCACTTTGCAATATTTTGGGGTGGGTAATGCTTTTCTCTGTCCTGAGGGGTAGAGGGCACTGGCAAGTGCCTGGAGAAGTGGTCACATTAAGTGTGTGAACCTTTCCTTGCACAGCTTTTCTCCTCTCCATCTCTGTTCCACTGGCATCTCTTGGGGCATGAACTGTTTTGCACTGTGAGAAAGAACCACAGTAAAGGGAAAATAGGTAATTCCCACAGGAAAAAAAACCCCATTAATAGTACACAGCTGAACTTGAAAAATGTTGTACAAATCACGTTGAAACTCCTCAGTAGATTTGTAGCTGTTCTAACCAGTCTTCTGCATCATGGAATCTTCCCCTACATATTACTCATTAAACAAAGGTATTTATTAGAGCAGCATGTGGCATAGATAACATCTCTAGTGCAGAGGAAAGAAGCTCAAACGAGTCTTTAGAACATGCCTTGCTTTTGTGTGAATGGCAGGTACAACACATGCCTGAGGCATAGGTGCAGGATTCCCACCACGGGAGCAGGCAGCAGCCAGCAGATGCCCTGCATTTGCTCCCACCCACCTCAATCATCTCTGCCTGTTGCCCTTGGGACGCTTTTCTACCTCATTTTTCTTGGCTGCTCCATGCAGCAAACTTGCAGCTGCTCCTCGAGGGCAGCTTTTAAAATCGGTACCTTTCACTTCTTTCCTTGGGGGCTCCCGAGTGTCTCATGATTTTCAGGGGTCCACCCAAAGGGACAAACACAAAAGCCATACTCCTGGCAGGTGGGTTTACGTTCAGCATGTAGGAGGCTGCAGAGTCACTTGGAAGATGTTTCAATTGCAAAGCTAAAAGGAGGTTGAAAACCCCAGTTTAGATAAGAGCAGGAAGGTTATACTTGTAATCTTGTATGTTTTGGCTGCTGGATCATGGTCATATTGGAGCAAAGACCTTCTCCAAAGAAATCAAATTACACAGGCAGCATTTCTGATGACACACAGAGGCCTTTCCTTCAGTTATTTGGATAGGTTGTTCATTTTTCTCTGCTGATAAGCATTTTTCTCTTCTAAATTTTTTGAACTATCTGTCCTCAGGATATCAGCACAAAAAAATGCCTTAATAATGGTACCTTGCTTCACAAGCAAGGATGTTTCTCTCACACACAGCTGTTCTTTGCAGATGTCCTGGTATTTTGACCAAGAAGCTGAGTTGCTTATAATGGCAAAGTTGTCCTTTAGGCAGGAATGTTACATTCCTATCTATGTATGCACTTATCTGCATGGATATGAGTTAGCCTTTTGAAAATATAAAACCTACACACTTTGGATCATGATGGAGTATTAAGATATCTACTGACATTCTGTTTTGTACATCTTCCAAAGTCTCCAGCTGCTTCCTGAAGGAAGTAATGCTCATGAACAGCCGGAATTTTCTCAATCTTCCATTATTGCTCCTCTCCCTCACAGTGAGTTGTTCAAAGGTGTCTCTGCTGATGCCTCACTGATTTATGGAGCCAGTAGAGGCCAGCAGCTTAAGCTGAAAAAACTTCTAACCTTCAAATATATAAGATTTGGATTTGCTGTTGGAGAAAGGTCAGCTACAAGGTGCTGCTGCAAACGTGTGTTAGCCAAAGGATAAACGAGGTAGAACAGATCTGAACAGTTTTGGGCAGCAAAGTAATTACGGGAGCAACATATCTGGATACATTGAGAGATCAAACACAATGGTTTTTTTTTTTTAATTTGGAAAAAGTAGTGGCTGTTCAAAGACAAATAGGATATGCTGTTGAAGTCTTAGAGAAATTTCAGATCTTTTATGGTAATATTTTGAAAGAATTGTTTCAACAAACAGCAAATATGTAAAGATTTATGATTTCATTGCTTTTAGTCTGGCATCAGAGAGTTGCATGCATCTAGCATGTTATGTATTAATATCATTTTGGTGAATGGGTTTTAAATAAGATATTATCATTCCCTACACCATTACTAGTGTGCTGCTATTAATATTTAAAATCTATTATATAGGGCTACTGTAAGTTTGTTCTTCAGGGTATTAAAAACAGTACATAAAAAAGAAAACAGACTCCCTTAAGGAAGAGCCTCAGCAGCAATAAACAATTTGTTCAAAGAACAAATAAAATGAAAAATATTAAAATTAAAGTATTTTTGTAGGAAGTTGAAATCCCTGCAAATGATACATGTGGGCTCTTCAGCTGAAGACACCACTAGCACTTAAACTTTTAATGATATGAGATGTAAGAATCCCTTTTTGTAATCAGGGTAATGCACCCAACACTGGCATGAAATGTGGCAACCCCTTAGTAGCAAGGCCAACAGCAGTCCAAAATTATTAATCACCTAAAATCTTAGAAAAATGCCCAGAGAAATGCTATAATCAATTCCCTGGGCCTGAGTGAGAGACTGATTTGGAAGGGCAAGAGCATGACAGCAAGAAACTACCTGCATCAGTATGTGCAGCAGACCACTGCAGAAACAGCTTTTACCTCCTGCGACACTTCAAAATTCAAATTATTACCTTTTGTCTGTTTTGATTCGGTTTCTGTTGTTGGGTTTTGTTTGTTTGCTTGTTTGTTTGGTTTTGATTTGTTAGTTTGTTTTTATTAGAGCTGCTCTGCTTTTGAGGAGGTCATGAGACAGTGTCCTGGATGCCAGAATCCCAATACCTGCTGACCAGGGAGAGGCAGGGACAGTGTAGTCCTATGTGGAACATGAGGGAGGTTTGGGAAAAGAAAGGACAAGGGGGCAGTGGTGTGTGCAGCCCTATTGCAGGGTGAGGAAAAGTAAACCTCTCTCCATGCGCCCTGCCAGCGTGGGTGGGAATGGGGTGAGAAGGCAGCAATAACTTATTTGGTATATTCCTGTTGCTGGTGGGTCTTGTGCTAGGGATTCACAGGATTCACCTTGTCACTGTGCAGTTTTCTCATGTCCAACAGGGCAAGAGCCTGTTTCTTCGCCCAGTTCATAGTGAACAACTCACACCGAAATTAATAGCTGCAAAGAAAAGACAGAGATGGATCCTCCCTCAAGCAGCCAGTCACTGTTGTAGTTTTGTTCCTACAGATGCTGTGTGAGACCTGCCTGCAAATTCAGCATTGAATCAAAGCAGAACTTCGGGTCCCTGGCATTCTGGACAAGCATTTTCAGCCCCCAGGTGCATTGCTTATTCTCAAGGCAGACTCACTGGCTGGGATCAAAAATGTCAGATCTTCCTAATAAATGGTTCACTCAGAAATTACCCAATCCTGGTTAGTTTACAAAACAAGATGGGACACGGGAGGATCTCTCTCCTCACTATGGTTCATAGTCCACTCCTGTCTGGCATGGTGGGTTTGTGGCTGGGGACCCCTGCCAGACTTCCCTGAGTGAGTGAAGCAGCCGAATGTGCAAAAAGAGCAGAGATCCCACCCAGCGCCTCTGCAGAGTACCACAGTGCTGTTACAAGGAGCTCTGCTCAGGCTGACACTGCCCTGAATTGCATTGTCAGAGATGCAGGGTTTTGAAATGTCAGCTGAACCACAGATCCTTTTCCTTTTCTGCTGACTGTCAAGTTGAAACTTCTACCTTATTTCATATATCCTCCAATGCTGCCAAAACAACTTCAAAATAAAAAGTGGTTCTAGTGCTGAAACCTGTTTGTGCTGAACCCATGGTGGCAGCCATCTACTGCTGTACTTATGCTTAACTTACCAGGACACCTGGAGATACCTTGATGCTGCAAAGTTTTTGGTCCTCTGAGAAGCAATAGAGGATGTGACATAGAATGTTTCAGACACATCAGTGGTACGTCATACCACCTCTTTTGCTGTAAGTAACCTTACATGCATTTTGATGTTTTAGCTGTTGCAGCTATTTTGCAAAATAGTTATCAGCATCTCAGACAGATGCTATGACAGAGCCAATTAATTAACGTTAGTGAAGCATTTGGTATTCTTGTATAAAAGACACTACAGAAAAACAAATTGTTATCCCTTTGCAAATCAATATTCCACTCCATTCCTAAATACTTGAATTATCTTTGGCTGATTGTAAAAACCAAGACAGAATTGCCTGAAGGCATCCTTAATCATAGATTTTTCCTTTTCAGATGAAAAAAAAAATCTGTAGTGAACAGTTTCACTAGCCAAGAAACAATAGAGAGGCTTCCAGGCTAGGGTGGTAATTACTTTGTGGCTAGAGAAGGGAAGGAGCCTGAGAAAAGCACCCAACTTCTAAGCTGCTCAGGCTATGAAGGAAACCAAAGGCCTAGAGCTTTGGTTGAGAACTAGAAGTTAGAGTTTTTTATCTTCATTGTCCTACAGTTGAGAAAATTATTTAATCACTTACTTCTGCCTTGGTTGCCTTGGTGCGTTCCCTTTTCCAGCCATTGTGACTGTACCTTTGTACCACAAGTCCAATTTAAAACGTTGTGATTACTGTTTGTCTTGACATCCCTTGAGCTTCTCATCTTCAGCTTCCCGGACAACAATCCCCAGATACAACAGCAGGGACGTGTAGAACAAGCGTGCACACAAACACTGCAACTGTGTCCAATAAAGTAAATCCAGGCTCATATTAATTTTAACCAGCTGGTGAAAACTAAGCTGTCTCTGCTCTTACTAAAGGAGTTTTTAAAAAATGACTGGTTGTGAGTTTTTGTTCTTGCAGAGGGAGGGAAATATCTGCCTCCAGTAATACCTGTGGGATGAAGTTGCTGGAGTGGGCATGCTACAGCTAAGCCAAGGCCACTCTGGCAGTCATACTCTTCCACAGTGTGAGATGGCACTTTTCCACATCCTTTACCCCCTATCAGGACATCAACCTTTTTCCATTAACTCGTCCTTCCTGCAGCTCCATGGTTTCCTGTGCTTGTTCTGGAGTGAATTTCCTTCCATCCACTACTTTGTTATGCAGCTTTTACTTCAGGAGGCAAGAGGTTTGCCTTTGTTTTGATAATTGGGAACTGCTGAGGACACAAAAATGGACTACCAGCTATCACCATTTCCCAAAGCCTTACAAACTCTTTCTGCTGCCATAGCTGAGACATCTGAAAAATATACACATCAGCATACAAGGCATCAGGATATGTTTTCTTAAAATTAACTTTACCAATCTCCTGCCTCTTTGGCAGCCTGAGAATATGAGCACCAAGGTCTCCAACAATGCATGGATGACCATGTTTTTTGAAGACCTGCCTTGAGCTTGGCAGCGCAGCCCAGCATGACTTCTACAGATGTTCTCACTGCTCACCTTGGCCTTTACTGCTGCCACTCAGGCTGCCCTGGTCATTAATATGGTTGGCAGGGTAAGAATTAATACTTGGTTCCTACTTACAGGTGACTCTCCACCAGGCAGTTTTGCTGCCCTGGGAACTGGGGCTGACTACAGTTATAGCACTCCTAGTCTTCTTCCTGATGCTCCTATATCTCTGTGGAACTGACAGGGAGCAATAAAATCAGTTGATGCGTTCTCAGAACTGTTTCCTCCACGGTAGAACTGTTTCCAGTGTAGCTCTGCTGTACTAAACTCTGCCCATCATCTCTTGCACTTATACTAGCAATAAGTGTAAGTATGCAGATTAGACCCAAGCAGGAAGATGATGAGTTTTTCTTCTAATGCAGCTGGATTCATTGGACTGGTAGCAAAGTATGCTGACTGGTGTGACCCCATCTGGCACCAAAATTTATTTGAATTCTTTGTCGTTTTCTCCTGATGCGAAAATTAAGTATTTCTCACACCAAGATACCCTATTGGGGTGGTATTTCACCTATCTAGCATAATCACAAATTATTCCAGCAAAGTGAGGCTCTGATTCCATAAGGGGTTCCTAACAGAAGTTTAGTTCCCGTGCTAGTTTTGATGGAAGCCAGTTGAGCTGTGGAGAAGTACAGAGCTCATTCAGCTCTAGCTATGATCCTGTAGTTATCACTGAAGTTCATTGTAAGTACCAATTTCTCTTGGGTTTTTGTTTACTTGTAGGTTTTAAAGCAAAGCTTCTGGAAAACTTCCAGAGAGAATGTAACCTGTGCATTTTTGCTTTGTTGAATAAACAACTGAAAATTTTTGGGGCTTTTGATGACAAATTCAGATACCTGTTCCTACCAAAAAAGTATGGCCCAATAGTGATTCTGTAACACTTGGATCAAAGACCCAATTCAGGTTCCTTTCCATGATACATAATTGTGTTTTAATCATTTGGTTTATATTTTATAAAACAGACAACTTACAGGAAAACAGACAGTGATGAAAATGTCACTTTCACAGGTTTCAGTTTGTCCTAGGGACCTACTGTTTGAAAAAAATGCCAGATGTGGAGAAGAAACTGCTCCTCAATTCTAAGACTAACCTTTCCGTGCATTCAGGGACAAGGGCAACCAGGGAAATTCCTCTCATTCCTCCACTGAAGATTTGGAAGCGCAAAGTTGTCTTCCTCAGATTTCTGGGTTACTTAGGCTAATGAAAAATCATGGCTTACTTTTATGCTGGATTGCAGCTTTACGGCTTACATGACTCTTGGACTACTTAGTCATGAACTTGGTTGTTTCACCATTTAATCATGAAAGACAACATGAACTTGGCTGGTATATATGATGACCCAATAACAACTCACACACTGCTGCTGTTTTCTTTGCAGTCAGGAAATAGACAAGTATTGCTTTTAAAGTGTAATAATTTGCCCTGAACATTGCAAAAGAGGATTCTTACTTCTCTATTAGATTCCTTCATATACCGTCACTATTTAAAGTCATTCTAGTTGGAACGCAAACTGAATCCGATTGTTACAGTAAGTGGTGATGTCCAGCTTCCACTGGAAGATTGAGAAGCACAAGCAGTCCCTAAGACTAAGACTTGGCCCTACTAAGACCATGTAGGTTGAAACCTATGGTACTGTGATGTGGTATAGTGTCACCCTGATTTTTCAGCCTTCTCTTTGTCTCTCACAGTTTCATAGTTCTTAGGTTGTTTCTCACACACGGGTGTTATAAATAGAAGCAATGTTTTCCTTTAGTCTAGGCAGTTTACATTCTTTGTCTTTGAGATACGGACAGCTGATGGACAGTTGCCTTGACCAACGGGATGGGGAGAGGTGTCAACCGTCTCCCCCAACCCTTGGCCTTTGTAGAAATGCTTTAAAAGTGGAGTCAGATCTTTTAATAAACAGTTCATGCCTTCTCACCAAAGTGAGTGTGTGTGTGTGTGTCTGTGTGTCGAATAGAGACAGTATAGTGGCATTAGCACGCAAACACAGCCGTCATTTGACATTGCTTCTTGGCACTGCCATTCCCTCAAGCAGGGCAGCTGAAGCAGGTATGAGACCAGTGCCTGCCAGATACCCCAACCAAGCTATGATTTGGTGCGGCTGAAAGTCAAGGTGGAATTGATTTCATAAAACATCCTTTGGTTTAAACCCTTGCAAGTTAAAAATCCCGTAACTCAGCTCCGGCCAGTCGCACGCTGCTCCAGCAAAACCCTCGCCGGGAGCGCTGCACACCCGGGTCTGCGTGCCATTGGAAGAAGGTGTGATGCTTCCCAGTGGCCTTCAGCTCCTCCAGCACTGGAGCACCTGGAGCAGCATCATTTCTCCTCGACACGCGTGGACGCGCTGCTGCCCGCACCCGCACCTCCCTCCCGGGCACGAAGCGTCTGTGTCGCTGCCTGGCCGCTACTCCCTCGTTTCTCCGCGGCTGCAGCAGGGAAGGAAGGGGCTTCTTCCGCAGGACCACAAGCCNGACCCATCCGGGACCGCGACCCGCCCGGGACCGCGACCCATCCGGGACCCCCGACCCGCCCGGGACCCCAGACCCACCCGGATCGGGCCGCCAGCTCTTCCCTCGGGGGCGCCGTGCGGGGTCGGGCGCGGTGAGTGGGGGTCCTGCGGGGACCGGGTGATGCCTGTCCTAGCCGGGGCTGGCCCCTCAGGGCTGGGCGAAGGGGGAGCGGGTGTGTGCTCGGCGGACGCGGGCTGCGGTGCCGGCGGG
>WBMY01010596.1:79153-109293 GCA_013397315.1 Donacobius atricapilla | reverse complement strand
CGGCAGCGCCCCCTGCAGCCGCGGGGGAGTCACGGCAGCCGCCCGCCCGGCCGGGAGCCAGCAGCGCCCCTGCCGGCCGGGAGCGGAACTGCGCCCAGGGGAAAGCGCCCGTGGCCGAGAGAGGCTGGGTTGGGTTTGTGTTCTGTGGGTTTGTGTTCTGTTTGCCTGCCTTGCTGTACACATGCACTCCGGTAAAGAGCTGGTGTTCCTCTCCCATAGCTTTGTCTGAAAGCCCCTTAATTTCAGTCATAATAATTTGGAGAGAAGGTGGTCACATTTTCCATTCCAAGGGAGGATCCCCACCTTCCTTGGCAGATATCTTGCCTTCAAACCAGGACGCCTATCAGTGAAATCTGAATCAGTACAGTTCACAGTGCCAGTTAAAATACTTTCTCATGGTAATTCTGGTGTCCCTGACAACAGAAAGTGTTGGAAAATTTGAAAGACTTCGTTCTTATAAAATATCCAAGCCAGTTTTGTGTAACTAAGAAGGAGCTTGGAAAGTTCAGATAAAAAGCCAGATGTTGGCCCGAATTAGTGAGATTTGCTTGCATGAATCGAATTTGGCATTACAGCATGCTTCCCAAATTAATTCTGTCATGTATAATTTCAGTGTGAGTTGATTTTCTATTTTATTCTGCATGACTTCTGTTCATTTATCATTATTACGCTATTTCCTGGAGATACTCAGGCTTAAGTGTGTGACTGTATGACTTCCAGAATTGTCTGCAGTTACACAGACAGAAAATATTAATCCAAGTTAAAGGTACATTTTTCCCATGTAGTGTGTGCTGTGTTTCAGTCACCATTTCTCAGTTTACCTGAACATTTGGTTTGAAGAATTATCCCAGCCACAAATAAGAGAGAAGGTTTAGCTTATTGTACTCATGTACAGTAAATTCTTCCTTTTGCAGTTTCTAACATTGGTAATACACTCCTGGCATCATCTCTTTTAAATTTTTTGGCTGGGAAAAGAGTATGCAAAAGAATACTTATTAGCTGATTTAAATTCAATTAACTTCATTTCCCTTTCATGGAGTTTTTAACAATGCTTAATGAGAGATGTAACTGAATTGCAGAGCTATTACTTCCCTCTGAATACATCAAGATCTTTCCTGAATTCTCCTGAAAGTTTCTTGATCATTCACACTTTAATCCCAGCCTTTGTAATTATTTTGTAGCATATGAAAAGTCCCATAGATGCTAATTCCATTAACTTTGTCATGCTTATTTAACAAGTAGTTTCAGTTCCTCATTTATCTGCCTTAGTAACTATTGTTTATTGGTGATTTTTTTTTATGCCTTTAAACCCCTGGGTTGAGGCACTAAGACCACCCTGTGCTAGGTGGGGTATAAATGCAAAGCCAAGTGCATTCCCTGCCCTGCACATTAGTACTTTGGTTTTATGGCTAAATGGGGGAGATTCTCCTTAACTGTCTCATACTCAGACCTCTGCAGGCATTCAATTGCCACTTCAGCATAATTTTGAAAGTAAATCTCCAGTTTAGAGAAAACAAATAATTAAAACGGAGCACCACTGTTGTAAAAAAAAAATTGTGCTTGTTGGAAGATGAAAGAATTTTAAGTTTATAAAGACTACTTATCATCTTCATACATAGGCAAAAATGTCATGGTCTTTCCTCTCTTCTCTGCCTTGCTTTTCCTCTCATTCAAGCAAATGGGCTGATAAATGCTTGGAAGTTGTGTATCCCTCATGTTAGCCTCCTTGTTTGCTTGCCTTCTTTCGACAGCTTCTCCATTCACAGTGTTAAACAACAGGAGAAGAAAAACACTTAAAAAGTGAAAATACTCTAATGTCATGTAATCCTGTGAAGAAGGGTGTCCTGCTTCTCCCACAGATGGTCAAACTAGAAAGGCTCCTTTCTTGTCCTAAAGGCTGTTATGGCAAGAAGAATGATAAAAGCACGCTGAAATTTCACATTATTGCATTGCTGAAGTTACTCCTGTGTGTGGAGCGCTCTGAACTCTTTGAAGACTTGAGCCTGGGCTCCCATTTTGTGGGCAGCAGGGGGTCAGAGGCAGAGCTTGTGGATGCCAGAGCAGTTAACTGAGTTAGGCTCTTTCCTAAGCATTTCTTAAGCATTCCTCGTTTTTGCTTTGGTTTTCCATGTGGGGACACAGATGTCCGTGGATAAACATGCAGGCACACGGTGTTTACAGACTGAGCATGACAGCTGAGCCACTACTCTGAAACCAGCAGCCACCGCTCTGCTGGGTGTGCAGTGTGTCCTCCCTAGGGCCTGGTGTAGCCTTGTCTGGGGAATTAAGTGGAATATGACTCCCAGAAGCACGCATTATGTATCTGGATGATGTATTTCGTGTACTGACACAGCTGGAGGAAAATGTGTATGAAGCTTGCCCTTCTTTCCAGCCAGGAGAAGGCACGTCCAGCCAGCCCCTGGAAGGCCTCTCTGTGGTGATCCCATCAGCTGCTGGGAAGGTTGGATGCAGCTTTAAACTCTGGGACATACACTTGGATGCTGCTTGCTTCCTGCTGTTACAGGGAATGTAGAGAATGCTGCACATTCATGAAGGCCAATGGAATAGCTGCCGCATCTATTGGGATTCCTGCTCCATCCACCTGAGCTTTGCAAACCCTGCTGAGATATATGTGGTAGAGCCTTGAAGAGCTCAGAATGGCTTTCTGTCCACAAGCCCTACTGAACAATATATGCATAACTTGGGGCAGAGATCTGATCTTTGGGTATGACCCACCTCCTTATGTCTGGAGACAGGTTGTGATTTGGGATGGCCACAGTGATTAGGAGACCTGCTGGAGGGGTGTGAGGAAGCTTAGGTAGTCATTGCTACTGCCTTGGTTGGCTGCAGTGCTTTGTGCATGCATTCAAACATCCTAGATAAAAGCTAATAAATAAAAGCCTTTGCTTTCGTTCCCCCTTACTGGTGTTTTTTTTGCCTTTTTTTTTTTTTAATTGCTGCATCTGCTATGATGCACAATCTCCTGCCTGCCTCTATAAATGAGGCAGCAGTGGAACAGATTTTTTAAGCTGATAAAGAACAGTAAAAACCAGTGGGTTTAGTGGAATTTGAAGACCGTTTATACCACTGAGTGGCACAGTGTGCTGTACTGGAATAAAGTGCTGCAGGATGTGCCCTTGGTCAGGATTTGCAAAGTCATAGGGGGTATTTGAGGCTGTTTAAGAGAGACTTGCTTTGATTATGCTTTAAAAACACTTTCTTCTGCTGACTTCAGCAAAGCCCTTATCTTCCTACCTTGGGAACAGAAATCTTTAGGATGTGAGTGCTGCAGATCCTGCTCAGACCAATATTCAGTTTTGTTCTTAGTTTATGATGGCTTTGGCTTACTGTGAGGAAGGTAAATGGATTGTGGCTCTTTGGGTGGTGAGAGGAGATGTCTGAGAACAGTGACTCCAGCCCCAGTGCAAACAGATCTCAGTGTTCAAGTCTTGTTTTGTAGCTGCTGAAGGGGTGTGATGGACCAGGGCTTGCACTGGCCTTTTGCAGACTTGGGTGAGTTCTGGAGGAGCACTTGGGTACGAAATCAGTGAATGTGGAGAAGTTGAGTGATGCCTGTGCATTTAGAATAGCCAAAGGCGTTGATTATTCAGTATTGAGTTTTTAGGTACAGCAGCACCATGTGCCCTCTTCCTTGGAGCTTTTCCATGCCAACAGTGCTATCTTGTGCTGTAGCTGAATCCTGCAACACTGACAACCATGTCTTGGCACCGTCCTGCTTCCCATCCCTCCTTCCCCACTCTCTCTGATTACGTTTCTGTTTCTTCCATGTAAGAACTTGTAGTGGTTTCACGTTCGCCAATTTCTGTTTCCCAAAATTAATGTAGTGGTCTGATGCCCATTAGAATTATTTACTCTTTTTCTGCTGTGAGATAGGATTAGGAGAAAAGTAAAGCAGGCTCAAAACTTAAAAGGTATAAAGACAGGTTTGTTAACAAAAACTACAATAAAGAAAAAATTGCACGTTTTAATATGTGTATTCCCAGAGGCATGTCAACTTTCTACTGGTTTAACTAGATATCAATATTCAACCTTAGTTACTGATTGGGTTTTACTATAACTTCCTAGAAAAGTCACTTCCTGGCGAAACCACCACAGACCTGTAAATTACTACAGTAAACCTGTTACTCTCTGGGTTTGTCTGTTGCCCACTTTAATGAATGGAACCGTGCAACAGCCTAAAAGATAAAATCATTGGAATTAAGGTACTGGGTCATGTTGGAGGCTTTTACTTTCTACTAAATGTAAGAGCAAATATTGCAAGCCTGAAGAAATACAGGGGAAATATTGACTGCGTCCTTTATGCATGGAATAACTTAGGGAAGGATGCAGATTGGCCAGCCCTGCTGTACCTCACCTAGGTGAAGTGCAGTGCAGCTCTCTGCTACCTCAGTGAAAGATGGATTCTGGCACAGCACAGCTGGATGCAGCTGTGACTTGGTACCTTGTCCCAGCAAGGTTGTGCAGTGGGGACCATTGGCATCAGGAAACAAGGAGAGAATGGATTCCTAAGACAACCTGGGTCTTCTGAAGTCACCATGAAGCTAAAGCAGTTTAAAAACTCACCAATTCAACCCACCACTACACATAACATAGATACGATCCGAACCAGAATCTACTCTGTGAATTTAGTTTTTCGTGCTTTTCTAAGGGAAGCAGGAACTTCAATTTTTTTTTTTTACTGATCTGCTTTTGAAAGCTCATGTTTCTTGTGTTTGAGAACATTCAGTAGCCCATTTTCCTTCCAGTACTCTAAGATCTCCCCACAAACTCTGTGTGTACACATATGGATATACACAGGCACACAAATATTTACATTTAAGCCAGACATTGAAGCTGATTTACAGGATGTCTTCAGAGTATTGAAAAAAACACGGGAATATTCTTGATTTCCCACAATGACATGGTTCGTATTCAGCCTTCTCTGGGGGTAGGGGTGGAGGGTGGGGGAAGCAACAGGGTGGGAGATAGCAGCAGCTTTTTAGTACATGCTACCAAAAATAAATTAGGATTTTCTTTACATGGAGCCACAGTGCTTAAAAAAGAAATAGACCCATGCATTTTATTTCTGCTCAAGTTCTCTGCTTGAAAATAGTTTGACTAAACCTTTGGGGTGTAGATGTGGTTATTTCTTTTCAATCTCCTCTTGTGCTTTTTCTTCTCACTTGAGGGTTCATTGGAATGGAGAACAGAAATCTGGCCTTTGTTTCGGTTGTTCCTTGTTCAGCCACCAAAATGCCTTTGTGTTTGGGCCTGAAGCCAGTATGGCTAATGCCATCTTGGGGGAGGAGCCTTCCTCTTATGGGAATACCAAGCCTGGAGGTCCTGTGGTTCCACAGAGAATATATGCGCTCAAACAGAAACAAGCAGAGCTTTTAACTGAATCAAAAAAAATCCTTGACTTCTTCTAGTGTGTTTGCCTGCTGCCTCCTGCAGTCTGCTGTCGGCTGTGCTTTCATGGCTCCCTGGCAGTGTCTCCCCTGTCGCATTTCTTTGTATGTTTTCCATGAGCACAAAGGCATCTGTGTAAATCTCTTCATTTTGCAGGTGATTTCACATTCTCTTCCAGTCTTTATCTACCTCCTTTTTCTCAGCTTTGTCCCAAGGTGAAAGTCAAATTTGGTAAAGATTAGAAGCAAATACGTGTAAGAGGGATTGACCCAAGTTTTCAAGGCTTGAAGATGACTGTGACGGGAAATAAAGTGCACTTACACCCTTCTTTAAATCTGTTGGGTTTTTTTTAATACCATGCCAGATCCAGCCCAACCTCTTTCTGTTACTGTAATAGGACAGGCGGGGCAAGAGGGCCTCTTGCATTTTTTTCTTTAGCAAAACTTGAAGATGTCTGGTCAAATCCCACCACCTTAGATAGGCAGCATATTAAATCAACTCTTGAAGGCCTGCCTACAGACTGCTCCATCCCTGAAGAAAATGGACTTGGAGGGCTGGGAGCGAGGGAGTGTTCCCTTTGTTTTTGTCCTTCACCATTGAGGGCTCCTTTTGTTTGTCTGGTGGTTTTTTGGTGTTTTTTTTTTTTTTTTTTTTTTTCCTTGAGCATCACTGTCATGACAGAAATGTAACCTTTTAGAAAGAGGTTCTCTTCTCCTGCCCTTTAATTAGCAGGTGAAAGCTACCAAACATCATCCCTTCAATATTTCTGCAAAATCAGGATATTTCTGGTGAGTATACAGAGGAAACAAATGAGAGGAAAACCCAGGATTTAATAGCAGTCATACAGTATTCATAGTAGTCTTTCAGCTTCTTCCAAGGCTTCAGAATTAATTTTGAGGCAGGGAACTAATTTTTTAATTACCTTTAAGTAAAGTGCTGCTGAGGAGTAAAAAGCTGCTTAGTGAGATGCTGACTCAGCATGGCATAAATGGAATCCACCAGCCTTTTGTGACGTCTTGTAATGCCTTTTTCTCCATCACTGTTTTAAAATGAAGGGATATAGGAGTTTTGAGGTTTGTTTTTGAGTCATCTGGCTTCCTGCTGTGAGATTTTGTAGGAATGCTTTCATTGTTCTTTAGTTACCTATAAATGATTGTGCCTAGAATGTATCCTGGGAGAGCACGTGCTTCTCTTTTTGCTTAATGCTTAATTATCTTTCTTTGTGCTGCCTTCCCACAGCATCTACCTCTGTCAGATTTTGGTCTGCGAGTCTGTGACTGAGGTTCCATAGTTTGAGAATAATGCAAAAAACCCCCAAGAAATAAGAATTCTGAATCTTTCAATGCAACTACTTTTATGCTGTTTGGCAAATGCTTAGGGGCCTGTTCAACAAAGCCTGTGGAAAAAAAAATTGCCTGATTTGCAGTTAATTTTTACTGAGGTGTGATTACCCTTGAAGGGCAGAGAGAGTTTTCCCTGAATTAAAAGTCTAAGAAATGGTTCTTGAGTTTGTGCAGGCTTTTGAGCAACTTTCAGGTTTGGGTTGGTTTTGGGGGGGCATTCCCCTCTTAATTTGCTTTGCCTGGACCCTTGGCAGCTTCTTAGCATTGTTCTCTGACCTGCTGGGAAGGACTGGAGAAACAGTGCTCCCAAATTCAACAGAGGTTGGGCGATATCATTTGGTGAAGGTTAGAGCTCTTAGTGGTTGGTATTGGCCACCATCACAGATTCAGCAAGCTCCCCAGTGTGCCTTGATACCCAGCTCCTTCCTCCTTCTCAGTTATCACCTAATATTTTTGCTGTTGTAATTTTGTAAGATTTTCCAGAGTTTGGTTTCGTGTGTAGCAAAATCTTCTGGTTGGGTTGTGCCACTGGATCTATAAAATCTAATGTGTTGCTCTTTAGCTACTTGTCAGATCGGATCTCTAGTGTTTCCTCTGTTTTCATGGAAGCTTGAAAACTCTTCAGCTGTATCACCTTTTGCTGAAGAAGCAGTTTAGTTCAGGTTTTAAATAACTTCTACTACTCTCACAGGGTTGTCACCTGCTTGCAACAGGGCAGTGGAACTAGTGTTTAAAAAGCTCTTAGGTTTGTGTTCTTCTTGCCCCATCAGAAAATTGCATTGAGGCTTTTGATGGATGACTCAGATGAAGCACAGCAAATGTGCTGCCCTGCCATCGACTTTGCTAACTACAGCTTCCAGTTAAAATGTGGAGAGGCCCTTTTGCCTTGGCTCTTTGGTAGTGCCCCTTTGGCAGCAGTTATTCTTGCACGTGACTGCTTGGCAGAACAGAGCCAGTTGAGGTAAAATCAAAAAGCTCAGGTTAACCCGTGGATAGGAGATGCTTCAGTGAGGGTGGCTGTTCTAGTTCTGCTGGGCTGCTCCTCTTCTGGCCAGGCAGGAGGGATCCCTGGGCTGGTGACTGTGTTAACCCTCCTGCTTGCACCCACCGAGGGATCTGTTTGCACAGTGTCCAAGCAGAAGCTTAGACTGGTTTAGAAAAATCCATTTAACTGTTCTGGCAGAGCTGGAGGGTTCCTGTGAGCTTGGATAATGTGCTAGTCTGCAAAATGTTCACCATTACGTTCCTCTCCAAATGGTATTGTTTTTCTATCAGCTCTTTTCCTCTGTTTTGCCTGGTGAGAGGCTGATACTTGAGGCTGAGTGTCTTTTTTGTCCATATACCTTCATACAGGCTCACAAAGCTCACAGAGTGCCATGTTGGTAGCAGGAGGCCCGTGTTCTCTCAGGAGGTCATAACTCTTCCTTTGCTGGAAACAAACTCATCCATCCATTCATGTGTGAGAATTTCACTAGTCTTGGAAATTTTGGTGGGAATGGTAACATGAGCGTCTCTGAGGCCAACCTGGCAAATGAAAATGGCGAAGCAAAAGACATCACCACCCAGACTCTGAGAAGAGTTTTATTTTAAAAAGCTTGAAGTTGTGTAGAACTTCAGCCAAGCTGGCAACCTGTCGTGTGGTCCAAGATAACTTGTTGCTTTATCAAGTGGAGGAGAATGGAGAGGAAGTCTTAGGTTGTTCTTAATATTGATGGATTGGGGTTCCTTTTATTGCCTTCTTTCTGTGGTAAGGTTATTTATCTTTAATTCATCTAATACCAGTCTTGCCCTCAAGATGATCCTGAGGTGTTTGTGTTTGTGTGCCCACAACCATGGCAGCTAAATGCCAGCGAGGATCTGAGAGCCTCCTTCAGGCCTCCAATAAATGCCCAGTGCCAACTGGCACGATCCAAGCATTAGTGGACTTGTGCATTAGGCTTTTCTCTGATTAAACCACCAGCCACCCTGCAGGAACAGCTTCCAAATCACACTGCCCTCTGCAACAAGCAAGGATTTCTTCCTTGATTTTTTTGCGGCTTTGAGCCAAACCGACATCACACCTGCCTGTCATTCATCTGCCAGCGCTGCTGGTGCCAGACCAGCTGTGCAACAGCAGTTGCTTTCTGTCTGGGGTGAGGACAGATTGCCGCTGCAGAGACTCAGGACGCAATTGGATCAAAACCATGATTTGCTCTTTAAGCACACTGAGGTCCAAGTAGATCTCCTTCCCCGCGCTGAAAGAACTGGAGGGGAGAGGGGGGTTGGATAAAATGAGATGATGGGAGGGAAATAAAGGGAGGAAAGAACTGAGCTGCATCCTCGCCATCTGTCTGCTTGGAGTGGTGCAGCTGCTCTGCCATTGACAGGTTGCTGTCTCTCCACTCTGCAGACAGCCAAATGACTTGCATTGTGAACACAAATAGCTGAAGATTAATACTGCTAAATAGCCTGGTCACAAAATCTACCCCGAGGCAAAGCCTCTAGCTGCTTGAAAACCTTAAGAATCCTTTCTCTCTCTCTCCCTCTCTCTCTCCTCACTTCTCTTCAGAGACTTACAGAATTTGGGAGCCAAACATTTCAGCACACATGCTTTTTTTGGATCAAATCCTGTGTCTTTGCAGCACAGTCAGTTTTGGAACATTGATAGGTTATCTAGAAACAAAGGGGAATGGCCAGTTGGAGTTACAGGGGTTCTACTACTGTGCTTAAAATTAGTTGTGTTCAAATGCTTCCTTAGCTCAGGGTCTGTCTGCTACCCAGGACTGCACAGTTTCTGACAGTCCCAGCCCCAGGGATATGTGGAAGATGCTTTCCTTTTAATTGTGAAGAAAATGCTCTTTGCATGAAGTGCTGTGGAAAGCAGGCAAGCACGAACTGCAAGGTAACAGACACAAAACTAAACTAAAAATTCCAAAGGTGTAATGTGCTCTTGTCAATAGCTGTAAATACCTTTGTTGAAATATCAAGTGGTCACTCAAAAGGTGTCTGAGGGATTCACCCAGGGCAAGGAATGTGGGGTTTACTTCTCCTCTCCCAGAGCCACAGGCTCTTTGAGGTGGTCTCCTGACAACCTGGGTCCTGATCATCCTTTTGACATCCACAGAAGAAGACTTCATATACCCAACCTAAACAAACAAACAAACAAACAAACAAAATCAGCACAACACAATTTTGGATACTCTTCTCCTGGTGTTATTAATGATGATAAAGATTTTCCAGAGATGAGTCACTGGCAAGTGTCCCTTCTTGAGCCTGAAGGACTATTCAGGCAGTTGTTAATCCCTGAGAATAGCTCTGCAACTGAGTCATTACAGAAAATCAGGGTATGGCTTATGGTCTCAAGGTGTCTCTCATAACTGTTCAGAGAGGTCATGCTGGGATGGCAGTCTTTACATCACATATAGATGCAGTGTAGGACTATAAATTAGTGATGGCAGGAGCACAAAAAGATGGATAAGTTGAATACAAGTGCTTTTTGTGATAGCCCTGTAATTACTGCTACTTCTTTTCAGCTCTTCTTTTTTTTGTTAGTTTCTTTCCCACAAAACCATGCCCTACATACTGTCTCCAGCACACCAAGTCCTAACTTTGGTGCACAGCTTATCCAGCCTCTGGCTGGTTTCAGTTATGGAAAATCAATGGAGCCATGAACTTGCCAACCTCTGTGTAAGTCCAAGCCCTATATTCACACCACCCCAGACTTAGTGAGCTAAGAGATGAGAGCTGCTCTGTCTCCTCTCACAGGAATTTGTTCTCTGATATCCAGGCATATCATCCTTACTGGAGAGGAGGCAAAAGCTTATTTTATATCCTTTTATCCTGTTATTCTCAAGGGGTTCAGGCAGTAGTGTGTTCTCTGAGAACAGCAGCAGATGCAGGCTGTGTTCTCATATTTCTGGGTTTCCTGGGGAAGCTTTTGACTAAGCAGCTGCCATCTCATGCAGAGTCAGAATCTGAGGCTCAGAATGTGGTAGAAATGTCAGAGGAAATATAAGAAGTTGCTGCCCCCAGCTATTTGCTGCCTTTCTTCAAAATCTGCAAGGCTGCTGGAGCAGAAAGTATCTTACTATTGCAACTGGCAGCTTCAGCAAAGCTTCACCTCCTTTGGCAGCAGAGCTGATACCACTGTATTTATACAGTAACAGTAAAACACAGCCCCTCGACCATCCTTGCTTTGGTAGGGCAGGAGGGATAGTAGTGGCATCATTTCTTAAATTTCTCTTTGTAGACTTGAAAGTCGTCTCTAATGAGCTTAGGATGAACTGCTGACTTAATATTCTTATTAATTTTTTTCTCTGTTTCTCTCATACTATTAAATGCAAGTGACAATTACTTCTGTTTTCAGGATTCATGATGGTAGAGTACTGTCCATGTAAGGATTGTACTCTTTTTATTTTTCCTTTTTTTTTTTTTCCCAGTTTCCCTGGCCCGGGAAATTGAGAATTACGATGTTTTCCATTCCTTTTGCCCAATCCCTGCCATCCACTCAAGAGTTTTTGTTTGGCACTGGGGCCTTGTGAGCATCTCTTGTAAAACTCCACTGCAGATTCTGCATATGCCTCTGCCTGGTGCCATTGCTGGCATCGTCAGGCTCTGTGATGCCCACCATGGAAAAAAGTAAGCCCAGCTCTGCTCTGAAAATATAGCCACGTGAGAGGTGAATTCCTGAAAGGTGGTGTGCCAGAAGCCTGGTGGTTTGAGCAGAGATGTTCATCATAACCTTGGTGATCTTTAGAGCATGTTCAGCAAAGTCTGCAGAAGTGTGAAAAGAGGCAGATAAAGTTGTCAAGGGGGTTTGTGGGCTGTGACTTAGTAATTCCTTTTTGCCATGCAGACTATAAATTCCTGCTGCACTGGAAGTCACTCTTGGCTCTGCTCTGCTGTCAGATGCCTCTGTCCTCATGCTCCTTCCCAAGCTTGCTTGCTGCTGGCCATGCCAGGAGCAGTGGCTTGGATGAGAAGGGTGAGATTTGTTTCTCTAAGCTGGCTATGAGTCCACGTTGCCCAGGATCCATCTCTCTCAATTTCCTTAGAGGGTTGCTATTGTTCTTAATGGGAAGCTGCTGTTCCTGAAGATGTTTTCCACATGGGGTCTGACACCTCAGCAGACAGGCTGGGCTCACTGGGTGAGGATGACTCTGGGCAGGACCTCTCCACCCTGCAGGAATTGCTTATAGATAGGAGGACAAATTGACATGTTCCCTTTTTCTTTTCCCACCTCCCACAGCTCTTGGGAATGAGGAAGGAAGCCAATAAGAAATGTTGATGTTGGCATTTGGCATTTTAGTCAAAAGCAAATTAAGATGAAGTAGAATGCTTTTTTTTTTTTCTTTTTTTTTTTTTTTTGTGGTGGGCAGAGAAGTGTGTTGCTGCAAAGGTAGTGCTAGGCTGCTGCTCAAAAAATCCTGCCTGGATTTGTTCAGTTTTCAAATTCAGGGACAAAACAGTTGACATGTTTTGTTTCTGAGATTCCTAAAGTGACTGAGCCAGCAATGGAGACCCAGAGGGTTCTCAAGTGAAATTCTTACAAAATGACCTCGTTTACACTCACTGCATCCTCTATCAGTAAACCCCTTTAAATTCTATTTCAAAAATTTATGAGTTCAAGTGCTTTAATGGAAGCAAAGGAGAGACCTTTCAGTTTTGTCCTGAAAGGGCTCATGGAGAGTTCAAAGGGAACTTTTACTGTCTAGTTGTGCTGCACCCACTCATCCAAGAGCTCTTTTCCTTGAGTTAACCCAAAGCTTTAATGTTTTATTGAAATCATTGTGGGAGGTTGACTTTAATGTGAGACTTGTAAATGGGCAGCCTGTAAACCGAAGCACTAATACATCAAAGGTGAATTTAACTTCAAAATACTCACACTATAAATAGGATTTTCTAGTCTTTCCCTGCTGAAATTTTTCAATACTTTTTTCTATGATTTTCATTAGGCAGAGCTAAGGCAGTGCAGAAAGATTTAAAAATCTCAGTCTATACAGACATTTATGAGTTTGAGGAACATTGCCATCATGATGTTTTTTTAATCAGTTTTGTTAGATTGTAGTTCACCCCTTGAAAAATGTGTTACTCTTCTACCTCCGGGATTAAATTCACAGCCTGCTTGCAGTGTGAAAATGCTGGCACTGATGCAGTTGCATTTGGGAGCTTTGCTTGAGAGGTGTTTTCACTTAGCTGAATATGAATTAAACTTGGGGCGCTGTGAAATGCAGTTTACTTGGTGCTCTCTGCAAAATGGAACATCACCACTCACCATGTAAGCAGCTGGCAGGGATCTGTGCATCATTGTTCCTGTGATCAATTAGTCCTTAATGTTTAAGAGTCAGTCTATGGGAAGTGAAGAATGAGAGAGATTCTAAATATGAATCCCTGGAGCTGTGAGTGTGAAGAGAGCTTTTAAGTAGGAACCTTGAATATTGAAAAAGTCATAATCTGAGATAAGATGGGGGATATATTGATGCTTTCAGATCATGTTAATCCTGTAATCAGTCCCTTAAATTTTCATTTGTTTCTAGTACATTCTAGCTTTCTCTTTGTTTCCAGAGTTAAATTTTACACTTTTTAATACAGAGCTTTCTATAACTTTTTCATCTGTCTTCTTTTAAGAGTAGCCCAAAGGATTTTCAGGAGAATTATTTCCTTTAGGTTTCAATCTCCACTAGTTTTTGTCCTCAGAGATATAAAAACAAATTAAGTGTCACTAATGCAACAGAAAAGAAAGAATACATGCAACAGAATACATGGAACAGAAACAGGCTATCAGCAAAAAAAAATCTGCTATGAAATGTCAGCCTAATTATTTGCCTGAGGTACCATGTTGCCCCAGGGAAAGTCAACAGGGGCTTTTCCATATTCTCTAGCCAGAACTCATCAGAATCCATCCTTCAGTTGTAATTTGAATTCATAGTAAGAACTATGAAACGTGTTGTAAAAAGTAAAGTGTTGTTTTAAGGAGAAAGGTCAGGGATGTAAAGCCCAGAAGACACACTGTCATCTTTTTATCCCTGGTAAAAAAAAAAAAGAGAAGAAAAAGTCTTTCACAGGTGTGAAAGAAGAGTGAACCATGGTGCTTGGGAAGCCAAGCATAGGCTGAACCATGTGGTTCTTTTTGTTGGCACCAGCTGTAGGGAGACTAGTTAAATGGTAGGGGATGGGAATGCCAGGAGAACACAAGGCCATTGAAATAAAGCTCAGCTAGCCCAAAGGAAAACCTACATGCATGTAACTTGAAGAATAAAGCCAAGAGTATGGACGGTGCATTTTATATTGATGATTTTATATTTATATTCACTTCCCTCTTCCCATGTGCTTTTTTCACACTTGCGGCTGATTGAGCTGAGCTGGCAAAATTGTGTAAGTAGTGACCAAGGCCTTCTGAGTCCCCAGCCATCAATACACTGCCCTGCCTTTGCAGCCCCAAATCAAAATTTTGCAGTAGGAAAAGGTCCATAATAGAGCCACAGCGGGTTTTAACACAACAGACCCTAATCACATCACTCTGCCAGGCTGAGAAGAGTTTAATTGCAATCACCATTTGCAGCCAGAGCACACTTCCCAACCAGCAGGGGCCAAGGGCCAAGCCTTGGCTGGGAGGGTTTCCTGTAAAAAATCCTACAGCCAAGCCTCTGTTCATGTCAAATGGGAAAATTTCTTAAAATGCTACATTTCTTGCAGAAAGGTTATGTGAAAGTTTCTAAAGCAGTTGGTTTGGTGTTAAACAGATAGCATAAGCATCTCAGTCATTGCTTTTTATCTAAATAATACTGACGGTGTTAGTCACATATGGCCCAGGGTTCATCTTGTAAATCAACTCTGGCTGAGCCTGCTGCTCAGGCCTAAGCACATCAGTGGGATTTCTCATACAATTACAGCAGTTTCTCATATGCTCATGCAATGTCCAGCTGTGTCCACAGGAATTGTTGTTGCTCTGGCGTGGCTATGTTTGTATACCTTGTGTTTTTACACCACATCCCTCATGTTGGTTTTGTTCATGTGTCATCTCCCACGTGCTGGTGAGAGCTTGCTTTTCCTACCTTGGCCCAGGTGCTCAGGACACCAGTTCCAGGCTCTCCCAGCTGAGAGTGATTTCTCCAGTTCTGCAGCTCTCTGCTGAGCTGCTTGTATTTGTGCTCCTGAGTGCATTGCTGGCAAAAATGCACTGACTTTGCCCAACACTCTGACTTACGCTAACACCTCTAAGTTTGCCTGAAATAAGTGGTAACAGGATGAAGCTGATACCTGTGGAGCAGACAAAGGGAGGAGTATAATGGGATTATTTCATTCCCTCAAGCGCAGGAAAGATTAACTTTAAAATACATATTTTTAAACACATGAAGTCACATGTGTTGCAAAGTGAGTATGAAATGTCAAAAAACAAGAGCAAGAGTGGTGTATATCCTGGATGAACTAAGACAAAAGGATATCAATATATATTTTAGTTAAATTTAGCAGTGTGTTAGAGTTGGTACTAATGACTGTGCAAAGTGCAAGACATGAAGAACTGTACTCAGAATGTGGATGCTTGTGAATACCACTGTGTACCTGTGTGTGTGGTATATGTATGTATGCACATATATATATATATACATACATATATGTATGTATGTGTTTATATACGCACATTATATATACAGACATATATGATTTTCCTAATAGTGTTCTATATTTATTGACCAGTTATTTGCAAAAATAATCTTTAAATTGTGAAGGTGTTTATGTTGTGGTTAGAAGTCACATAGTTCTTAACTCGGTGTTTCACATGTTTATTGACTCTGAGGTTGTTAGCTGTGTTAATAGTCACCTCAAAGGGGCACTTCAAGACCAGCCCAGGGCAGGCAGTGATTTTGTACCCATCACTGGAAGCCCTAAAGAAAGAATTCCCAGTATTTCTAAATGATGCATTTAAGACTTACTTGGGCCTTCCAGGACATCTCTCCGAAGCTGATCACATCAGATCATGCAGCATATTTCAGTCCTTTTTCTGTCACCTCCTTAATGTTGGGACACAGAACTGTTTGCAATATCTGTGCCCATGGAAGCTCTCTTGCCTTCTTTAGAGATAAGTGGAGCTTTTAATATTGGTGCCAATGAATTGCTCTCCATGAACAAAATAAAAACAGAAAAGGGAAAAGTGCAAGAAGAATTATTTGAGTCAGCAGTGAGGTAGAAGAGCACTGATTATTGTGCTTATTTTATGTCTGAGTGTGTCATGATAGGTTTATTAGTGCACTCTTGAAACATACTGTAGAATAGCAATATTTACAATACTGATCTTTTGTTCATCTTTTGTTGCAGAGGTGACTTTTTTGCAAGGGCCTGACTTTTTTCAACCAGTTTGTATTGCCTGTCAAGAATTTTCATGTTGACTCTCGGAAACCTGCTGCAGAGTCTTCCGTGTTTACTATTCAGTCCTGTTTTCTTCTTCCTTTAGCAGGTAAGCACATGTTTCTGCAATACTAATTCCAACTGGAAAATGTTTCCAAATTCAGACACCTGGAGAGATTATTTTGTTGGACTCAGTAGGGTTAACATCTCTCCTCCAAAATTTCTGCCAGAGAAGAAAATACCTGAATAACAACGCAGTGTTTTGGAGTCTTTAGCATCAGTGCATGTCTGAATCCATCTATCTTTAGTGCAGCTCAAAAAATGCTATGTGTGAACTTTCAGTTGGGAATCTACTTTCAGCTGAATCAGGATTGTGAGCGAGCAGTATAGAAAATTGCTTGAATTGTTGCTGTCTGAGAGGAGCCTCTAAATAACTTTGTGTCCTTGAAATAAGCCCTGAAGAGGAGAGCCAGAGTGGGTGATGGAGAAGCTGGGGTGTCACCCACCACAGCACCCTCAAGCTGAACGACAGCATTCAGCTACTGTTCACCAAGACCACAGCCAGTGTTGCAGAAACAGATTTAGCTGCCCTGGCTGGCTGTGCACTAAAGCAACAAGGGATTCTCAAATGACCCATATATGATTTATATATATATATATATATGGGTGTGGCAAGAAGGGACACTGAACAGCTGAGCTGTAGGGATGTCTTACACAGCTGCAGCTTATATATATATATATGGGTGTGGCAAGAAGGGACACTGAACAGCTGAGCTGTAGGGATGTCTTACACAGCTGCAGCTCTTCTGCAGAGGGGCCTGGCCAAACCCATACTATTCACTGTTAGAGTTGGATTTGTGTTGGAGATTCAAGGTTTTTAGGAAGAAAAACATTTTTAATGATTTCTTGAAATCACTTTTGTTAAATGCTAGTCATCGAAGGAAAGTGTGTGTGGTGGTGTGCAAGTGCATTTATGTGAAAGGAAAGTAAATGTGCTTACTTTGTCTTTGATGTTGTTCTGTTTTCCTTTTAACATTATCATCACATGTAGGAACTCTTGTTTTTTTCAAAACAACTTCGAAATTTTCCCAGAAAACAATTGTCAGTTTCCTCCTGCAGAAGGATTTTCTTTCTGAACGTATAGAGATTTATTTACTTTATCACTAAACTGCAGAATCTAACCTCTGCCATGGCATCAGCGTTTTTCCTGTGTTTTTAAAGGAATGTGGTCTTTTCTAAAGGGTTGGCTCTTGAAAACTTTTATTTCAATTTACTTGGTAGTGATGCATGCTTTCTTCCCAATCTGTATGGAGTGGGAATGGTAGCAATTCCTGTTCTGTGCCACTTTATTGCAGGGGTAGCTGGATTTTCCTACAGTGTTACTTGGTCTCATCCCAGGCTGCAGGAGTAAATGGTCCCCTGTAAACTGTAGTTTGCCAGAACCTTGCAAGGCTCTAATCCTAGTCACAGTGTTGGGTTGGAAGGGACCTTGAGGATCATCTTGTTCCAATCCCCCTGCCATGGGCAGGGACACCTTCCACTAGAGCAGGTTGCTCCAAGCTGTGTCCAGCCTGGCCTGGAGCACTTCCAGGGATGTGAAATCTGTGTCACGGCTTTCAGACCTGCAGCAGAATTCATCTTGTTCTGTAAACTGGGCACAGATGTTTCAAACTGAGGGAAAAATGGGCCCACTCACTTTTACTTGTGCTGCACTTTTTGTCCCTTAGGATTTTGAGGGTGCTGTTTAGGTACTGCACCTGGATTCCCTGACACGTGAGTTAAGTCTGTCAGTAGTAGAGAGGGAATATTGTACAACAGGATCTTGATAGTCCCAAGTCATGAGGAGTATGGGCATCGCTTTTCTCTTCCTGAGGGATGCATCTGGAAAAGGTGAGGGAAGAATTACTCAGGCAGGAGATCCCTGCTACCTCTGCCTGCATTATTTCAAGCATACCCAGAAAGTTTCTGCTCCTGAACTTTACAACCCTCCCTAAAATAAAGGCCCACATCTGCTCTTAGCTAAATTAGCAGTCTACCAACTAATCTGCTACCAAACACGAGTTCTGTCAGCTGCAACTCCAAATACAGCTCCTAGGAAGATTCGGCCAGTGCTGGCAGAACCAAAAGCTGCTTTCATGCTTCGCTGAAATATTTTAAATGTTCACTGTGTACAATCTGTTTTTCATTTGTTCATTGTTAAACTTTTTATTCTTGGTATTCTAAATAACCCAGAGTAAACAGAGACACATGTGTAAGCCCTCTGTTCTTAGTGCAGCATTTGCAAACTATCCTATTGTGAACTCTTTGTAGATTGCCATGTATTCTGTAACCTTACTGTGATGGATGGTGAGACCGGAGTTCCCACCATGCAAGGAGACATTATTAAACATTATGCCTTGAGCAACTTACCAGCACCCTGACAGAGTGTTTGCTGACTGGAAATATCAATGTCTTTTGAAAAATCACTGCCTTCCCACTGCAAACCCTGTATTTTATAACCACTTGGGCCATTTTTCTTTGCAAAAATGCATTACTTGGCTGGCAATACAGTAAACTCTAAGCAATGCTTACAGTTTTATTGTATTCAAATTTTTTATTTCAACATATTATTAGAGTTACAAGTATTACTTGCTCTTCATTGTGGTGTGCTATAATTTAAGTATCTTAGGAGTCTGGCTGCACTGTAACAGGGGCCATAAAAACAGGTATTGAAAGCTTCAGGCCCCCTTTAGTTTACATCTGCAGGCCACAGCCTTTGTAAATGTTTGTACATAGGCAATATATGTGCATAGGTTTGTAGATAACTTTCTGGATGTATCTTGTGTTATTTCATGGGAATGTCACAGGTTTCAAATCCAGTACACGGATGAACAGCACAAGATGAACTTGTGTTCATGCAGAAGCCTTGGCATGTCGGGTCCAATCAGAAATAGCAAAGTGACACATTTGCTGCCCTCATGAGGAGACAGAAGTCAGTAGGAGAATGCTGAGATACTAAAGGAGGTTAGAAGGGTTTACTGTGTTAGAGCAGAGAAGCACTCATTTTTATAGTAATTAGTATAATGGGAAATTCCTGGAAAAATTGTAACTCTTTGCTTGCTACCTTTTTCACCTCCTCCAAATACAAAGAGAAGTGTCTGGCAGCATTTTCATTTATTATTCAATTGTTCTCTGCTGGAGGGTGTAACTTGAGCTGAAGTCTCCCTGAAATTTCATTTGAATCCCTTAGCCAGAAGATGTTCTTGGCCAGTCTTTCTGTTGAGGCTGTTTTATGAAAGCCTTTGTCCTTTTTCTCTCAACCTCTCAATGCCTTTGGTCAGCAGCAGATTCTCCCAGAAATACTAATTTAATATCTCCCAACTTGAAATACCAGATGAGCTTGTACCAGTGATAGCTCTCAAAGACTTCTTCATCCAGGGTCAGAGCATGTACTTGAGGAAATTAAACATTCGTTAATTGTATGCCAGATTATTTACGCTTGTATTATGATCAATCAGGCAAAAAACCCATTCATGTCATCTAATTTTAGGTATTTACAGCTTGGAATACTACATCCAAATCTGAACTACTCACTTTGTAATAACTCTCTTTATAGCTGGTGGAGAGAACAGGCACTTACCCAGCATGATTTTCCTGACCAGGCTGAAATATCCTTTAAAGGATACAATGCATTGCCCCCTGAATGTGCCCCCTTTTCTCCAGCAGTTACAGAATGAGATCTGGATTTTCCTGTACATTTTCTAGTAGCTAGAGCTGAATGAGCTTAAAAAAATGGAAGACCAAACTGGAATGACAGAACTTTATCTCAAGAGTGTCTTAAATGCACCTTCAAGTTCTGACCTCCCAGGGTACTACACTGCTGTGGTCATGAGTGTCTTGTCTTTCTTCATAGCTCTTATGGAGAATTTTGTCAAAAGGAAGAAAGTAATTTAAATGCTGTTTCCAGTTTTCATCCCTTTACTTATGTGCCATCTCACGAATACAGGTAGTAGTAAAGTGTAGATACAAGCATAAATATTCTATCTAGAGATCTACCCGTTAATACTATATGAAATAATTCTACCATATAACAGCTTAAGTCTTATTTTTATTACATTGAATTTTGCAGTAAGTAAAGAAAGGTAAAAGTAGTACTTTTCATTCCTCTTCCATTTTCTTCAGGAGGACAGGTCACATCACTGAGGTCTGGATAATCCTCCAAAAGTTAAATGATGATGATTACCAAAATAGCACTTCAAAAAAAACCCAAAAACCAGCCGTGATATGGGCTTGAAAATTGATTGTGTTTTTTAGTATGTCTTTAGAACTTGTGTTCTACATTTGAACTGGAATGAGACTTCTAGCTGTTTCAATGCTTGGCATTGATGACTAGATAGCATTTCTTGATAAAGGTCTGAGAAAAGTATGAAATGCAAGTGAGTCCTGGTTATATTTTCATTAACCTCCCAACTAGGTCTCTAAGCATCTTATAGTTTTGGATGCCTTTGGTTTTGACTACAAAAGTTTAGTCTGTCTCATAGGGAAGGACTGTTAATAATTCAGCCTTTAAAATTAAGGCTTCTATATTGTTTATTGGTTTGTTGTTTGGGTTTTTTTTAACACTACTCGGTACCAGCAGTAAGTTGGAAAGCCTTTTGCCTTTTTAAAAAGAATGCTTGAAAACATTGGAACCAAGAAGATTTTTTTGTTGAAAGCATTAGATAGTAAACAATACACTACAGTAAAAAAACGCTGAAACTTTCTGTTTTGTTCAGCACAATAAATTTAGATGTGTTTACGTTTCAACTGACATGCTAAATTCTTGTACAAAACAAATCAAGGAAATCCAAATTCAGTCAATGAATCAAAAACCTGGATTCAAATTATCTTTATGCCAGTTGTAATCGAAAGTTCTATTCTGGACACTCTCCTTTCATCAGAAAGTTCAGATCCGGATCCAAAATTTTATCTTGGAACTAATCTCTGTAATGGATGACTAATAAAACTAACATAACGACATGCACATATCTCCTTTTTAACATGTGGAGGATTAGATGAGGGCCAGGATCATTTTAGATTTATTTTACAAAAAAGTGATTTTGGTCCTTTCCCTATCCTCTCTGACTCCTCCAGCTTGCTCAAATGTTTGTGCTGCATAGACAAACACTGGAAAAAACAAGACTGTTTTATTTATTTTTAGCAAGAAGATAAAAGTTTTGGTTTAATTTCTTCCCCCTGTGTTCCTCAATGAAATTAAACAGATGACCTAAAAATTGATGCTAACAAATGGCATCCAAAGTTCCTTTGTCCATTTCGTAATTGCACACAGCTATGATTACAGTCCCACAGAAGGTATTTTTGCATTTTCTTTTCTTTCCATACACTGGTGATTCACTCCTTAGAAGGGATTCACCCCTTTTAGGAGAGAGAGAATTGACTGGTTTCCTGACCTTTTATTTCTGTGAGTAGAAATGCATGAACTCACTTGGAAAAAATATGAACCAAGCCAAAACATTACACAGGATAAAATTAATTCCAATTCTGACCATTCTGAGACTGAGGGGGGGGAAAAAAGGAAACTTTTTTTCCCCCTTTTCTATCTTTTGACTGATGCCCTACAATTTGAAAGCACCAAAATACCACAGCAGGGACTAAAGCTTTAAAGATGCGGCAAAACTGGAAGACTCACAGTGGGGCAACTGCTGTTCAGGTACGTACGAGGAGTGTGGGTGGAGAAACCCTGCATTCTCTATGTGGAGGACAGAGCAAAAGTGCCAGGCAAGGGGGTTCTGTTTGTTTGCCAGGATCAGTGTGTCCTGTGGGAAGCATCTCACACCCAGGAGGGGTGCTGGCCCCAGATTTTTGCCCCTCTAAAGAGGGGATGGCACTGGGCTGCTCCCTCAAGCTGCCTAGGGGAGGAGGGTAGCAGGGATTCCTTTCATGTTTGCCCTGCCATCACTGCCCCTTCCATGCCAGCTGGAAAACCTGAAGAGGGGCACCTTTTATTAAAAATCCCACATGTGATGAACAGCCATTGATTTATAAACCTTTGTGGGAGTTAAGCTGTTCTGCCCTGTGAGGGGCTCATCAAAGAGTTAAAATGTAGTTAGGAGCAATATCCCAGGGAGCACGTGTTCCCAGACAGGTGCATGTTTTATTAGGTTTTTTTGTGGTTTACATGGCTGTTTCCAGGGCTCCCTCCTCACTCACCTGAGGGAGGGGACACAGCCCCAGCCCAGCTGCCCTTCCAGGTGGCCTCATCACCTCAGGTGTTATTGTGTTCCAACCTCGCACAGATGGGCCTGAAATGAAATTTTAGAAAAAGTAGGTTGACACAAATGGTTTTGCCAGATTTTAAGAGTCAGGGTGAGGAAAGGCTGCAGTTTTTCCACAGGACCAAGCTTTGTCCATCCTCCCGTGATCCTCCCCTCGCTGCGAAGATGTCAGGTTGGTGAAGTTTGGTGTAAACCTCTTTATAGAGACCAAAGTATCTCAAAAGGACTTGAAACAGAGATTTGAATGTGGATATTGCCACGCTCCAGGCTTTGCCACTCATTGAAGGTTTTCCGTTTATTTCTTTTTTCCGATGATATTCCCAGATTGGAGCAGGCTCCACAGGAAGCAGTACACATAAGTACTGGCTGCAAGTCTGGGACTCCCTGGCCTATAGCTGTCTGTATGAAGCAGTTGTGCATTCTAGAAACATTGCTTTTTGTACCAGGATCCCAGCAGAACATCTGGGAGCCTTGCTCAAGTTAAGTCCTTCAGCTTTTCTGTTTCAGAGTGTGGGAGCTCAGTCTGAGAGGTCTTTAAAACTGCTGGCCCTGGAGCAGCCAGCCTGGAAGACCCTGGATGGCTCAGAGCTCCCAGTGCCATAAAGTCTAAAATGTTTATGGTTCCAGCAGTTTTCTGAGCCTGGCCCAAAAAAAGAAAAAAGAAAAAAGAAAAAAAAAAAAGGCAAAAAAAAAAAAAAAGCATGCCTTAAGAGAGCTTGAACTGTTTTGCAATGTAAAGTTACTATAGCCTAAGTTTGGAGAAGAGATAATTTGAAATGGTGAAATGGAGCCTGGGGAACACAATGGCAGGACTCATTAGGAGAGAGAGACAAGGGACAAACCATAACATAGATGAAGACACAGAGATCTTCTGAATGATGCCTCTGTTCTTCCACTGCATTCCCCAGTAGTTTGAGGAGGCTGCTGTTTATGCCGAGAAGGAGGAGTACCTCAATTAAGTATCTAGTTGTTGCTACCTTGTGGGGAAAAAATGTTTCCTGTAAGGAAATGTAATGGAATGTCCTTTACCTCCTCGATAATGAGGCATTCCTCCTCGGTGATAACTCACATGCTGATATCATGTTGTGTCTGATTGAAGGCTGAGACTGGATAATGAGCTGCAGTGACAGTGAAGAGTTTTTCCAAACCTTGCTGTGGAGTCTAAAAAATTCCATCACTCTGCCCCTTGAGACAAATTATTTCCCAGAGCATCCTGAGAAAGCGCTCAGAATGTGATACATACTTGAGAGATCATAGTACTGGACCTGCTGACCTGGTGAAATAAAGATTTAAAGGTACAAGTGTATAATAATTTGTGCAATTGAGGCTTTTTATACTCTGGCTGTTTCCACTGCCCAATATCTCAGTCTGCCGGGACTGTCTCAGCATGAGAAAGGGTGAAGGATGTGTGTGTGAAGGATGGCAAGAAGTCCCCATTTTTAAGTTCCTATGAAAATTCCATCACGCTGAGTGCTGCAGAGTCCAAATGCACAGATAAATGTTGCAATTTTGGATTGTCTTTTAAACCTCTCTGGTGATTTTTCCATTCAGAAAGATATCCTTGTGAAGCAAAGGGAGAATGATGAATTTTCTGAAAAAATCCATTTGTATTGAACACCAGGCTTTTGCTGATTCTTGCAGGACTACAGGATTTGTTCCAAAGACCTATAGTACCATGCAAATTACAGGTCTGAAGTAACCTCGCTGACTTAGGCACGGGGGGGACAGTAATCTCAAGGCACAGTTCATGTTTCTAGCCATGCTCAGAGAGAACATTACACCAGCAACACAGTGGCTTTGAGAGGAAGACAGGATATTGCTTGTAACTAACAGCTGCCCACCAGTGCAGTTCATTAGCAACTCAGTGAGTTGCTGAAGTGGGTTCTTTATCTTGGTGACCTTCCAAGGCAATCAGAGCCTTCTTGGAAGACCTTGAATCAGAAATGTTTGGATGTAAGAAAAAGAGCACTGTGCAGCACGCACTTCTGATCGCTCAGGGTTCACAGATTCGGAAGGTGTGGTAGCATATATAACTGTAGAAGACAGCACTGAGATACTGTAGCTGCTGCATCAAGGTCATGGTGTTCTGGGAGCCAATTAAAATTATGCAAGATAGGTAGTTTAGGAAAGAATTCACATAGGGCTCAGGAAGGCGAAAAAATCATGTATTATGAGCTCAGATACTTTGTAAGATTAATTTTCCACTATCTCATGATCTTGTAATAAGAGCACAAAGTATTTTAAATGTTTGATTTACTTATTGATCACAGCTCTTGAGACCTTACTTTCTAAATCAAAATTTAATGTCTAACTTCCATTTAAGAGCAAAGTTTTGAGCTTGTCTTGGAGTATACGTTGGTTACAATGGGTTGATAATTCACTGAGTGGACAACAGTAATACCTGAAACAGGTACATTTGGCACTCATGTGAATGGAAGGTGGTAATGCCAGAGGTCATATAATCCAGAGCATTGGTCCTCACTTCCTCCAGCAGAACCATTGCATTTTTTTGGACCACTGCACTGTCTTTAATTCCCAGAACCTTTACAGAGATAACTAGGAGCAATACCACGAGCCAGGAGAACTGATTTTTCATGGAAAGCTTGATATTTTGGATGGGGGTGTAACAGGCCTATTCCTATCCTAATTCTCTCCTAGTGCCTTTATCCTGAAGAACAAGACAAAAAAGATTTAGCTGTCTACTGTATTTTAAGAACTGCTTGTATTGCTATGCTCTGTAAAACCAAGAACTGCTGACAAAGCGGGTGGGATTTCATGGATACTCTCAGCAGGTACTGTTCAATTCATGACCTGTGTTAGATTATGCTGGGGACAGGGCTCTATATCTGTGTATCTGTTTTACTGGCTGAAGAACAGTGTGAATCCCCAGAGTGAAAAGGGCAAAGAAGAGCTCACAGTCAAAACAGGCGTACTGAAGCCTTGATTCCCTGAGAGCCAGCTGAGGAGTGGTTTGCAAATACTGTGTTAGTACCCACTAACTATTTTACTTTCGCTTTATATTTAACAACTGCCTGAGGAAGAATTAGCTAGCCAAGAAAGACAAAAAATGAAGAGGGAGTACAAAAGCAAAGGGCGAAGGAGAAGCAGGAAGGGAGCAAGGTGGAGAGGCTGAGGAGCTCAGTGTACAGGTAATAAAAGTCATCCATCAGCAGACTGTGAAAAGAAACTAGCATTGGATGGTTGCTGCAGTCTGGACGGTTCTTTGCTCAGATGCAGGCCTCACTGCTGAGAAGATATCCTAGGCACACTCATGCTGCTCTGCCTCACACTGAGAAACTTCTAGAAGGGAAGGTCCAGGAAATGGGCCCTGATTGTCTGCAGGTTGCCATGGCATGGATGGCCATGTTTGGTGGAAGCCAGTGTATCTCTGAGGCAGGCAGTGGAGTGGGTTGCCTGAAGGTCAGGTGTGAAGCTTTGCAGGATGGACTGTTAACTGCACAAGTAGCGACAGGGCAGAGCAGAGTATCCCCTTCTAGTCCTAGGCAAAGGGCTCTTCTTGGGTGTCACCCTGTGATTGCTTAAGAAGGAGATACTGTCAGGAGCATTTCTCTGTCACAACCTAAAATACAAATGCCATGTGTGAATCCTGTCTGGAGGTGAAGGGGCAGAAAGCCCAACTCTGTCCAAAGGGTTGCTGTGGTCATGCAGGTGTGGTTGGTCACAGGATGCAGAAGTACAGGAGGTGTTCCAAAGGTTGAGAAAATGTCTAAGTAAGGCCAAGTCCTCTCTTACAAATCAGTGCTTGGCTGTGGTGAGGGCAGAAATAAGATAAAGGACTAGCAAAACCGAGGCTGGCCTAGGACTAACCTCGAAAAACAAAAAGGTGTCCTTGAGAATGCCTTTATCCCCAGAGGTTGCAGAGAGTCAGTGGGATGGAGGAGGAAGGGTGTAAATAGGCTCTGTTTGGTTTCATACTTTCTTTACTTTCTTTATTCTTTGTTTTCCGATGATAAAGGTGCTTTATGTAGCAAAGGAACTGATGAGTCATAAGGTTTACAACTTCATTTCCTCCTGGCTCTTTTTATTTTTTCCTGACGGTTGCATCTCCTTCCTTTCTGCCTCGCCCTTGTCTGCTGGCATGGCAGGATGTGCTGTGCCTTTAAGAAGGCTGTGCTGTTCTGTCAGACTAATTCCTGAACTTTGGCATGTGTCAAGGCATGCCTTAACTTTTGTGGTGCGGTTTGTGAAAAACTCAAATGCATTTTTCTAGGGAGATTTTTAACTCCTTTCTGCCACAGAGACACTTTACCATTCTCTTCTTTGGTTGCAAAGTGCACACTTCTCAGCATCACTATAGGAAGTTCTGCTCTCTTCTCCAGAAGAGATAGGGAAATAAAGTGAAGTAGTGGGCTGCTTTTTTTTTTTTTTCTTTTCCAATTAAAATATTTATTTCTTGAGTTGTTTTTGTTCCATGGCAAAGCTCTGAACCATAAATAAAGCTGAGATGGCAAATTCTCTTACTGTCTGTATCCTCCCACTGGTACTGATACTACTGCAGTGCTCACCTGTCATTGCAGTAGCAGAGTGGTGTAGTCTAAAACATGTTGGCCCATAGCAGTCACAGCTTTATTATGAATTTCGTATATTGTGAATTTCTTCATGTTTCCCATTTTTGCTTCTTTTTCCCTTTCATCATGTTCAAAAAGAAACCTGTAAGTAGACAGTACAATTAAACTGTAAAACTTAGCATAATAATAGGTAAATAAAATGTAAGGTTCTTCCCTTTTTTTTTTTTTTTTTTTTTCCAAAAAANTTTTTTTTTTTTTTTGCCAGAAAATCTCATTCTTTTGAAACCAAGTGTATGTTTGGGGAGGATTGCCTGGAGTTTTTTTTTTCCCTAATGTTTTCTAGGCACAGCAATACAGTCTTTAAACCACAGGTCCCAGTAAGAATGTTGCAGACATAACTGATGTATCAGGAGGTAACCCTTGAGATTTTAAAAGCAGTGTTTGATACAAGGTCCTGGATCTGCATGTTAAGATGGTTTTCTAGTAAAAGCATAAATACTCTTCAACTTCCAGCTTGTGTTTATCTACCTCTATATTGTTTTAGGCCCTGAAATAGTAGCAAGTCCAGGTAAGCAGAAATTCCCCTATGACTCTGGCACTCTGGGACTTGTGCAGTCACTTGCAGGATGTGGGCCCCACAGATCAAAGAATTCCTTCCAGTAGAGACAGACCTGTTTCAACAAGGAGAAATGTTGGAGGGGAAGAGAAGGAGCTAGGGCTGGCAGTGCCTTCCTCACTGAGGTGGTTGTGTGGCTCTGATTAAACTACTTAACCTTTGAGCTGCAGGGTTTGTGTGAGCTGAATAGTGGTATTAGTACTGTGTACGGCATGCTGGGTTTAAATGAATTAACCTGCCAGTACTTTACAGTCTCGGCTCTGTGATTGTGCTGAGCGCAGTTGTTCTATTTAAGAAGCTTGTAGTGCTCCTTACTGAGCCTTCGGAAGGTCTCCTCCCAGTCCTCCCCTCCCTCCCAGTAAGTCTGGCAGTGCTCTCATCCCTCTCCATGGCCAGTGGCGAGCAATCCGTGCTGCTGAGCTGCGCTGGCAGCAGAGCTGGATTGACAGCACTGCACCAGGGGCTGCAGAAGCACAGCTGCAGCGCAAGCCCTTCTGAGGAGTTGACTCCCCTCTGGCCACCCGGGCCCCAGAAATCCTCAGCTGCCTGTTCCCTGCAGCATCCACTCATTCCTCTGCTAGAATGGGAAATGGAGGTCCACGATCTCCTGATGTCTCTGCCACCTGCTTATGGGGTGGCCTGGGCAAGTCACACCACCTCTCTCTTCCTCACTCGTAATGCTGAAGTGCAGATTTTATCTTCTCCCTTCATGCCCAAGAGCTGCTTAGGTCAAGTTAATGAATGACATGAAGTCAAGCATGACTGTGGGCTCACAGCATGGGATAAATATGAAGTATTACTCTGAAATTATGGGTGGGGGTAGCCCTTGTTGAAAATTATTTATTTTATCATAAATCAACATTTGGTCAGGTGTAATCATAGAAAGGAGAAAGGAGTGTAGAGAAAGCCTATCCCCTGTTACAAATTCTTCAGGAGATTGGAATGCTGGCTCACCTGTGGTTTTAGTGCATGCGTTGACTCTGAGTCTAGTACTGGTTACTGAGATTAATGGGGTGGCATATAAATAGAATGACTTCTACAGGTGTAGTATTTCACTATACAGATAGAATCAAAGAGTTGAAAAAATGCAAGGAGTTAGTCCAGTATAATAACATCTTGCAAAACCTGTCAAATCCTTAGAAAGTGAGAAGCAGAAAAGCAACTGAGCTACGTGGAAAATGAAATTAGGGGGAATTATATTGCCACTTGTTTATCTAACTAGTTGTTTCACTTCACAGGAAAGACAAACATTTTTATCTGAGCCCTTAGCAGAAGCTTAGGCTGAGTTGTGTTCCCCTACTCTCCCCAGCCGCATTGTCCACGGAGATGGAGTGCCCTTCATCCTATTTGGATACAGCAGTGGTCTGCTGGAGCTGTGTTTGCTCCCTCATTTGCATGCTGTAGAAGACATCTCATCCCTTAGAATATTTATTTATATATATATATATATATATATATGTAGTTGTATTTGTTTTTCTTCTGCTGCCATATACATAATGGATTGTTGTTTGAAGGATTTAAGCATCTGGAAGAGGCTGGGGATAGTAATGTCTTTGTCCCTAGGCTAGATGTGGGGCTGCAGGTCCCTTCCAAAGTGAAACATTATGTGCCATCTACTGTGATGCTCGTTTGTATACTTGAGAATTTTGGTGTGGGAAGGGCAATTAATATAATGCTAATTCAAGCAGCTAGATAAAACCACTATGGCTAAAACTGGCAAAAGGTAAAAAATAGATTTATTTCTCCAAGTAGTTCTGCAGCTGACTCCCATGGAGCTAACACCAAATACGAATTTTGGAAGTAAATATTTATATGCAGTAATCTTATCTGACCTTGGTTGAATAGTGAGAAGAATTGTTTTTTTACTACAACGTGTCAGAATATGATGCACATAGGGCAGAGCTCTCTGTGAGAGAGCTGAGTTTTTCTGTAATGTAAGCTTTGCCATGTTATTTGGACACCAACAAATCTGGTTATAGCCTGAATCTAGACAACAGGCTATCACAGATGAAAAGAGCAAGTAGAAAACAGGAAGAAAAAAAAAAAAAAAGAAAGGATAAGTTCTTCTATTGCAGCCCCTTTGCAGTGAGTGTGAGGTTACTCTGCAAGGAGCCTTTGTGGCTTTTACCAGACTATTTGCAGATCGATGCCGTAGCAACAGAAGAGCAGTTCTTATGTTCTGGCTCAGTCTCTTGCAAACTATCCCAGAAGATTAGCCAGGCACTCCTGGATTTAAAACAACTGCAGATGAGTGACAGCGAACTAAGCATGGGGTGGAGTCTTGTAACAGCATATCCTTCAACTCCACTGCTGCAGTCAGAGAGAAAGATTTTTCCTTTGAAGATAAGGCGCCTGTAGCTTTTGTAGAAACGTAGTGTAGCTGTTGCTGCAATTTAAAAATAAAACAAAACCAATAAAAAGCAGAGAAAGGCTAAGCATCTGTCTTTTCTGTGAGCCACCAAAAATTCCTCCAAATGCTAAACCCCAGACCAGCACTTTTCATTGTTGCATGCGAATCCTTTGTGCGAGGCTTTGAGCCAGAGCAGCCTCTGAGGGTGTGGATGTGGACGTACGAGTGGGAGCGTGAGTGTTCAGTGTCACAACGTTGCAGGGCACAGGCGATTATGAAACTTCCCAATAAAGTCTCAGTGTGTCAGTATTGGCC
>WBMY01010596.1:0-79067 GCA_013397315.1 Donacobius atricapilla | reverse complement strand
TTTTTTTTTGTTTGTTTGTTTTTTGCTGTCTGTTGCCCTCCAGTTTCGTTTCCGTTTATGAGTGCAGGCAGAGGGGAGGAGAGGTTGGGAAATGCTGCGAGACTCCCCCAGGCTGCTGGAGGAGCCCGGCACCCCTGTGGCAGGTGGAGCACCACAGTGCTGAGCGAGATTCCCAGGACACGGTGCCCGGGGCCACGGGGAAGGGAAACCTTCACACCTGGGACAGCTGTGCTTACAAGGGGCCCCTCCAGTGCGCTGCAGCGCCAGCCAGAAGCTTGACTTATTTTTTGAAAGGACTGGAGAAATTATTAACCACAGTTGATGACGTCAGAGTTGATCTGATTAAAGGTTTGTTTTCTTGCTGGCAGAGGTGTGCTCCGTAGAGACTGGTTCTCTCTTCTTTTTTTTTTAAGTTTCTTTTTTGAACAGCAGACGGAGGGAGCTGCTCGCACCGCTGCCGCTGCCGCCGTGCGTGTATGTGTGTAAACAGGATGGTGTATCTGTAGCTGCCACACGCAGACACACATTTGACCATGAGGACTCTTCGCAGGTTGAAGTTCATGAGTTCGCCCAGCCTCAGTGATCTGGGCAAGAGAGAGCAGGCAGCCTTGGATGAGCGGGGGACGCAGCAGCGCCGGGCCTGCTCCAACGCTACCTGGAACAGGTAAGGTGCCGCAGGTGCTGCTCCCTGCGCTGCGCGCTGGGCTGCCCGGCTCTCCCCTCGGCAGCCTCGCAGGCTGCCCTGGTGCACGCACTGGAAACACAGCCATGCCTTCTTTCCCCTCACTCTTGATCTTTGAAGGCTTATAACAGAGACCCTGCCTTCCCTTCAGCCTTTCTGACTTGTTTCACAGGGCCCAGCTACAAATATATCTCTGTGTCTGTCTAGATATTCTCATTCAAAGTTTATTTGGCTTAGGTTATTTTTTTTTTTTAATTACATGTGCACAACTATTAAAATACAGACTTTTTATTTGCATATCTATGGCTGTTGCTGGTAGTTGATAGAGTTATGACAAAGTCTGCTAAGTTTACTCGTGCTAGTACAAATAGATGTGTGCATATGTACACATTGCAAGCACCTGCACTTTGGACAGGGAAAATAAGCCCTGATTGTTTTCTTTATTGTGTTTATACATTTTAATTCTTTGGTTGTTTTACAAGAAAATCTATGCAAACATTATGCTGTGAATGTATCAATTAGCTCAGCTATTCAGAAATCATCTTAATGTCCATTTTGGTGACAATCTTAAAAGATGAATCTAAGTCTCTAAATTGTTAGGAATTAAATTCTGAAGTCATTTTTGAAAGTGAGATGTCACCTCCTGGATCACAGTTTGGAAAGTGTCACCTGTAGTATTTTATAATTGTATGGTGGTACAACTGTAGGAAGAAAAATACCAGTGGTCTGCAGACACATTTGCTAAAATTCTGAGAGGAATAAAATATATAAAATATCATATCTTCTGTCCTCACCACTTGATTTGTGTTTCATGTCTGTAGCAAGAATTAGCTGTTGAATGCCAACAGTGCACTAAACTCTGAAACTGTGCTGATCACAAAAGAGACTGAGTTTCTTCTGAAATATCATGCTGTTTGTATGACCCTGAGTTTTACCTGGTGTGTGGATGGATGGTGATGGTGGTTCAAGGATAGATTGGGCCATCTTGAGTTGTGCCAGCTGGGACTTTATTTGGCCAGCAGCCCTAAGGGAAGCAGCAGGGAGTAAGAGACTCCTGGGTGAGGATCAGGGTGACAGAATAGAGCCCCCAGAGCATTTTTGTGGTGCTGTGCTTACAGCTTTTGCTGGCAGGGGTTGGCTTTTCCAGGTCTTGCGTGTGGGGAGGGACCTGTGGAGACAGATGTGATGGGGAACAGGTCAGGCACTTCAGGGGCAAAGAGTTCCGGGCTTGGGGCTGCTGATATTCAAACTAGAGGATTTTCCTGGTTGAGATGAAGCAAGAGTTTGTTACTTTGAATTTGGACAGGACAGGTACAGCTCTGGCCAGAAGTGCTCACCAGTCAATGAGCTGGACATCTGCACATTTCATCCAAACAATTACACAACTGTCCCATCGCCTGTTCCTTGAACAGGTGTCTGTGAGTCGTCCTGTCACTGCTTTGCATGAGCGCAGACCTAACCATGCCCCCCACCCCTGGGTTGCCTTTTCCCAGTGTGTGGATTGCCAGGCTGTTATTTTTGGTGGCATGCTCCCCTGAAATGCCTCAGAGCACTAGTGGGGTTGTTGTACAGGTGCAAGTCAAGTGGACATCATCCTGTGCCTGCATTAACAGCTGCTTGGAGCTAGGGCAGGGAGTGCAGATACGAGCCAGTTGTGCTGCATGGGCAAAGGGAAGGCCTTTTATTTCTTACTTAGGGGCAAGGCTTTCTTCCGAGTGAAAGAGAGAGTGAGGGTAATTCTTCTTTCAGGCTCAGAAAGGCTTGTATCATCCATTGCTTTTAAGAAACTCAGCCTGGAGAATATCTTTCTACAGGTTGTACAACTGGGTCTTTACCCTGAGGAAGGTCAGATTTTAAACGATACTGAATTAGATGGATTAAGAAATTATCCACTGTAGCTTCTGCCTATCACCAGTACATGCCCATCTTGATGTATATAGCAGGATCTAGTCTTGAGGGAATGTGTTTTCATCTCTCCTGGTGAGACTGTAAACTTCCTGGACATCTGAAGTTTGACTCCCCAGAAATCTAGTCTGGGTTTTTAAAATCTTGGGCTGTGGAATTTCTTTTATTTTTTCTGCTGCAAAATTGAAACAACCCAACACAGGACACTGTGCATACTTTGGTTTACAGGAATATTTTCCCTTCCAAACGAAATGATTGCTTGTGTTGTTTCATTCTGTGTAAGCGTAAGAGCTTGCTGATCAAGGAAGTCAAGATGCACCAGCAGAGCTCTCCCCTCTCACCAAGCCTGGCTGTTCTATATTTAAATGTCTGCTGTTTTCTTGCCTAATGTTAGCAGCTGTGCCTGGGTGTGGCATGCGTGTATCTGCTTTTCAAAGAAGCTTTGAATCCAGTTCTTGAGAACTGAAGTGGGGAGAGTTGAGGCACAGCGCACGTCGGGTTCGGCCCTGCACAAGCCGGCTGATCCCGTGCTGAAAGGCGGATCTTTGAGGCAGAGCAAGGATGCTGACCCTGGCCATGCCAGGGACTGAAAAGCTGAAGTGCTGCCAGTGGGGTCTTTTACAGGACAGCAGCTCTGTCACTGCGGGCGTTTTCGGAGGAGGGGGCGGATGCATGGCCGCCCTTCTGCACTTGTTCTCTGTGTGGCCACCGTGGTCCAGTGATGTCCCCTCCGCCACCTCTGCCCCCTTCACAGCAGTCTCAGCTCAGGCTGTCCATACCTGAGAACTCTTTCTGCACTTTGACACCAGGGGAGGACAACCTGAAGGAGCCTCATTCAGCTTGCTGGGGGAATGCAGCACTGTGGCAGTAAGGGAGGTCACTTCCTCCGCGATGACTTCCCTTCACATCTGAACAAAAATGCAGTGAAACTTCTCAGTGCTGTTACATCAAAGGGAAATTGGTGCCAAGCTGCTGCCTGCTATTAGGCAAATGAGACTTTATGTCATGGCTTTTTCAGAGCTTGCTTTCCCATGAACCCCAGATCTGTGCAGCAAAACACTGTCGGTGCAGTTAACTAGCGACCAACAGCAACATAGTGGAACAGTGCCCTTCATTACTGCTCACAGAATTTGCATTGGATTAAAATAGTTTAGATTTTTTCACTAGCACTCTCTTCAGTTCTTGCTCTCACCCCCTCCAACCCCCATTTCTGCTTCAGGCAAAAAAATGAGGGCTGAATGCTGACTAAACCAATTGGGCTGAGAAACCCAGGAGTCTTAATCCTGAGCTCACACACCAGGGGGCCCACTCAGGCCAAATAAAATCCACGGCAGGGTTTTCATTCTGGCTGAGCTAGCACAGACTGCCTAATCAGGAGCTGATACTGTCTGAGATGCTGTGCTCTGGGAAAGCCTCTAGTCAAAGGCTCTTAGATCCTCTTTGATGTCAGAAAATACAGAAAATTCAGAGACATGAAGGAGTAGGAGATAGCAAAGAAAAGGGGAACAAAACAGGTAAGTTGCTTCTTGTGGCATTAGTGAGATCAGCAAATCTGAGGAGACATACCAAATCAGAAAGGATTTTATGGCCTGGGCTATTTTTTTACAGGATTGTAGTAAGCACAACAGCTTGCTGTAAAATAATTTTTACAGCCATGAAAACCATATTTCATTGCCTAATTTAAGAGGAATGCTTGTTCAGATCGCAGGAAGGCTTTTCCAGTGGAGAAAATACTCCAGACCAGCATATTTTTCTATTTCTTCATTATTCAGTTTTTATTTAGAAATATTTTAAGATATTTCTGCCTGTCTGAGGATCACCCTTTTCTTCCTGACCCTTTATTGGATGCCCTCTGTGGAGTGTTTGGCACTCAATGTGCATGGGGGGCAGACAGAATCTCACTGTGGGGTGGGAGGGAGAGCAGGGCTGGTGAAGGAGACTTCCCACTGACCCAGCCACCACTGCTCTCCATGGAGCATTTTCCAGCCATGGCTACAGTAATAGAAGGTGGTGGTGGTGGTGGTAGGGAATTGCTGCTCCCCGTAGCCCTCCAGAATAATTTATACCTCCTTGAATGCAGGAAACCAGTCTTCTTCATCCTACAGTCCATAGATACTAACTCTTAGTAACACCTCTGGGAAGTCCCCTCACCTGTCTGTCTCAATTTCTTGGTTTGTAAGAGCAGTGATTATAGTTGGCGAAGTGAGTCAACTAATGCCTCCCTGACTCTTTGAAGAGGGAGTTTTCCAGACCAGGTTATTTTCACTTGTATGACCAAGTGCTTAATTGCAGCCTATCCCTCTTTGCAGGTTGCCTTACCCTGGGTAGAAATTCCTGGAACATAAGTGAACTAGCATCTGCAAGCTTATTTTGGAAGGGTCAAGGCCTCATGGAAAGCTGGTGGAGTTGCAGCTGGACTGAAGCTGTGCTGAAAATGGGCTCTTCCCAGTTGGATTAAGCTAATTCAGAAAAATGATGTTTTACTCTGGAGCAAGGGTGTCTTCAAGAAAGTTTTGATGCAAGTATATCAGGTTAATTATTGTTAATTAGCTGTTCATGTAACTGTGCAGTGGAAATCTGCCCTAACTAATTTAGTCCCTTTTGAAAGTGAAAATGTTGTCTTTAACTGCCTGGTAGTCAGAGGGTGTGATAATTCACACAGCATTGTTTTTTCTTCCAGACTTCACTTGCAGCTCTGGGAAGGGGAGAATTTGCAAACACTACATAAAAATCACTGTGATATTTTCACCTATGCTGTTTGCACACGAAGGCAGTGGCTGCTTTAGAGAACTAAAATTATCTGTGTGATCTTTATGGGATGTCAACATTGGCCAGTCCTGCTGCTTTGCCAGGAAGTGCTGAGCTGGGAGGGCCATGGCCACGGTTGAAACGCACAGAAGATCAGGACTTAAAAGACTTGCAAGCACAACTTCGGAGTTGTTCCTCATATCTGTGGCCAAACCGATTCTGACCTGGCAGAAAACTGTTATAATCAAAATAGTTTTTCCTTCTTGGCTTCCAGACGTCAGTAAAAGAACATAGGTGGTACTAGGGGGAGCCAGGCTCCCACCTCAGTGGTGTCTGGATGGACAAATAGCAGCTCAGGAGAAATGTATGTTTTGGTGGTGTTGAGCTCTTAGGCAGTAGCCTGTAATAGATTGATACTATGCAAAAATCAGAATAAGCCACCCCACCCTGCCCACCTTGACCCTGCTCCTGTTGGGCTGGTTGGGAGTGCCATCAACAAGCATCCACCTCTGTGCTCCAGGGATTTACGCCTTCCAGATCCCTTCATGGTGAAGCTAATGGTGGGGAAGCTAATGGTGTTGTGTGTGTTGGAGCTGCCATTCCCCATGTTTTTGTCAGCTGGAGCCACCTCCTCCTCTGGAGGTTCAGTCAAATGTAGAATGAGTTGTCTTTCAAAGGAGATGAAGTTGCTTAGGCTGCTGGGTTGATTTTTGTGGCTGTGAGTGCTGCCTTGGTTATAGGTTGTTTTCTTTGGCAATCTAGCTTCTGTGGGACAGATAATTACAATACATTGCTGGAGCCATCTGACACTTTGTTGTCCTTCTAAAGGCAACCCCCAAAAAACTGGTCTCTTTAGTTTCCACATCCTGATTTCCCTCCTCCAGTGAGCCTGCTCTGTAGAGTTTTTTGGGCTCTATTGGACTCATTTTTGTTTCCTGCAGTACCATGTTCCTTGTGCACACACTTACACACTAAACAACTACAGAGAAGGTGTTCCCAGTAATATTAGTGCATGAGTGCACCCATGATTAACTTTCATGCTGTAAAAGAGTTACAGAAGAGAGTTTACAAGGCATTTTTAGTTCAGGTGAACTATTGCAATATAAGTTTAATTATGTGCATTACTGATTTAAGCCTCAATGAAAGCTGGTTGCAGGCACAGGTAAAGTGATTCACCCACCTCAAGCATCTGGACTTCTGTGTGTAAGCAACAGCTCAGATTTTCTTAACACCAGATCGTTGAACCATTCTAACCAAATCTTTTTAAACAATCACTTGTTATAGAAACCCATTTATTTAAGCAAGGCCTGGGTTTGTTCTTTTCATTAGCTTGAGGTAACTAAGAAGATTTAAGCAAACTTTTCATTATCCTGACCCCAGCTGAGGCCACCAACAGCATCCTGGTCATTCCCACTGCTCTGTGTCTGCTCTTAAGCAAGTGTGGAGGGCCAGTTCCAGAGCTATTCCCACATAACCTGCAGGGGCTCTATCCTGCACCCTCCATACAGGCACTGCTGTCTGTGATGAGAAGGTGGTCAACTTAATGAGGTCAAGACTTGTTTTCCAGACAAGGATATTGTCCCTCACTACAAGGGAGATCCTAGGCAGATTAAAAGTTCACTGCTAGAATGTTTTATGTAGATGCTGTTCTATACAGACAGTAAGTTAAATGCTCACAACCTGTCCCCTTTAATTCCAGTTAAAAAGCTTGCTCTCTCTCTTTCTTTGAGGAATACTGATGGACCTGTTAAGCTAGAGAGAGAAGACCTCTCCCTCATTTAGAAAGGGGTGCCAGGGAGAAAGAGAGAAGAGCGTGTTTCCTTTTAGGAGAGATGTTTAGTCATTCTTCCCTGCAGAAGTCTGGCAGGGAACATTGCAAAGTTCATTTCTGAACCAGAAGAGCGTGTAAAGACTGCATGTTTTATTCACTACATTAATCTTATTTCCCATATTACTCATAATATTAAAATACCCAAGTCACTTCACTGTATACCAGAGACATTTATCTGCTGATTTTCAAATAATCATTAATTGAGTGTGTCTGTATGAGCCAGCCAAAATAATCTGGGTTAGATCATGAATGTATGTTCTGTGCTTGTGGGTGTAAGGGGGAAAGAGGGACTGCTGTGGCAACTGTTGTGTGTAAGGCCTTGGAAACATCTTCAAAGGAACAAAAGAGAGAAGAGGAGCATGATTATGTCTGTCTGCATCTGTATTTCTCCACAGCGGGTCAGACCCTTCACCTGTCACTTTTAGTTTCTTTTTTCCTTAGATGAAGATGGCTGAGCTTTTCTGATAGTGCATCTCTTTGCTATTGTGTGCCTGCATTTTGACTCTCTCCATGAACACTGTTGAGTTTACCTTCCAAGCAGTCCTGTGCTCCCAGCTGGCATTGAAAGGAGCTGTCTTATCACCGGCCTGATGGAAGGTGTCCCTGCCCATGGCAGGGGGTGGGACAGGATGATTTTTAGGTCCTTTCCAACCCAGGACATCTGTGATTCTATGATAAGCTCTTCCACCAGTAGGAATCAAGCTTCCTCCCCCTGGAGACCTTATGAGCAGATACCGACCACCTTTAGCTGTTCTTCACAAGACACGGCAACCCCACAGCCTCGTACCTCCAGCATGGGCGGATCTGGTCCCTGTCCTGCTTTCCAGAGCTCTAAAGCTGATTGCTGCTGCCTTGCACAGACTCCAGGGCAGTGGAAGCTGTTACTTGTCTCTGCAGTGAACCATAGAGATAAAAACTATACTCTGAGATACTTCAAATATACTTATTATGTGAATGTATTAAAAGTTTTAGTTGACATACTTAAAGTACTTAAAAAGATTGGCCTAAGTTTTTGAAATTACTGATTTCAGATGTGCAGCTGTTGAAGTCACTGAGTTGGAACAAATCAAAAAGAACTGATTTTCAAAGATGTTATCTGTTTTCTAGGCAGTAATTTCCTTTTAGGCATCTGGGATGGGTGGAATACCGTAAATCATCTATGACTTGTAGAAGGTCCTGAAGTGTCTAGACAGAAATGCTGGGATAATTGTGAAGGTGATGCCCTTCTCCAATGTTATGGGGTGCTAATGACTCATCCTGTCCTCTTTCAGCATCCACAATGGAGTGATAGCAGTATTCCAGCGTAAGGGTCTCCCAGACCATGAACTTTACAACCTCAATGAAGGAGTCAGGTAAGAGACTTGGCCGTGCCAGGTGTTCTCAGCCAGATGCTCAGTGCTGTTTGCCAGCCCTCGCGCTTTACAGCTGCTGCAGAGCATTAAGGTTTTGGCAGCTTTGACCAGCACAGTCCATTTTGCCTCAGTAATCGCTGCTGCTGCTGTGTGTCAGCATCTCGCCGTGGGTGAGAGAGCTGGTCCCTCCTTCTGCAGGAGGATTTCAGCCCCGAGCAGTGGGGTTTATTTCAGAATCTCTCTTGAAGTGCTGGTTTAAAACTAAGGAAGGGAAAACCTGGACCCCTCTGGTGACCCAGCCCTGTTGCATGGCAGTGCTACTGCCATTTCCAGAGGCGCCACTCTCAGCTTCCCTTGCATCTATGCAGGAGGTGAAGCCTCCGAGCACTCAGTGAGACGTGGCAAGGGAAATGTCCTGCCTGGTGGTCCCTTAGGTTCTCCTGCTCCTTCCACACAGCACGGATGTGTGTGAAGTGACAAAGCTGTCCTGTTAAACACCATGGCCTCAGTAACACCGTTTATGATTCCAAATTCTTTCCCATATTCTGATGATACTGTCTGCAACAGACTTAACTGTCAGCCAGTGAGATGTATAATGGGAACTTTCTTCCCTTTAAAAAAAAAATTGAAAATCCTACCATTTGAGTTATTTAAGTTACAGTTGAAAAGTAAATTTACCATGATATAAGCTGATACCTAGATTTACAGCACTTCACATTTTACTACATTTTCAGCTCTTATTATTACTTACCAAACCCTCTCACTGGCAAGGGCAAGGTAGCAGATTTCCTTATAGAAATCTGTCCAATGCTTTATAAAATAAATGGTGGAAAAAAAAATCTGCATTTACAAGAGGCAGACAGCTTATTACATTCCCTAGCTGTCTTCGGATATGACCTTTAGTTATTCCCTTCCCTTTACTACTTATTGCTACTCTATCTGGACGTAGGAGTCTGACTGTCCAGTATATTCCCCAGAATACCTAGATATTCTGGGTTTATCTGTCCTGGTCTGATTGCCAGTCTGGGATAGTCGGCCCAGTCTGGTTCCTTTAATTGTGAAAATATTTTCAGAAAAGTCCAGCCAGATGATATTTGGCCTGTGTTTGCTGTTTTTGAAATGAAAATAAACTTACTCTACAGTTATTTCTTACTTCGCTGGTGAGAAAATGACATACAAAAAATAGCTTTTCTAGGATGTCTGTCAGTTAGCATGATCCATCAATCATGTTGAGTTCCTTACTGGAATAATGGTTAATCATTATTATTGTGAGTGCCGTTACGATTCTTCAGCTGTGTCTGAATGACAAGAAATGGTACTTCTGGACTGAGATTTCTTGGCCCAATGCATTTCCCTTAATATGCTCATCTGCTGGTGAGGGACAGGAGAGAAGAATTTTCTGCTGATGTGTCAGACAAATATAATCTGGTATGAACCAACAAATAGATACAAAATGTGCCCAAATTTTGCTTTAATTTACTTGGCTGTAAACCCTGCACCACGATGATGTTTGGTAACATAGCTGAGCTGAATTTATTGCAGCATCCCATGTGACTGAACAGGCAAGCTGACTAGAAATACACTGATTTTTTTTTTCCATTTTATGAAGGGCTTTGCTGCCACTTGCTAGGCCCATTTCTTTTTTTCAGGTAGGGATAATGCTGCTTTGTTGGTATCTCAGCTGATAGTTCACTTCAGGGAGAATGCCTGGTGCCTCACACCTGAGCTGATGATGGAATTACTGATTGGACACCTGCCAAAAATACCTGTCTTACTGCTTTTGTTATTTATTTCAAAACAACTTTCTTTGGGTTAATGTTGTTATTGAGTGCAAAAATACCTGATACATAAACATGACCTCAAAAGTGGAACAAGTGTATACTTGCCTTATGATTGTTTTAGCTGCATTTTCACACGAGTACAAAATGAGAAGCAAATCTATTACTTCCCCTGGGCAGAATTCAAGTGTGGAAGTGTTCAGGTAAATGGTTAATATTAGTTAATGTTAGTTACTTTTTTGAATAGTTACAGGACAGTAAAAGAAGTTATTTCACTTTACCACTTTAGTTAGAGCAGATTTTTCATTTATTTTTCATAATAAACCCCTGAATGTCCAAGTTGACTCACAGATCCAGTGTAAATCTTTGAATAATAGTTGCACATCATTGTTTTGACTCAGGGATGTCACATATATTCAACTACCATGTGTCACATACATGCAAACAAATACATAAAACTTCTTCTGGACACATCTCGAGGTTTTGAACCCTGATTATTTAAGGAAGCATCAGTGGGTGCAAATCTGTACAGTACCATTTACTTTTCTTTTAGGTTTGGCTGATAAGAGCTGCCACTTGTTTACACCAATGCCTTTTGACACCATTCTTGCATTCCTGTGGCATTAGAAAGTGGCCTTACATGTGGAATTACATGCACAGCCCTCAGAATATTGCAAATATTACAATAAAACCAGTGTGGGAGTTGAGTTTCTCTCTCACTGCTGGAACTCCTGAATTCCTCTGCTAAAGCTGATGAAGCACAGTAAAATCTCACCAGCTGGGAGTATCACCAGTATGTGGCCTGTGCACTCCTTCTTCTGGGCCCTTACTGGGTGATTTATTAGGAGATTGAGTCAAAAGTCTAGTAATAAACATCTCCATGCATAAATTTACTGTTTAGTTTTCTCTTCGTCCATGTCTGTAATACTAATAATCAAACAGTGTTTCCTCCTTTTTCATTTCATGTAACATATGTAATTTCAGAGTGTTTATTTTGACCACTTTTAAAACAAAGAAGAAAAAGAAGCAAAGGGAAATACAGTGGAAGCTGGATGTCCTGTATTAAAGCTTATGTATATTTATATCTTCCTCTTCGCTGGGTTTCAGGATACTGATGTGATGCAAACAAAGCACATTTTAGTGGCATTTCCTCTTCTGCAGCCAGAGTTCAAACCCAGTAAAATCACTTGTTTGCTTCGTTTAACTTCATTTAACATCTATTATGCAGTGTTACACTTTCCATTCTGAGTGCTGTTGCAAGAGTTAATTTTAAAATGAACCAATGAAACAGCATCAGAGGGAAAAAAGTCAGGAGCTACGTTAACACATTTTAAGGGAATTTATCATCTAAATTTATTAAGTTGTTAAACAGGTGATGAAGACCTGATATCAATGATAGAGAAGTTTTATGCGTGTGAAATGCCTGCTTTAAAAATCAGATGTACTTGAAATAAGATCTGCTATCTGGTCAGCGATCTCTTAGGTCCAGTCAGATTTTTACTTGGATTCCATCATGATGTCCACATGTCTAGATAAGGTTGGTCAGTAATTGAAATTATCCAAGATCTGACAGCCTAACTGGTTTTCGTTAAAGGAAATGAAGCAAGGATGAAAAAGAAATTGCAAGCAATGTCTTGGATCCAGTTTTGCTGTGGATCTCTTTTAAATGAACATATACAAAGAATATCAAACACCAGTGTTCTGACCGGGCCTGAGGGCCTCACTGTTTGACTAGAAATTAATTAAGTAGCTTGAAGAATCTGTATGATTAGGGATTCAAAAAGCAAGATGCATGAATTGTGCTTTCAGGTCTTCTGCCCTGTAAACAGAGATGTTAATGTAGGCATAGAGCTGCCTGGTGTGGTGCAGTCCAGTGCACACAATTACCTACAAGCTGGTTGCTTGATTTCAGTTGAAAAGTGGAAGTGTGGTGGAATCTTGTTTTATCAGAGAGCTGGCTATTGGAGAAGTAGAACTTACATTTTTATTTCCTGACCTAAATACCAGCATTTATCAGTAGAACCTAAAATACTAAAAGAGAAGGCAGTTGCACATCACCTCCTCAAGACTGTGAGGAATCCATCTGGAGCTGCTATCTTGAGGAGAGGGTAGAAAATTAAGCTAAATCTGTCAGCATAAAGTACCAGTATTTTCTTGAAACAGTGGCACAAAGAGATACATAAGAATAAATTGTCACTCTCATAGGAAAATTCATAGGAAAACTTCCTTGTTAGTTCAACCTAAAAATGGTCTGTCTATCCATGTTCAAAGTCAGATGAACTTTTGGTGTCATCCCTTGTGATCTAGAAAAAAGTCACCTCACTGGACAGTAAATCCCCACTTGCAGTGAACACGTTACAATTTGGCTGTCACAACCTTGTTCTCCCTGACTTCTCTTAAGGCACTGGCACTTGAGCAGCCTTTGAGGGAGGTGGGTTTTAACCCCTGCCAGGGGCTTGTCAGTATTTACTGCTGGGAGCAGAGTCTCAGGGCGCTGCCAGAGCCGTCCTCTCCCCCGCATTGCAGCCACGTGCCAAAGGGGGCTGGTGATCTAACAGCTCTTCCTGACAACGGGAGACCTATGGATAATGCCTCAGCTGGCTTTCAGAACTTTTGTCCATAAATACTTTGTCCAAATTAATCAAGTTTCTGGCTGAAATGGACTTTGATGCTTGGGGCATCTGAAAATACCCTTCCTTCCGTTTATTTTTAATTTAATTTCTGCCTAGACTTTCCAGAACTGTGAAGTCAGTGTGGACATATGCTTCAGGATAAATAAATTGAGATACCATATTTCAGCCTCCTCAAGACTGACATGCTCCTCTCTTCCCTGAACTTTCAGGAGATCTCAAGAGGCTATGCTGAAGCATGTGTTGTAAAAACATCAGAATCAAGTCCTGTAGACTTTAACGGAATAATATATATATGCTGGATTTGGTTTGATGTCTGCTTGCTAGTTAAATAATTTGATTAATCAGTTGTCAGTTAAAGGTATAACACAATGCGATAGATGACATGGTGTTGAATATATAATTCACATAATTACCCTGATTAAATTGGGTGTTTAGATTTTAAGTCACATTTGACATCACTTCTTCGTGGGACCTGACATGGTCACACAGATTTTCAAAAGAGATTTGTTCAGAAAACCCACCTGAGGCTGTGTTTCTATACGGTCTGAGCTGTTGTTTATGCATCTAAATGGTGACCTGACTGAAGAGAAGCATTCTCTAGCATCCAGCGTGTGAGATTTAAATAACACAGCTTTTTAGCTGAGTGGCAAATTTTACCTGGATACAAACAGGGTTATGGACGGAGTTGAATCCAGTTTCTGAATTTGAGCGTTTGTGGGATTTTGTTTTGCATGGGAGTTTCAACTGCTCTCTGAGGTTGCTTTGTAGTTTTTAGTGGAGAGGAATCATGAAAGGCAGAGCTGAACTGTTAAATTCCTACCTGCCTTTTAATTGAAACCATATGAAACTTCAGCTGTCCTGAGTCTCCTGAGTGGATGTAGGATGGAAAGCATCCTCTTTTCATCAAATCTTATTTTCCTTTCATTTGTGCAATTGAGGCATCTAAAATGACAGCAAATATTTTTCAACATGCAAAAATGCTGGTTTGAGTCAGTATTGTTGACCTTGTTTGCTCTCTTTGTAGTCATTAATGACAGTCTCTGTGCTCATACTAAAGTAATTTGCTATTAGTGACTTCCCCTCATTCATGCAGTGCACAGCTAATGTGATTTGCTGATTACAGATTCTTTTCTTGCTCTTTTTAATACAGGCAATTACTGAAAACAGAACTGGGATCATTTTTCACTGAATATCTGCAGGTAGGCCTGTGTTCTCGTTATTTAAATCCAAATCTGTTTGATGCTACTGAGAAAAATAATTTTGCCCACTCTAAATGATGACCTGAAGACTCTTGAAACCATTCAGAGATGTCCACTGACTTCTCTGTGTTTTTGAAATTATCAGATTAATGAGATTTGGATTTTACATACATACTTATAGTTAGATAGTGAAAGTCCAACCTGTCACTGTGTTTCTGTAGGCCATTGCTGTCTCTCTCGAGGTTTCAGACATTGTTTTTTAGCTTAAAATTGAAGTCCTTGAGTAAACCTGTGAAGTTCATTGCTGTAGAGTTACTAGGAAAGACTTTTAGAAGTACCACTGTCTGTTGAAGCAATACTCTTTCTGCTTCTCTAAGTACAGGTTTTGTAGGTCAGCCATTTGAAGTTTGAGAAGCACTTTGTACTGCACAAAATATATCCTTTGTCCTAAAAACAGCAGATGATTATAGCATCATTTCACAAGTGTCCCAAGTGATTTAAATAAGATGGACACAGCAAGATTCCTTGGATGATTAATTTTTAAAATTAATCACGTTTTCACTGTCTAAAGTTAAGATTGAACAAAATGTGAAATGTGTTGGCTGAAGGGAAGTACAGAATTGAGTAAATGTAGTCTATATTTTATTCACAGAATCAGCTGCTCACAAAAGGCATGGTGATCCTAAGGGACAAGATCCGGTTTTATGAAGGTAACTTGGATTTTATCATGGCTATGTATGCCACAGGTGTTTTAGCAAATGCACTCTGGAGGCACTGGCATGCCTATGTTCCTGGGCCTATGGATTAGGAAGTCCCAATCCATTCCTACAGTCTGTTGTTGGGTCCTGCCTTAGTGCTCTCATTAACCTTCATAAAGGGGAGCTGATTGCCTAGGGCAGCACTGAGGGAATCGGGGAAGTATTGCCTCCAGCCAGGACACTTCCTGCTCCTTCAGTTATATCCCGCTCAGGAAGAATGAAAATAGACTAAGATATGTAATGAACAAAAAACTAAGCACAAAGATCCCAGTTAAAGTATCTAAGTCCAGAATAATGCTGTAGCTTGTTTAAAGAGCTACTCTGGAGTCATGCTGACATAAATGAGGTCAGGCACTGTCTCTCTCTTGTTTTAAAGGCAAGGCTCCATTTAACTGTCTACACCCTCTGGAGGTGCCACCTCTGGAAGTAACATCAAGGATAAACGTCCACCTGGTGTGTTGCTTTACAGCCACCAATATTTTATCTCATGCTATTATGTGGCATTTAGATTAAATAGGCTGTCTTGTCCTAGATTTGACATGCAAGTTGTGCCAGGTGAGGTTTAGATTGTGTGTCGGAAAAAAATTTCTTCACCAAAAGAGTTGTTCAGGCATTGGAAGAGGCTGCCCAGTGCAGTGGTGGAGTCACTAACCCTGGAGGTATTTAAAACCCATATAGGTGGGGTTTAAACTCATACAGGTGTAGCACCTGGGGACATGCCTTAGAGGAGGCCTTGGCAGAACTGGGTTCATGGTTGGATTTGATGATCTTGGAGGTCTTTTCCAACCTAAGTGATTATGTGATTCTGTACATCAGATGGTTCTGTAATAGCTTCGAGAATTCTTAAAGTTTGACGGAAGGCTTTACATCTGTATGTAAACTCTGAGATAAAAAATGTTGACTTAGAAAAGCCATGGAATAGGACAGACACTGCTGAGAGAGAAATGGAACTAGAAACAAGTTTCAGTGATGGCCTTGCAAATAAGACTAGATACTTTGGATAAACAGAACTATGAAAGGTGCATTGTAGTAGGACCCATGAGGGGTAATTTTAGATGATTGGCATTAAGGCATTAACAGCATTGTGTGGCAAAAGCTGATGGGCCAAAAAATGCTTTTAAGTTATTGTAATTAGGAAATAATTGCCTTCTGATTGTGATGTCATGAATTGTAACATCTGTACTGTCTCACCCTTGACATGAGACTGAAAATGGAATAAAAGTTTTTAAAACACCTCTCAGTTGCCCCACCTCTGGATCAAAAAAAAGGCATAATTGACACCTCCCAACTCCTTATGCCCTGCCAGGCCCATCACAGGTGGGGTGGGAGAGCAGCAGAAAAGGCCTTGGTTCTGTGCACATCTGCTCAGCAATAACTAAAACATCCCTGTGTTACCAGCACTGTTCCGGCCACTACCAGCTGCTGGGAAGAAAATTAAACTTATCCCAGCCAAAACCAGCACATGTTTGTTACTACTATCACTATTACTATTCATACTACTGCTATCCTTGTTATTATTATTACTACTACTACTGCTACAGCTGCTAGAAATTTTTGGACTTGGAGATACTTGCTGTATTTCATTCGAACAAATGATAACAAGATTTTTTTAAAGGTTGAAAAATGGAAACAGAGAACACCCTTTTCAGTCTTGAACATAAGTGTGCAGGACTGAGCGAACTCCTGCCTGGTGGTGCTGAAAATAAGAGCTTGGTGTGTTCCACAAGCCAGCAGCTGCAGTATAGCATGGTGATCCACATCTGTCACTGAAAGCACTTAAAGTCATCAACCTGGAAATAATTCAGGAGTTGCTGATTCACCAGAGCTGATGCTATTCATCATGTGCTTAAAAAGGCAGGGGGATCAAGTATCCCATAACTTTGAGTGCAGTTAGCAGAGTCAGTGCTTTCATGCATAATTGCTTTGTGATACATGTGTAATTCTGGGCAAAATACTCCCTGGCTGAGGCTCAAAGTAATGCTTTAATACAAAAATTAAGAATAGTGTCATGTCCTGGCACCAACAGTAATACTGATTGATTGCTACTGAATTTGCTTCCTGGTAAGTCGTATGGTTTTGTCTGAATATCTCAGAATCTCTGATATCTTTATCTCCATAACACTTGCTGGTGGAGCTGCAGGGGCATTGTTCTCTTACAGTTGCGTTGGAGGCACAGGGATGGTAAAGAGCTTGTCCACGGTCACATGGGCCATTTTGGGGAACAAGGACCTGAAGCCAGAACCTACCTACTAAACCAGATTTCCTCTGTGCATCTTGTCTCCTGCATTTGACTCTGTGTTGTGTAAAATGTTCTGTGAGGAACTCAATGTCCCACTTGGTTGTACAGCCTGGCCAAAGCTTCTCCAGATTCTACTGGAAGGATTCTAGGGGGCTGCAGCTGGGGAAGGAATGGACATGGAGGTGGCCTTGTTGTGAGGACCACGGGGAACTCGGCCCATAGCAAATTCGAACTGCATTGCTTGAAAGTTAGAGCAAAAATTAGAGCCTTAACATGATTTTTCTTTTCCATAGATCTTGGGTGAGTTTTTCTTTGTAAGTGGGAAAGGGAACAGTGGAAGAGCTACAAGGGATCAGTTTGAGGGGATGCTTTACAGAGCATCTCCACAGAGGGTGGTTTGCTCTGCTGCCCTGCAGCTTGAAACGCGGGAGGGAGCACAGTGTGGTAAATTCCTCTGCAGGAGTGCTTCCACATTTAACCTGATGTGGGCTCCCCCTGCTCTCCACAGTCCTGTCCAGCAAGTATTACTGCAAGAGGAGGACGTAACCTGGGCTATTACTCTTCATTCTGCACAGGGCTTTCCTAAGTAACCTCAGACTCTCTGAGTTTATTAACACCATTAGATGAGTCACCTGAAAAGACACAAATATGGAAGGACCTGATAACACCACTATGGAAAAGTAATTCCATACTGCTAATAGTAGCTACTACATAACTCAGCATATAGTAGCAGATTCACATTGTTTCTTGCATGTTTCACTTTTTGCAGCCAGCTGATTACAACCAAAACTCTTCACTAGTTTGTTTTGTGTTTTTGCAGGGCAGAAACTACTGGATACCTTAGCTGAAACCTGGGATTTTTTCTTCAGTGATGTCCTGCCCATGCTGCAGGCTATTTTCTATCCCGTGCAGGTGAAAAAATTACTCTGTTGTCATAGAATCTTGAAAAACTGGAAAAAGCAACTTTACAGGTTCATCAGCAGATTGATGCAATCCTTAATTCTCTCTCCTTGGACCAACCTCCCAGTGCAGCTGGCATTATTCATGTCATGCAAATAAGTTACTTATGCAAATGGTTTGAAGTGCTTGGGTGGAAAAGATGAAGGGAAACTTTGAAAACAAAAGTGGAGTGCAGGGAGGGCTGGTTAGTCCATCTGCCAATCACACTGAAAGTGAAAAAAGGTTATGAATGATAAACTGAAGTGCTGCACAGTGAAATAAGCGCAGTTGTGTTGATTTAAATATATGCATTTCCTTCTCTGCAATGTGAATTTTGTCTTTGAAGTATCTCCACTTTTGAAAAGGAATTGAATTTCTGAGGTCAAATTCTATGCTATGGTAAGTGGACAGAAAAAGTCAATGGAGTTTGACCAGTTTAGATGAGCACAGATTTTGCCTCCAGTAATTTTAATTTTAAATACACAATAGATACTTGACCTTCTAATGTATTGATAGCCAGAGATTATTGTTTATCACTGAAGTCTCAAGGAAATCTGTACCAGACAGGTGCAAGTGATCTTTGCAGTTGCTTATAGATGCCTACAGATTTTAATGGGAACTTGGTGCCTGAATATATTTGGGGAAACTTCAGAAACCTTCTCCCATTCTTTCAAGTGGGCTTTATGCCTAAAATGATTGCCCAAATGTTAACGATATTACAGTTTGCATCTTCAGACAGGTATGAAATATAAATTTAGAGGAAAAGCTGCTATTTCACACTGAATTTTATTCTGAAAGGGAAGAGCTCAGAAAACATAACAGGGCTGCTTCACCCAATGACTTGTGTCACCAGTAGAAACTCTAAAACAATAGAAAGAAGATGTTATTAAAAACATGCTAGAACACAATGGGAGATTTTTCTAAGTGCCCTGTAATTTAAATCCAAGCTATTTGGACACTTGGAGATATAGGTAGGCTCTAAGCCTTTTTTTATGAAGCACTTGACTAAATTAGAACTCATTAAGTTGTTTTTGAAAATTGCACCAAACATCCCTATTCTCTGTTGTGTTTCTGAAACCTTTGAAAATATTTTGGTAACACAAGTCTTATCCCCTATCAGATGGAAATAATTACTTGAATTTCTAAAGGAACTTGGAGGGTTGAAGAGTCCCATGTAAATTCCAATAGATCTAGTTGCTCATGTTCTGAGGTTTCTTCCAAAAGCCCAATTGGTGCTTATGCACTCTTGTGAATTCTATTAATTAGCAGCTGAAGCAGATTTGGAGCCTTCTTTACGTCAGTTTAAATAATTTAGAAAATGAAAAGGAATGGGTAGGGTTAGGTCAGGCTTCTTTATTCCAGACTTAAGTCAATGCTAGTTGAATACCAAACCTTCCATGTGTGCAGCCATGTATACCCAAGGAAAAACGCCTAATGCCAGAAAGAGAAACAGTTTCACAGCTCTGTGTTAATCTCTGCAGACTGAGCTGGAGTTGTATTCTTCAGCTGGGAGTTTTCCTCAGTGAGAAGGTACTGCTGAACTGAAAATAGATGGCTTTGAAAATGCAGTATGAAACTTCAGCTCTGCTCCTGCCTTAAGTGAAGTCTCTTCCAACTGTATAGAGAGGAGGATGTACAGGTGGGCTGAGTCAGGATTCCTGCCAAATTTGAAGACACTAAACAGGGAGTACTCAGAATCCTACAAAATAATGGAAATTCAACCAATCTGCAGCCCTGCCTTTTTTTTTAACTTATGATACATTTAATTTGTGATGTACTGTTAAAATACAAAATACTCATATTTGTCCAGCTCTAATCCCACCCCAAGCCTTCATCCTCTCCACACACACTCAGACACAGTCAGCATTTGTAGAGTTCATTACTGCCAAATCAGATTTACTGTGCAGACTTGGGGGCTGCTCTCTGTCCTTTGTTATGTTTCCTTTGTGTTTCATTTAGGTTTACCATTCTTGTAGCCCCTCAGGAGTGGAGGAAGGAATTTGAACAGAGGATTTTGAAATTCATTTTCGCACTGCTCATAATCTCTCTTGCTTTCTTTGTGTTTCCAAGGGAAAGGAGCCCTCGGTTCGGCAATTGGCTCTTCTGCATTTTAGGAATATAATTACCCTCAATATAAAATTGGAAGATGCATTATCCCGTTCCAGAGCCAGAGTTCCACCATCTATTATTCAGATGCTGTTAATACTTCAGGTAAATTGGCTGCTTTTCTCAGCCTGTCTTTCTGTACTGCATTGCTGAAGTCTTCTTAAACAGTCTCCGATTTTGCTCATTCATTGAAAACTTCTTACCCAGAATGCCAGAGCTTCTGTGCTCCTGTGGTTATAATATCTAAATCCTAATATTCTAGTTTCTAAATATACTAATGTCTAGTGTCTAAAAAATCTTATGAACCTAATATCTAAATTATCCAATAGTATAATAATAGTATATTGTATACTATCATAGTATAATAATAATAATAATATGCTCTATATTAATATGTCATATGGTATAGAATATCTAGTAATATAATATAATAATAAATAATGTGGCATATAATGGTATAATAAGATAATATAATAATTTTAATGTAATAATGTAATAATTATCTAATATCAAAACATCCTAATATCTAAAAGTAGGAACTGTAGAGATGCTGTAAGGTTGAGAGAGTGTGAGAGAACAAACTTGTTTTGCAACTAGGCCTTGAAACACGAAGTTTTGCAAGCTGACAAGTGTGTGGGGATGACAATTCCCATTAGATGCCGTGTGTTGCTGCATTAGCAGTTCAGGATATGAAGCTTTGCATCTGTAATAGGCATCAAAGTGAATATACAATTAATACAACAATGGGTGAATCATAGTCACATTTGGTCACTGGAGCCAAATTCATCAGAACTGGTGATACAAAAACATTAGGACCAGATAATGGTATTTTTCTTCAGTGTTAGATTTTTTTGTGTGTGTGTGTAGTAGTAGGAGAAACAAAATGAGGAATTCCAGGCAAAAGTCAAATTTAAGATCTTTTTATTTGCTTAATTAAAGAAAAACATGAGGTGTGATGTGGAGAAAAGGAATGAGACACAAGGGAAAGAGAGAACCAGGGATGGATTTTTAAAGGGTGAGGAAATTGAGATTTTTCATGGTTTCTGATGTTTTTATAAATATTTCTTTGCTCTTCATCACAGTATGAATTAGTCCTGTACCTGAAATTGTTTTGAAGAGATAATCTATTGAGGCCAGTTTTGAAAATGGAGGAAAGGAGTAAGATTCTGCCTGCTGGGTCAAGAAATGGGATTTCACCTTTCAGTGAAATCAGTGATACCTCAGCCGTCTCAGTGTCCATTTATTGGAGTGTTTAATGGTGTGTTTAACCTGACCATCTCAGATAAAGATCCTTATCATATAGGAATGTCTACTTGGTCCTGTCTCCCTTCTCATAGCCCCCAGCCTTCCAAAAGCTTCTTGAAACTGCTGGCTGATAGTGACACAATGACAGCAGTATGGGGGTCTCATGGAAACTAGTGTCTGGAGAGAGGAGAGGAGCCTCAGGGAAAAGCTGGAGCATGGAAAATGTGTACTGATGCATCAAGGAATTCACATTCCATGAACCATGAACCCAGCTGCCTTAGCAGGCACCAGAGACTCTGTAGGACACAGCGCCATTGCAAAAACCTTCTTCACAGGAATGTTCTTAGGTGTGAGATAAAGTGCCCATTCTAACTCAGGCTGTGGTAGCATTGCTGCTAACAGGCCTGCAAGCTTTTTGTCATTACTTTAGGGAGTCTGTGTTGGCTGCGTGCAGGATCTGGCTTTGAATGGATTCAGTGGGGAGCTGGCAACCAAGTAACATCCTGATTTTTTCTTTGCACATCTGCTTTTTTCAGCAACCCAAAGTGTTAACACCGTGGATGCCTGTTTGGGGCAAAGGGTCAAATCCATTCTTGCTGCAGAGCTGTTCATGGAAATCAATAACCAAGTGAGAGGGAATTTGCCCCTGGGTGTTTATTTCTGCGTGCTTGGCCTTGTGATGGGGATGATGAAAGTCTTTCCTCAGCAATAGCTCTGCTAATCTTGTGGTTTAAAATCTAATGGGAATTGTGGGAAAAGGTCAGAAGAAAATCTGGGAATTAGCTATTTACATACTTAGCGGTGTTAGTAGTTGGAATTCAGAGCAAAGACTTTATCTGAACTCAAACGTCATGTTAAACAAAAGCAAATTTTATACATTAGTGACATAATGGAATTTTCTCAATTTAGTTGAACTCCATTTGTTAATAGGGTTGGAAGAGAACAATTCAGCTGCCCAGCTTGCACATGGTGGGCTTGTAGACTTTGATTTCCTGGACAGAGAGATGATGGGGATGTTGTCTAATCCTGATTTGTGTCCACTGTGAATACCTCTTCCATAAGAAACTTGGTGACTGGAGCAGACTCCCATGGAGAGAAGATGATGCCAGTGATGCTGGCTCTGGACCAAGTGTTGAACTTAGTGGTGAGATTTCCTCTTTCTGTCCTTGACAGCCTCATGCAGCTGTGTGATGTAGTTGAGGAGTAGCTCATGTTCTTCAAGACAGCAGCTGTAATGTCAGAGGCTGAAATGCAGCACTCTGTTCTGTTGGGCTGGATTAAAGTGGCAGAGCTTTTGGGAACTAATGCCGGGTGCACCTGGTATTATGTTTTAGCTTCTTATGGTGTAGGGAAAAAGCTTCTTACTTTGTCAGGAGAAGACACTTTTCTTATTGGACAGAAAGGGAAATTTTTAAAAGACTGCTCCATTTAAAGGAGCAGAGATCAGTCCTCAGGTTAATTATTAGACTTGGGTTCTTCAGCTCAGTAGAGCTACTTCTCACCAGTGCTATAACCTGGTGTAATTACAAACCAGCAATCTTTCAGGAAAGAGAGAACTCTGGGAAGGAATGATTTTCCTGTTCTGTCAGTCGGTGGCAGTTTTATCACAGCTTGGAAGATGGGCCTTATATCACTCAAACTGAGTTGCCAGCATAGCCTGACTCAGTTACAAAGCACAAACTGAAATGTTAGTCCTTTGTGGCTGCTCACAGGCAGCACAAGCTGAAGTGCCTCTAGGGATGCTCCTGTTTAAGTTGCAGGGAGTTCAAGAGCAGAGTTATGGGTGAAGGAAGTAAAAGAACTAAAACTGCTTTTCTGCACAGAATGATGCACAGGAGCTCAGTTTGGGTGAAATGAGGGTACTGAAAGGAGAGGGGTAAACAGAGGAAGAGTTTAGAAAAGAACTTTCTGAGCCAAAGAGCAAAACTACCACTGTCTGACTTGCTGCTGAAACTGGAACATCTTATCTCCAGGTATCTCTCCTGAGGTCTGAGAAAGCTGAAAGAGAAGAATTAAAGAGTGTTCATCTACATCTTTCAGTTAACATCAGGATTATCTGAATTCACAGAATCTCTCAGGTTGACCTGGCATATTTGAAAAACTGAGAAGAGCAGAACACAGTATCTCTTTTGTTGAGGGAGGAGGCCTCACAAAACATAACACAGTATCTCTCATGCTGGGGAATGAGGCCTCACTAAATCTAAGCTCTGAAGAGAAAAATAAAACCTGTGGTTTCCTCTTTGGCTCTCTGTGCTTTCCTTGAACTCCCTTGCCTCTTGTCTCTCTCTGTTTAGGAAGACAAAATAAATACATAAAGCTGCCCAGTGTGACCTTTTTGTTATTTCTGTAAAGTTCCTTCCACTTTAAAGGAGTGGAAAAGTACATTGCAAGGTCTGAAAGTGAAATGCAGAGAGTGCTGATTTTCCATCTCAGCAGCCACACATCAAACTAAGGACAGCACGGTGGTTAAAAACTAAATATCCTTTGCTATCAGAAAGCTGCAGCTATAGAGGTGCTGTGATACTGTGACGCCAATTGCAGTCAATTCTTTATGGCCACAGGTTGTCACAAGTGGTGGTTGCTTTTGGGAGGTTTTCTTACTAAGTCTCTTAGATCTGAAGCATAGGTTGAACAAAGTGTGTGGGTGTGAGGTTTCCACATGCTTTTAGTTTCTCTTTACTTTTGTCTGAGTTCCTGGTTCAGAAGACACAAAAAGAGTTTGCCCCTAGTGATGAAACCAGTCTATTAAAACCAGTTCAAGTACACTGCTAGGCAAATCCTTAATCCTTACCGAAATAGAGGGAAATCAGTAAAATCATTCTTGACTCGAATTAGCACATTCCAGACCCTATAACTCTGATGAGTAAGAGAGGGAGAAGGTTTTAAATAATTGCATTCATCTATACAGATATCTTTTGTGAACCCATTTGGGCTAGTAGACTGAATCTGGCATAAAAGATAGCATAGAAATTTTAGCTGTTGAAAAACTCTGAGCAGGGAGTGCTCCCACGGTGCAAGAATCCTTTGAGTCAGGGTGCTTTAATACTGTAATTCATGAGTTGTCTACAGGAGGAATAGAAGAAAGTTAAACTAAGCTACTTTTTAAGGAAAAATAATTAAGCCTCATTAGAAGTCTGTATGGACACTCATTCTGAGAATTAAGGGAGTAGGAAGGAAGGCAATTAACGATGCTTCAATTCTCCATCTGAGGCCTAAGCATAATTTATCTTAACAGATTTCTGTTCTTAATTCAGTTAGTATAATTTCATTTCCCTGAATGATCCCAGGTAGACAAAGGCACAAGGGAATAGTGACTCCTGAATTGCCCAGGGCACTACAGGTGGGGTCCTCAGGAGGTGGCACGCACTTTTTGGCTGTTCTCACAGACCACAGAGCTTTGAGCCATCCCAGGTGCCCCCAGCACCCTGTGATGCTTTAACAGCACCTGGCACAGAAGGTTTTCTGTCCGTGACTGAGCTGTGTCCATGCAGGTGGCAAGGGCAGCCAAGCCTGTGGGCAGGGCTGCTGCTGCAGCACCTCCCATTCTGTCCTGCTGGGATTCACTGGGCACTGTTCACGAGAATGTCAAAAGGGATTTGTAACAGAAAAGCTGCACAGAGTCATATCCTAGTGCTGCAAACCTGGTCTTTCCTGTGTTTTTTGGAGCCAGGTCACCATCAGTTCCCAGCACTGATCTGGGGCAGGGTGTGCATAGCTTGGCTCGGCCCTGAACAGGTGCCACCATGCCTCTCTACCTTCTTACTGCCCAAAGCTTTCTGTCCAGGCACAAGGTGAGCAGAGAAGCTCCCTGCCAGGAGACTGAGAGGCAGCCTGTGTGCTCATTCTTCTGCTCCATGACCCTTTCCTGTGGCACAGGAAGGGCTGCACAGTGCTCCTGCACTTTGAACACTGGCACTTGCTGATAGCACAGCTTCCTCTCCCATCATCTTGCTGGCTGTGTTTTCGCCTTTTACCTTCCCATATGTTGCCTTCTGACTCTTTTCCTCCCTCACTGAGTTTTATTTTCCCATGGGAGTGATTCCTGGGGTTTGCTACATTTGCCTTGCTATAGAATTTTATTATTATGGGAAAACGTGTTTCCATTTAAGCTAACAAGGTGATCAAAACAAATTATAGAAAATGTCTTAGCTTTGGCCTTCACTGCAGAAGGTGCACTGAGAAGAGAAAGAATTGTGAAAGGTGTGGAACTGCCTTTTCTGGCATACCACCAAGCCCCCATCCCCAAGCTTTATCTCTCGTGGTCTGTGGTTGACAGTGCCAGAATCAGCAGCCCACACGTGTCGCCCTGATTTTCCAGCCTTCTCTTTGTCTCTCACAGTTTCATAGTTCTTAGGTTGTTTCTCACACACAGGTGTTATAAATAGAAGCAATGTTTTCTTTAAATCTAGGTAGTTTACATTCTTTGTCTTTGAGATATGGACAGCTGATGGGCAGTTGTCTTGACCAATGGGATGGGGAGAGGTGTCAACCTTCTCCCCCAATCCCTGGCCTTTGTAGAAATGCTATAAAAGTGGAGTCAGATCTTTTAATAAACAGTTCATGCCTTCTCACCAGAGTGTGTGTGTGTGTGTCTGTGTATTGAACAACAACACACACATACAGCGTGGTGACACTACACTGGTGGCACAGGGACTTCTGCAAAGGGCAACTGTTCTGTGGTGGGCTTCTTCCAAAAATAAAAAGGTTAACTTGTTGTAATTTACTAAAGATAGGGGAATGATGGAATGAGTCTCTTGGAGGCGTCTTTTCTCCCATGGTGAGTAGACGCTGTTAATTGCCTTCTATCAGTAATTTCACAGTCTTGCCCTTAATTTTGATGCAGCTGCAGAAAAAACAACTATATGACAGGGTGATATGTGACACATACTGTGAAATTCATTAACGTGCCACTACCTCATTATTACAAGTAATTAAAAGGTAAATAGATAATCATGTAATAGAGCAGGACTCAGACTACATTATTTGATTTAAATCATTATCTCTTGCGATCCTTCTTCTGTTACCAGTGAGCTACGTGGCAGTGGCAGCAAATTTTCTGTAGCACAAGGTTACAGTGAGCTGAGAGATCATGCCAGCTGTGTGCACAGTTCTGCCCAGTGCCCGCAGTTATGGCTTTGGCATGAGCAAAGTGGCTGGCCATGGCTATGGTTTGGCTGAGAATGACCGTCCATCAGGAAAAGGGTGGAAGCTGTGGTGGGACAAGGCAGGTAGGCAGAGAGGGAATGTGCTCTTGAGAGTGGATCCAGAGGCCTCTGGTTTGAAGTCATTAGGCAGAGCCTTGTCCTTTAGTGCTTTCTGATCCAAATACAAAGCAAAACCTCTGGCAAGAGGAAGGACCATCATTTAGCCTGGCTGAAATCTGTCAGAAAAGTGCTTTGCAAAATAAAATTGTATTTGGAGTGGCTGTTGCATAAAACCAATTAAATTTCTTCTGAGGAAGCTAAGAGCTGTCAGCTGCCTCTGTTACTGGACACCAGGTATCTCCAAGCCTCCTTTATTGCTAGACAAGAGTCTTCATGCACTGGGCAGTGTATAAACACAAAGAAAACATGGTCTCTGCACTACAGATTGTGCAGCCTGACACATGAGAGAGTAGATGTGTCTGGATGGACAAACGGGGAGTGGAAGGAAACAAGTAGACAAATATTGTAAAAATGATTTTATGACTGTTAAAATAATAATATGTCACTGACCTCAGTGGTCAGAAGTCCCCTAGAGGCCTCCTCATCCTCTTGTTGTAGGTTGATTTTTGGGCTCCAAGAAAAAAATACATCCCTCATTGCTGCTGTGTCACTCATGAGCCTTGTTTAGTTGCAGAGAGCAAAACCTTGGAACAAGCAGTGGGATATTTCTATTGTTTCTCCCGTGAACACGTGAGAACAGATGTCTAGGCAGTATGAAGTTAATGCAGCTTTGCTAAAGCCCTTGTGCAGTAGAGGTGGAACTGGGCAATAGGTGCCTGAAAAGCTCTAGGATATGGTTGTACATGTAGCCATGTTGATAATGTTTATAACAGAAGCAAGGAGAAGACTTGCTCCCTGGAGATGGCTGTGTGATATTATGTGGGTTAAATTAAAGCACTAGCCAGCACTGAGGGGCAAACCAGAAATTTTGTTTCCGTAGCAGTCATATTTCTGAGAGGTAGGTCAGGGCATCTGTTGGTTTCAATTGCATTTAGCTCTCTATGGTTGTAAGAATTCTGAATACTGCTGAATTTTGCCAGAGTGTGGAGTTGCCATGTCCTTGACAGGTGACGGATGAGGGAAAGTCAGCCCTTCAGAGCCACTCCTAATGGCTGATCCTGATCCACAGACTGTTTGTGTTTGGGGAGTGCACTGGCTGTGAACTCGGGTTTTGTATGCTGGTGTGTGTTTGCTTTCTCCACATATTGGGTTGCTGAGAAAGGTATTGGCTCTAGATCCAGTGAGTTACTTTCCAAATATTTTGAACTGGCAAAGAGTTGTTAATTGAAATTAAACTGTTACGTAGGAATGTGCTGCTTTCAGCAAAGCTTTTGCAACAAGCCAGGAGGGCTGCCTCAGGCCCAGGCTTCCAGGTTCCTGGACTCCTAAATTTATGTGTTATGGGATTGATGGAAGCTCAGCCTCGTCAAGAATAACTGCAAAGTGTCAGGGTAGACAGGTGATCTGCTGCTTTCTGGCTCACAGGGATGAGTACTGGTGATTAAAATGGTGTTGCTACCAGAAATAGCAAAAATTTTTAAAAATCCAGAAGGCACAGCTGACATGTCTGCTCAGTCTATTCAAGTGTATTTCAGAAAAGAAAATTCTCAGAGAAGATTCAGTCACCTTGGGGGGATGAAGCACCTTGGAGGATGCTCATTAATGATTTAAAAGAGGAGTGTGACTGAAAGGCAATGTCAGAAATCCTCACAAGTGGGTTACAGAAGTCAAGTTAATGTTTGTGACTCTTCAAAAGCTTTACTTGGATGTCTCTTCAAAACAGTCTGGATGCATTGAGGGAGGCCTATGCCATCCTTTTTTCTCTTTGAGTAGCTGCCTGAAAATAAATGTAAGATGGATTTTCTTAAAATAAATGAGAAAACACCCAAGGCTGGGTAAAATTCTTGACTGCTCAGACTTACAAGTCATTGATTCCCCAGCAATGTTAGATAAGCCTAAAGTGCATAGATCAGCAACAACTTCAGGAGGGAGCCCCAGAAAAATGAGATTTATTCTCTTGGACATTAAACATCACATCTTATTATTTGACAACTCATATGGGATCCCTGCATGGGGCTGCACATGCGTTTCCATGCAGGAGTGTATTTGCCTGTGAGTGTAATGTGACAGTCCTAAAGCATTTGTGAATGCAGATAAACTAAGTACAGCTCAAATGCGTTCCATAAACAGCTCTTCGGATACACTCATCTTTGTGTTGATTCATTTGTTCAGTTGTTGGAAAGTCACAGGAGCTTATTTGACTGCTCTGGCCTGTGCCCAGGGGAGTCACTTAGGTGGGAATTGGACAACCTCTAGCCCTAAACCTGTAAAATGAAGAAATACATGCCATTCTTTTCATTGGGTCTTGATAAACTGGTTGCTCAGCTTCTGCAGAATCCTAAGCACTGTATATAAAGCCGCAAAGTAATTTCCTTACTTTCAATAATCTACTATCTTTTACTGGTCCTTATCTTCTGCTTTTTCTTTTGCAGTTCCATATAAAATGTTTAATGACAGTTTAAAGAAACATAAGACATTGGATATCTGTAGGTCAGGCAAAGACTAGCCTGCTTTTAGTGTTTGGTTCTTTCTGGAAAGAAAAATCCTATTGCTGCCTATAGTTGTGCAGCCAAGCCATTTGAAAAACTCATGAGCTGAACACAAACCATGGCTGGGTGTTTTGTCTTCCTTATCTTTTATCTGTGCCCCAGCGCCACCAGTGAAAGGAAGAGACAGAGCAGCTTCTCACACTGACATTGACGTAACTTGGCACTTGCTGGAGATTAAAGTGAATATGACAAGATCTTTCTTTCTGAGGCAGTAACAGGGATCTTAAGTGCTGACTTCTGTCAATACGGCAATGGCAAGCTCCCCTGTGACTGCTGTTGCTATGAGAAAAGCAAGAGGTACAAGCTTTACCAATATGCCAGTGCTTTAGGATAAGAGAGGAAAAAACAATGTGAAGCAGTGCTATCCAGGGCTCATAACAATACAACCATGCAGTTGCATCTGTCCAGCCTGTGCAAGAAGGATACCAGTGCCTAGGAATGAACATATAATGCACGCCCGTGGTTGTAAACTGGTGTAAAATTATTAACCTAACAGGGGTTATTCTGACTTAGAGCACATAAGAATGTGTGATGTACAAGTCCTGCTTTTCCCACTTCATTCTGCCATGAGGTAATTAATACCTGTTTGCAAACACATGTAATAGAGTCTGAGAGGTTTCTTGAAAGTGAGTCCATTGTGAATTCTCAGCCCTCTCCATTGGGCTCAAAGAGCCCTCTCAGAGGGCAGACTACATTCTTCCAGCTTGTTCCACTCTGCAAAGGTGTGACGTCTGTTTCTTCCCAGCCCAGGCACATTTTCTTGTTTTGCCTTTGGACTGCGGCAGAGGAATCCCCATGAGGAAGGGAGCACACAGACTTCCAGCAGATCAGGTCAGCTTAGTCAACACAGGCTTCATCAAAGCAAAATTTAGTCCCTGCTTGGAGCAGTTTGGGTTCTGTTTTGAATCTATTTCCTAAAGGGTAAAAAATGTCAGAGTTGTTTGCTTGGGATGAAAGTAGCATGAGTCATCAGGGAAACCCAGGAGGAAGTACCCAAAGTTTTCTATCTTGGCAAACACGGCTAGAAGCAGGAGTAGGTACACTAAACTCTCAGTCCTTGTCCCTTGCTCCCAGTTACTTGGATGCACCTGGAGTGCTGTGTGCAGCTCTGGGCCCCTCAGGACAGGAGAGACACAGACCTTCTTGAGAGAGTCCAGCAAAGCACTGTGGAGGTGGTAAAGGGGCAGGAGCAAAGACTTTGAGGAAAGACATGAGAGAGCTGGGGCTGTTCAGCCTGGAGAAGAGACGTCTCAGGGGCATCTTATCAATTGTTGCAAATACCTGAAGAGAGAATGTAAAGAAGATGAAACCAAACTCTTCTCAGTGGCACTCACTGAGCACAAACTGAAGCAAAGGGAGGTCCTCTGAACATCAGGAAACGTTGTCTTTGAGGGTGACTGAGCAGGAGGATTCAGCACTGCATTCACCCACCTCCTAAATAGGGAAGCCACAACCACACAAGAAGAGCACTTTGCAAAAGTACCAGAGGTCCATCCTCTCCTCTGTTCAGAGGACTCAGTAGCTAAGCTGGTTCTTTATTTCTAGAGACTAGTTATTCTGTCAGTTATTGACACTCTTGGTCTTGATTGTTAAATAATTTCTAGCACAGATTGTTTATGCTTAAGGGCTACTGCAAAGTCCTTACAAGTTTTTACATCTCTGTTTGCTGGAAGCACCAGCACATCCTCCAAGAAAGCCTGCACTGAGCATGCCCTATTTCCTTTCTTTGCTTGTGCATTTCTCCTGCTATCACTGTTAGCAAGAAAATGTTGAATTTAGTTAACTTTTAGGTCTGAAACTGCATGGCTGATTCTGTACATTGCCTTACCCTGGGTGTCAAGTTAGCAAAAGCTAAGAAAAATCCATTATCACATCTAATACTTCCATGAGTTTACTCATCAGTTTGCATTGACTGCACGTGTAAATGGAAGCCAGATGTTCCTACACAAACGTAGTATAATACTGCTATATAAATCTGTATAATACTGCAGGATTTGCTCTGCAGGACTGACATCCTGGGAACAAGGGGGGCATTGGAGGTGAGGGAGCCCAGTATATCCTCCTGCTTGTGTGTGAATTCCTGCAGTGGGTATAAGGGCGAGATCTTTGAGTTTTCCTTAGAGGGCTGTGCATGGGCACTGAGGGTGTGTGAACAGGAGACTTGCAGGACAGTGCTGTGTGATGGAATAAGAGCAGCAGCTCCTGAGCAGCACTAGAGGAAGGCCTCAGCTGTGGGCAACACTTGCTGCTCCAAGAACCACTGTGATCTCCTCCAGAGCATGTGCTGGATGGGTTTAGACAGCTGGATGGGTTTTGTTTGCTCTGAAGTGCTGTGGAGCAAACAAAAGTTGTACATACCTGGCAACAACTCCTGAGGCCCCTTCTCAACCAAGTAAACCATAACGTAACTTTGCTGCCGTAGGTTTGTCTGTGAGTAGTCGGTGATTTTGTCTGGAAGATCAGTGCAAATTGGATGATTGGCTGTAAATTATGTGCATCTGTCTCTTCTGAGGAAGATGGAGCACTGCAGATGTCCATCCAGAATGTGACCCACAGTGTAACTGGGAGCATATGCTATGCCGCTGGTGATGCACGTGGCAAGTGCTAGTGCCCATTTGTCTCCAGCTCCTCCCCATGGTGATTTCTTGCCTGCCCTGAGGCAGGGTTGGTCTGTGTTACTCAGGTTCCAGAAGGCTGTGATGCAAGGTGGGATAACAAGTAGTCCTGACCTGTAAGGACACTGGTTTCCAAATGCCTCACAAAGCAAGGCTGCTGCTCTCTCTTTGACTAAGCCAAGCAGCACATCTTGCTGTTTATGTGGTCACCAGGGTGTGCAGTGCAGTCTGCACTTCCTTTTCTCACAAGTACAGGCTGATCAAGTCAAGGTCAGGGTTTTGGGGATTTGGCAGTATCTGGGGATGATTCAGCATATACAGAGCTTTGGCCCCCCTACTCTGTGGCCAAACAGATATTATTCTGTGTCTGCCTTGTGACTTTCAATTTCGGTTTTCTCTGGGAGTGGTTGGGCAATGATTGTTACCCAGTATGTGTCAGATTATCACCATTGCCTGAGTGTTTCTTTCTGTCTCAGTGAATTTTCCTTTTCTCCAGGAAATCTGCTGCTTTTAAGCAGAAAACAGTTACATTTCTTAGCTGTTTGCTGTGCGGTTAAGACAGGGCAGTACATGAGGCCAGGACCTCACTTTGCTTTCAGAACTGACCCTGTAAATGCTTATGACAGTGTTTCCTTTCACACAGAGCCAGGTCAGGACTGTTTCAGTATTTTGTTGGTAGACAAGGGTGAGTCCAGCCATCGAGGTTGCCCCTGGTGTCCCCATACAAAGGATGCTCCAGCAGACTGAGGGCCAGAGTGTGTTATGTGGCCATGAGCTGAGCCATACACAGTCACTTCTTGTCCTTGGGCAGAGGACTTTGCTCTTCTGTTCCATTAAGTCTCCAAGAGTGATCATTGCTGGAATGACTTTGTTAAATAATCCAGAAGTTTGCCTTTTCTTCCTTTCTTTCCTGAGCTCAGAAGTTGGTAACCTAAGCACCAAGACATGCTGTGCGTCCCTCAGTGCTGTGTCTGTTAGTGGCAGAGCCTGGGGCTTGGGTCCAGAAGGTCTGGTTTGTTTGTTCCCCTGGGTCTGGAGGAACACAGATTTTATTTATGTTTTATTTTATTCTTTTTTATTTTTCATTTAAAAGCTGTCCAGCAGTTTGTCAGTTGAAGCAGAAGACAATCCTTTGCACCAATACTTACTCATGTACACATGCTGATCAGCTGAAGTGTTAAAGCTCAAGGTGAGTGCTCCAGCCTTTGATCAATGACCAGTCATTGATTTAGCACATCCACCAGTTTCAAGTGGGCATAAACTAGTTCCTCCACTGTGTCCAGTTTTTAGGGTACCTTTAGACACTAGAGATACTTTTCAGTGTGTAATTTATTAGGTAAATGGTCTTTCAATAGTGTATGCTAAAGAGGGGAATGAAAAGCAACTGAGCAATACTGCCATTTCTAGGTGTTACAGATGGTGGGTACTATTAGTCAGAACTGTAAACCACAGAACTGTGACCTTTGATAAGTACTCAGTGAAACACTGAGTTACTGCTGGTCAATTAAAAACAGTTTGGGTGTTTAATAGTTGTTTATGGTGATTTTCATGCACAGAAGAGTGAGGAGTCACTTGAGGCAGCTGCAGTGTGTGCAGCAGTGTGTGAGGCAATGTGTGCAGCTGTCCAGCCAGAGCTGGAGCAGCCTCTGGTAAAGGGGAATGCAGAGAGGCTTATGCAGCAGAGGAGCTCAGCAGATGATAGGGGCCTTGCCCAGGGACTGAAAGAGGAGCTCAGGATGCATGTGAGGTATTACAAAGCAGCAGATGCCAAAGGGATGCAGCAAAGGGTTAAAATGGAAGGAATCAGGCATGAGGTAGTGATGACCAGGTGGAGATCAGGCTGAGGCCCTGAAGTGGAATTACATAAGTCAAATATCAATGAAAAGCAGCTGAGTAGCAAGAACAGACAGCAGCCAGGCTTGTTTCTGGTCTCTTGCCATATATGAGACATCCCTTTGAGGTGTGCCTGATGGCCAGAGGATGTGATAGCTTTAGCTGTAGCTCTTTTGTCCCCAGCTTTTGAGTGTTCTGTGCTTAGTTCTCTGGTCTGGTGCATTGCAGGATTTTTAGGGTAAATAATTTTTCCATCAGTGTAACCCACCAATTGCCAAGATTTCAAGGCAGTTGGATGGAGTGGTGAATATACCATTCTTCTTCTGGTGGCCACCAGAAATACTCAAGAAGAAAATTTCATCTTTGTTCTACATAGTGCTGTGCTAGCAAGTAGTTGTGGACAGGCTGTAATTCCCAGAGCAGTGGGGCTGAAGCTGCTCCATGATCCAGGAACAGGTTCCCATGTAGTGGGTTGGATGCCAGGCACCCACCAAAGCCTCTCTTATCACTCGCCTCCACAGCTGGACAGGGGAGAGAAAATATAAAAAAGGGTTGAGATAAGGACCAGGAGAGATCACTAATCAAGTACTGTCACAGGCAAATNATGGGCTGCAGGGGCACAGCTGCCTCACCCTGCTCTGTGCCAAGGGCTGCAGGGGAATCCCAGCCCCAGTGCCTGGAACACCTCCTCCCCTCCTCCCTCACTGACCTTGGTGTCTGCAGAGTTGTTTCTCTCACATATCCTCACCCTGCTTTTCTCTGGCTGCAATTACAACTGTGCAAAAACTTCTTTTTTCCTTTTTTTCTGGCTTATATTATCATAGAGGTGTTACCACCATTTCTAATTGTCCCAGCCTTGACCAGTGGCATGTCCATCTTTGGAGCTGCCAGGGATTGGCTCTGCCAGACATGGAGGAAGTTTCAGCAGCTTCTTGCAGAAGCCACCCCTGTACCTCCCACCCTGTCACCACAGCTTTGCCATGCAAACCCAATACAGTTGTATTTCATTATTGGTCTGTCTGTGCAGGCTATTAATGGTGAGGATTTGCCACCTCTTTGCTCCCTAACATAGGTAAAAAGGAGATTTGCAGCTTCACATCCAGTTTTTGGGGTAAGAAGAGAAAGGAATAAGCAGCAAAGGATGCACAAACCCAACTCCCATTCTGCCATGTGCCAGGTTTCCACGAGACAGGAACATAACACACCCTACCTCTTCTCAGAAGAGTGTGGGAAGCCTAAAATTCTGTATTCTAATTTAGCCAGGCTGTCTAATGATATGTACTGAACTATCAGCAGCCTAATTAGTTTTTCATGGCTGTCGTTGTCTTTGGAGATTGCTTCATGTCTGGGTTTCTTTCCAGAGCCTGAGGAGAGGAAGTAGCCAAGTGGTGTAAGGCAGGTGATTAATTTCTGGATTCCTTTGCGACTCGCAGTCAGAGCACCTCCCCAATGGGCTGGGCTTGGGCAGCCTGCCTTACAGTCGCTTGGAAGTGCTGATATATTGTCTGGTGAAATGTTAGGTGTCTTTTTTAAAACAAAAAAAAAAATCAATGTGTTTCTGTTACGACAGTGAATAAAGAGCCTCAGTGCAGCAATGCAGTTGCAGAAGGACAGAGGCTGCAGGCAGGTTGGTATCCTCCACCAAGTTGGATTACTTGCCTGCATGTTCACTGCTTTGAGGGAAGAACAGGATGGGAAAAATTAATGTAATAGGAAAAGGAAGTACAGAGTTGTGATTGTGCTTGTTTCATTGCCATGGCAAAATAAAGCAGGGTCATTTGATGATTTTAAAAAAATTATTTATTTAATAGAGTTTATGTTTTTGGCAGCTTTGCAAGTTGGGTAGCTTATGCCTAGATACAATGTTAATAATGGCTTAGCAGTATTTTTTGTTAAAATTTGAGTTCATTAAAAAGATCTTCAAAGCACTCCATATTTGGCAAACAGCGTATAAAATGTTAAAGTAATGAACATTGAACATATTTTAAGGTTATCTTTGAGTAGGACTCTTTACATCCTTAAATGCCTGCCTGAGCTGGCCTCCCCTTCAGGACTTTAAAGCTTAAAGATATCCTGTATACAGAAGAAATTCTTCCCTGTTATGGTGGTGAGGCCCTGGCACAGGTTGCCCAGAGAAGCTGTGGCTGCCACATCCCTGGAATTGTCTGAGGCCAGGTTGGATGGGGTTTGGAACAACCTGGTCTAGTGGACGGTGTTCCTGCAGGGGATGGGATGAGATAAGCTTTAAGGTCCCTTCCAACCCAAACCATTCTCTGATTCTGATTGTACATATTGAAAAAGGAGGCTGTGGCCTTATGTGCTTAGGTACAAATCCCCCACCTGTTCTTCTGAACATACCTGTTTACTCATTGATTCTTTCCTTTGTGCTTTCACAAGAAGCCCTTGTGCCCTTCAAAAGCTCAGTAGGAGTTTGTGGTTAATTTACAGAATTAACAGGGATGGAAACCTGAGCAGTCTGGTGCATCCATACTTGCTGGAATGACTGTGGATTTGACTTATGGAGTTTTGTTCCTAAATACAAGAAAAGTTTTATTCCAGTGCCACAATCAAGTGTAGCAGTGGGGCTCATGCACATGGCTGGTTCAGCAGATGGGGCAGTGTCTTCATAAAGCAGATACATGAATAACCTGTAGTCTTTAAGGATGTGGCCCTTCTGGGAGTGCTTGCATGTTTACATATCAAACCCAGTCATGCATAGGGCCCTTTTAATGCATGAACTACTAGAGAAATTTTTTGCTTTCAAAATCATTTAATTAAGGTTAATGAAGTTTTGGACTTGGGTACTGTATTTCATGTAGTAGTACGTGTGTCTGTTCTTGATAGATGTCTTCCGTTTGCAACAGTAGTTACATATGCAGAACTCAAATCCCCATTACCCCCATGCCTTCAGAGTAGGGCAGACTCATGTCATAATATTACATTATAATCCTTTCCAAATGGAGACATAATGAGGTGACTCCTGTTGCATTTTGAAACAGTGTGACCAACATGAGGATTTGATCCAGCAGTTCCACTCTTCCAGAAGTACTAAGATGCTTGCAGATATTTGATATTGAGCTATTTTGACCCTCATTTGTGAAATAAATAGGTCAGGCAAGGCCTTTGAAAGGAATTTAATAGATACATCTCACACTCACAGAGAAGCATGAAACTCATGCTAAAATGAAATTGGGTTCATGAAAGGTCACAGTTATCTCTTAAAGCAAGTTTCTGCAGGTCTGCAGAGCAAATATTGCATTAAAGATACTGGCAGAATCTCTGTTTTACTGATAATGCTCCGAGTTTTCTTTTTTCTCCAAATTGTGATAGAGCTTCTTGTAAGCTAAGCAGTCAGCCTTATGACTTTAGCTTTATTGCTTCATAGTGACATACTGAACTAGTAAGGCATTGAGCAGTAAGTACAAGAAGTATAATCTGCCAAAATAACAGGAAAATACTTTATTATTATTATTATTTTATTGGTGACTTTTAAGTCCTGTCATCATTTTTTCAGTAACTGTTGTAACACAAATAACCATCCAAGTTGGCTTAACTCTAAAGCTCATTTTGTTTGCCTTTATAAGCACAAATCACAAATTTGGGGAAGGGTCTGTAAAGGACTTCATATAGATACTGATGTTGGTAGGTGTACAGATGTCTACACATACTTATCTATCTATTTAACATACAGATATACAAAACATTTATAATAACTATAATAACTATACTTTCTTCCATTCCGAAACTTCTACCAGAAGTGCCTTTCTGCTGAATTTGGTGTTACACAAACAGGTCACTGCACATGTGGCACAGGGGATGGGTTAGAAACCTCTGGTGGGGAGACAGGAGTTTAAATGCACCCTTGGGTCTGGCATCTAAATCACAACAAGCTTCTTCCAGGCTCCTACAGCTTGCTCTGAGCCTGCAGACACTAATCTAGGCTACCTGGGCTGGGGTGATTCATAAAAAAGTGACCGTGTCATTAGGTCATATGGAAAGTTTAGATTGGGAAAGCTGAAATTGTCCTTGGGGATGTACTTGTATTTGGTAAAATAGAGGCCCAGAGGATGCTTGTCTTTGAGTAGCACAGCAGAAAGGAATGAAGGAAACCCACTGTTTTGCAGGGTCAGGACAGGATCTGCACCCTTTTATGCTCCTGCTGTGACAGAAGCTCCACAGCAAGTAAAAGGTTTTAAGGGGATTGTTCCATCGGGCCCCTGCAGGAAAGCTTTGAACAATGGTCAATGCAGGAAGGATGTCACAGGTGGTAGAACATGTTTGTGCCAAGCCACAGAGCAGAAGTTAGCATTGGCTTGTGAACACCACGTATTTTATGAGTTTTCAGTATGTTTTTAAAAGAATCCCTTGCAATGCAGAGCTGAGGATTAAAACTAATAGACTGTGTCAATACTGAGTTTTTAGACTGTAATAGTAGAATTCAGTGGCCTCTTCACTTCAAAGGTGGCAACTAAAAGATGCTGACATGAAAAAGAGGTGGAGATTAGCACTGCTTTGTGAGAGCAGAAATGAAGGTTGAATGCAAGACTGAATAAGAAGCTGACACAGGTGGTAAGGCAGTTGGGTTTTTAAGAGAAGAGAGTGTTTCTCAGGAGCAGAGAGCCAGTGGGCTCTCCAGGTGCAGCAGCTGCAGGACAGCAGTGGTGAGGATGAGGTGAGTCTGTGCCCTGCACAGCTCCCTGGCCCCATGACGGAGAGGTGTCCCAGAGGCTGTAGCTTGGGGGGTTGAGTCTCCATCCTCTCAGCTTACCACAGGAGCTTGTCCCAGCCCAGCAGAGTTGGTGGAAGTCTTCTTGTATCCCTGCCAGAGCAGCAGTCCATGCAGAATATATAGCTCTGGCTTTTGAGTTCATCAGAACATACAAAAGAGCACACAACCAAAAGAACTCTTCAGACCTGAAGGCTGATAGGAAATCAGACAGTGTTAAGGTGCCACTAGGCAGGGACACTTCTGCTACTCATCAAGTTCTGCTGGTGGCAGAAGTACTTCTGTGGGCAGCGTGGCACTAATGAGTTGCTGGGGTTTGTGAGGAGCCAGTTTAGTTTTGATTTATCTCAACACTGGTTGTCAGAGGTGTGTTGGGGGAGAGGGTGCACAGGTGCCATGTGCAGGAGGCAGCTAGAAGAAGATGGGAGAAAGGCTTGTCTCTGGGGAGAGTTTGCCTGGCAACCATTTCGTGTCCCACATGGGTCAGCAGCAGTTGTTCTGCCCAGGGAAGCTTTTTGTCTCCGATGGAGAAGGGTCTGCACCCATGGACTGCAGTGCTTGGCTGGGCTGGGCAGTGGTCTCCTGCCAGCAGGCAGACTCGGGGACCAGCCAGGGGCCATGAAAGTGTCTGCATCACACGCTCTGGGGGCTTCTTCAGACTTGTTTTCATGGTGACTCTTGGGCTTTTTGAGTTGGAGCTTTTTGAGTCTGGGGGCCTTTTGTGTTTTTGCTTTGGCTCCAGCCTGCTGAGGTCTGCTCCATTGCTCTGGCCCTAACCTGCCTTTTGTCCTTTTTTTGCCCTGGCTGTAGCCTGCCTTTTGGCTCTCCTGCCCCTGCCGGCACTTGCTCACTCTTCCATCCTCGCAGTCCGTCTCTCTGGGCGNTTTTTTTGTTGTTGTTGTCTTCAGTTACCAATAAACAGTTCTCGGATACAAGGTTGTTTCGGTTGGCCTAATTTCGTTCTAGACCATCTATTTTTAAAAGAACTCCTCGCGGTTCCCCACAGGGGAACGTGACAGGGGTCTTTCTCCACAGCTGGTATTTAGCTACGCATCTTTCACAAGTATAAAAAATACTAAAATGGTAGAAAAGTAAATAAAGCTCTACAGCAAAGCCTGGGCATGAGCAATGCTAAATATCACTGGCTGCTGCCACTCATATATGTCATGTCTAGGAGACCAGTTCCAGAGGTATTTAGTGTGGGAGCCTGGAGCAGGATGTCCTAAGCCCTGGCCTTTGCTTGATGTGATCATGACGAGATTAGGAATATGTAGTAAGGTAGCAGCCATGTTGCCTTTCTGAGGGCTTGACTAAATTGCAGCAAGAAACTCTGGAACAGGTCTCAATAGGCTATTAATGACTTGGAAATAATACATGCACCTTCATTAAGTCTTCTGAATTATTCCAATGTTATTTTTGCCTGGTGGCATAGCTGTGGGCTCATTCTGCTGTTCCTTTGATGCTTGCAAGCTTTCAGATCCGCTGGACGCGCCTATGTGTTCAAATTTGTATTTGTGGCCGTCCCCAAGTTTTTCAGGACAAAGCACATCACTGAAGATTGTTATTTGTTATTTAAAAACTGGTGAACTGGAATTCAAATTCTGCCCAAACTCAAATTCTGTCCAAATTTGAATTCTCTGTTGGCCATTATTTGTTTTCCATTCATAAACTTTTATCAAGTGCCAAGGCAGGACTGAGGCAGCACAGCAGCCAGGGGGGTGGAGTCAGCCATTCAGAAACACATCTGAGAGTCACCCTAGACTCTGGTTGGTGAGTACAGAGCTGTGAACACATCCTGGACGTCAGGATCCTTTCACACGCTGAAGGAAGTGTTGCAGTTCTGCTCATCTGATCTTTATATTGCTCTGCGGAGGCTTTCATCCCAGTGAGTTGCTTTTCATAATACCTCAGGAACACATCATGAAATCTCCTAAATTCTGGCAGAGTTCTTGCTGAGTATGGCGTTTAGGATCTTAATTCTGCAACATGATGTGTCAAGCACGTGGAAAATGTGAATTTGCTCCATATTGCAAGAGGTATCCTACTCATGAGTGTTCAGGGCCCTGCTCAACCAACACAGGAGCATGCACTCTGCAGCTGTAAGCTGAAGGGAGGTTACAACTCTGCAAGGTTTTTCTGTCACCTCTGCAGCCTGACAAGTCTGCTTGGGAGTGGAAGTGCAGAGTTAACAGCTAAAGGCTAAACGTTTTGCCTGTGGGTGACTCTTACCATGCTAATTATAATGTGACTTCTGCCTGGAAAATGATAGGTGCCAGGGGAGGGATGAGGAAAGAGAATAAACTTCTTTACTGGCATAAATATTGGTTGTTAAAAATATCTTGGAAGAAATATTTCTGAGGGTCTCATTTTCACCTTTTTCGTAATGCTGTCATTATTGCTGAGATGGCAGTGACACCCTGTGGTACCAGATGCTATCATTCAGGAAGTCACTGTAACATTGCAGTAGCAAAAAGTCCAGGCATGTTTTTAATTCCCCTTCGCAGATCATGTCCTCTATCCTTCCCTGGGTGCTGTGCACTGAGTAGGATGTACTTTCCTGGATTTAAATGTCCTGGAAGTAGTTCTGGTCTGATTCATTGATCTCTTGGCTTTACAGAAGAGGAATCAGCTGTACCAGCAAACCAGGATCACATTGCAGGGCGCCTTTGCTTTCACTCAGTGAAAATGCTTGCTTTTCTCTGGTTGCCCTGGTGAGCCAGCAGAACTTGTGACTGGAAAGGGCAGTGCTTATCTTGGGTATTTCCTCTTTTTCAGGGAGTTCACGAGTCGAAAGGTGTGACTGAAGATTATTTGAAACTGGAATCCCTGATCCAGAAAGTTGTTTCTCCTTACTTGGGCACGTATGGTCTGTATTCCAGTGACGGACCCTTCACGCACTCTGCCTGTATCTTGGGTAAGAACAACACAGACTCCGTTTGGCACAGCACAGAGGACTTCCCAAAACCCTGCTCCGTGCAGGGCCAGGGCCTGCACAAGAGGTGACTGCCAGTGCTTACATAAGTACAACAGGCTTCTTTTCTAAGACCATGCTCTTTGCAAGGTGCAGAGTCACAGTGACTTCATCTTTTGCAGGGGCAAAAGATGAAAACAGATCATCGTAAGAGTGCTCAGTGATAAAAATCAGTAAAATTAACTGAGAGTGTGTTTAGCATTTCCATCCTACCTTTTAACAAGAGAGGTTTAACACAGGATGCTTTATGGGCAGTGAGAGGAAGAAGCAAGAAGCCACTTCTAAAGGACTCAGTAGTTCATTTTCATTAGTGTTCATTAGTACACAGAGATCATACAACGTTGTTAAAATTAGGGAAGAGAGCAGGAATTTTTCTTAGAGAAGACTAACACATAAGCCTGCAAGCATTTAAAAGCTTCCTGTGGAGTAGAAGGTGATAAGCTGTTCTCCATCCCAATGGAGATAAGAAATACAGAGTGGGCCTCACATAGCAGGGGGAATTAATATTACATGGAAGGAAAAATCTCTAATTTCACATGAATTGCCTCTGGAGGTTGTTGAATCTTCACTGCTGAGACACTTTTTACCAGTCATGTACATCAGCATCCATTAGGAGCAAGGGGGAAATGTGGGCTGACCTGGTGGCAGCTTGAGTTCCCTTCAGCCTAATTTCTGATTCTTGGAGCTTTGAAGCCTTCGGTGATTTCTGTGAAGGCAAGATTTAGCCAGGATGAAGGTGGAATATCCTACACAGCAATGCAATATGTTGAAAATACAAGGGGGATACTACCAGTGTAAATGAAAAAGGAAATGTGGTAGTACCTGAGTATTTTATTGTAAATACTGGGATGGCCTGATTGAATAGAGCAGACAGAAGGGAAAATAAGTTTAATTGTGCATTTTCTGTGTAGTCAATTCAATCTGTTTGCTTGTCAGAAATGGTCAATAAAGTAGTTGATTTTCCATTGAAGCTGAATGGCAAAATAGTTGTGTTGTAGCAGTTGTTTAAGAAACAAATAAGTTTTACATGAATAAATAGAGGCTGGTTATTTATGGAAAATGGTTCAGGATTACTACTTTGTAATCATTGCTTTTCATTAAAAGGCCACAAGCCTAATTTAAATGGAGCCCCAAATTGACATTTTCTAAATACAAGCTTTTGTATGTCAAGATAGAAAAAATGCACCCAAAGAGAATAAAGCACCAGTGAAACACTCTGTTAGTAAATAAATGTCTTACTACATGACTGCAGAAGGTAGGAAGGTTTTGGTGGGCTGGGCACTTCCTCTGTGTAGTCTGGCTTGTAGATGTAGCAACACTCCTGAAATGGGTCTTATTGTCATCACTGAACCTGGATCCAAGGGAGCTCAGTGTGTAAGTGGCTGCTTCTTTTAAACTAGTGCATCTAATTCTCTTCAACTCTTTTGCTAGCATGTTGTACGTTGTGACCAGAGTTCATAGCCCCAGGAACCTTTTCTGTTTGCCAGCTCAAACGCCTAACAAAGAAAAAGTCCAAAAATGAACTTGGATCAGATGATTTCACTGCTGAGGCAGACACAACTGCAAAATACAATCTTAAATGCAGAAATTGTTTTTTTTTAGTAGTAGCATATGATTGGAATTTGTGTCCAGGTAAGCACATAATTTCACAATAGCATAATTTTAAGAGATCGGAATATGTAAAGGAAATTGCAGAGTTTGAAGGGAGCATATATCAGCATCCTGATTTAAAGGAGACAGTTTATTTGCAGTGGCTGTGGTTGACTTCCAGAGGGTAATTTCTTCCCCTGCTCCAGTTGTGCCTCTTTCATGGGATGGCAAAGTGAAAGTAGCAGAAAGAAAGCTTCAAAAGTGAGACCTATTATTCACACCACTTTTTCTTCTAATAGCACGAGTGAATCTCAGCACTGAGACCTGCACAGAGTTTGAGTGGTGGTTGTTTTGCTCATGATGGTCATTTTATTCACACAGCCACGGCACTCCAGCGCTAAACCACTGCCAGAGAGGGAGCTCTGTGCTCACGTGCTGCCATCTGCTGCTTATTTTTTGGGAAAATACCACTTGGTTCACAGCATTCAGGCAACCACTGCTGGACTGAATGCAGATTTGCCCCCCAAAAGGAGGTTTCTGTGGGCATTGCCCTCTAGTTAACATTTTCAAACACTCTTGGTGCTCTCCCTGGTGTGGTCTCTGAAAAATACTTTGAAAGTTTTTCCAGAATTAGTAGAAAAAAATGCCTGTCTTAATTCTCATGCTCCAAATTTGAAGAGGCTTTTTTTTTTTTTTCCCCCCCAGGATGGGTGGAAAAATTAAATATCAGCCACAACAGATGAGTAATTACTTTTATGGCCTGAAAAAGAATAGAATTTCACTTTCTGTTCTTGTTTCAAGGAAGTATTCACAACTGTATGTCACCTCTCCCACTGTCTTTACTGCTTTACTTCAGCTGCTGAAGTTGTGTGAATATAAGGGAATCTCAGTTATTACTTGTAAAGATAGATTTGGGGTCTTCAGTATGCTAAAGAAATCTGTGATCCTACAAAACCAGCAAAATGTCTTCTTCTAGAGAAGTTTCGTTCGAGAAAAGCTTATGAATATTCAGGACTTCACGTTTCTTTTGAACACTGATAATTACTAGTAGCATACCAGGAGGCCTTGCAGATATTACCCTGGATCTTTGTTTGCAGAGAAGCGGTTCTTCAGGCGCTCGAAGTCCGGTGACATCCTTGCCAAGAACCCCGTGGTGCGATCCAAGAGCTACAACAATCCGCTGCTGACGCCGGTGGCTGAGTACGAAACTGAGAGCATGGCTGCCAACGGGACCGGCATCCGCAGGCACTCCGTCTCTGAAATGACCTCCTGCTTGGAGCTCCAGGGCTACTCCAACCTCACCACCATCATGGACAACGGCTCCAAGAGCTCCATGACAACCGTGAAAAGCTCCCTGCCAGGAGACCAGGAGAGGCCCAGCGCTGGGTCAGTGCAGTGCTCCAGCAAACTCGGCACAGCTGAGCAACAGAAAGGACTCTTCCACTCGGTTGGCGACCCACACAGGTCTTTTGAGCTAGACAGAGACACTTCCTTACTTCCAGTTCCCTCTTCCAGCCCTGAGAACATAGTAGATCAGATTTTGGAGTCAATCGACTCTGACTCTGAAGGCATTTTCATTGATTTTGGCCGAGGCTGTTCCAATTCATCAGCGTACAATGTGGATGTGAACAGACAGAGCATCGTGTGAAGGATATTAGGAGACAAACTGTGGGGTTTAATATTATATATGGAAGTTACTAAGGCAGTGAGTTGGACTATGGGCAAGCTGCCTGTGCCTGGGCAGAACCTTTGCCAGGTCATCATAGCTGTACTGAGCAAACACAACTTTCTAGCGGGTGGGAATCTGCTGAGGGGAAAGCAGCTCCAACCACTTTTCCCATCCCTGTCACCCTGCAGATGGATTTCCTATTTCTTTATAAACTTAAGGGTTCACAAACTCACAAGTGTCTGGTAAAATACTGTTAATGCAGCTGGCAGTGTTTGTTCAGGAAAACAGCTTAGCAAACAGCTGTGCTCACTTGTAATTTTCTAAAGAGACTTCCTGCAGATGATGGGTTGTTCTCTGAACTGTAACGTCTCATCCAGAGTGGAAACATATCTTTTGAAAAACAAACAAACAAACAAAAAAGGCTGTGGGCTTTCATGCCACAGAATACAATAATAAAGAAGTCTCTTTTAATCTTTTTCTTGTACATCCTGTATGCACTCCTTTGCCTAATGGTGAGCTAGAGTTCTTGAAGAAAGGCAAATAAACAGAAATATACTTCCTGATGTTGCACAATGCCTGGTGTCTCATTTTCTGTTTCACTGTTTCCTCAGCCAGCACCACTGGAGCCAGCACCACTTGTGTCTGGGACAGTTGTCTCGAAATCGGCTTTCAAGGCTGTATTAATTTGCTCTGAATGTGGCACTTCTGAGAAATCTGTACTGTCAGCTCCTGAAGCATCTGTTTGTATGGAGAGATTCCATCATAATTCAACTTACTTGTTTCCTAAATAAATGCAAATATGGCCTCTCAGGGGAAATCTTCATTATATATGTATATGCATCTGTGGTCAGCTATGTTTTTGGGCAGTGTGAACATTGCAGCTCTTCTTACCCTGAGCACACCCAGCTCTTTGATTTTCCCTCACAATAACATGGTGGTGCAAGAGCTGGATCAGTAGTTTTGCAGAGGATTGATGCATGTGCTACTAAGGTGAAGTAGAAATCCTGCTGTGCAATACGGTTTTGATCAGGAGGTTTTGCAGTGAAGGCTGCCCCGTTTTGTGCCTGTGCTTTGGTGGAAGGAGTCAGTTGACATCTCCTGAGCTGTTCAGCAGACACTGGTCTTTGGTCTGGACAGTGCCTGGTGCTTTGCTCAGGGTCTGTCCAGCTTTGCTCTGTACTTGCACTGCTGACCCCAGCATTTGCCACACTCTTCCCCAGGCTTTGATTATGTTTCTAGACTCAAAGCTGTGCTTCTGACACTCAGTTTCCTTTGGCTTCACTGCGTGTTAGCTCCATCTTTTGCTACCACCCTGCTTCCCTGCTCAAGATCTCAGCTGCAGGAGAGATGTGTGGGCTCCCTGTCATGCAGAGATTTGAGAAGCTCGGAAGCCATCTGAGGGCCTCCCCCAGAAATGAGGCAGGGGTTTGGTGCCTGTTTTGCTTCTCCGTGTTTGGCAAGTTCAGCTGTGCAGCCTGCCCTACAGATAAGCATTTAAGTTAGATCTTACCTAGAAGTTTCTCTTAGGCAGAGATAAATAATTGCTTCTACACACAAAAATCTCCCACCTCAGCCAGGGAACACGGGATGTGGGGCAGAATCAGTGAGGAGAGACTAAACACCAACTGCCTGAAGTGAAGGTGTGGCACAATATACCATCAGAGAAAGCAACTCCTGTGCCTGGGGGGGATCTTTGAGGTCCAGTAAATGAAAAGGTTTAGGAAGCAGGCTATCAGAGGATCCCTCTGGAATTGCAGCTGAATTTAAGTTGCAGATTATCAGATCATCCATCTACAGCACATTCAAGAGAATGTTGCTCAACCTGAGGCATATCTGTTTTCTACCAATGGGTCTTTGCCCATCCTCTCCTTGCTGGAGGGCACGATGAGCCCTCAAGGTTCTTGCCAAACTATATTTATGAAGGGATGGACTTTGAACTTTTCAAATCCTGCTACAGGGCAGTGTCACTTGAGCTTTGCCCTAAAGTGGCATTCTGAGTGTGCCAGTTACTCCCCTTCACCCTTCCACTGTTACCATAAACTGCAGCACTTCCTGTCCCAATCCAGGAATCAAAAGCTGTTCTTTCCCTGGTTGGGACAGGGGTCAAAGTCCTATGAGGGATAATACACAGCAACAGATAGCACTTAAAGCTCTTGTCATGTGGCACTGCAGGGTGAACATTATGCAAGCAAAAGGAATTGGCATACTAAAAGAGATTAACCTAATGAACAGCTCCTGAACTCTGTGGAGAAGTAATACAGCTCCCTGCAGCACCACTGGAAGTAGCAGAATAACTGGCTGCAAATAATGATGTCCAAATAGAGGGCTTTTCTATCACAGAAATGGAGAAAATTACTTTCATTATTCAGTTAGCTCCTGGCACACTGGTTTCGATGATGCTTTTGACTAAATCTGAACCTCTGAGGCGTGGTGACAGAAGAGCTGTGTGCCAGCTTCTAAGGCCATTATACAGACACGTGATAACGTGAAAGTAACTGGTATCTCTGCAGTCCTGGTTAGAGATGTATGAACTGCCCCTTTACTAGGATAAAATACTGTAGGAACATCTTGAAAATTAAGGTGGCAGAAATTCTTTAGTGTTATTTTTGAGCTGTGGTCTGCAGAGGCGTAACTGTCATTCCAGAACTTTGAGAAAAGTACCAAAATTTGGAGGCAGGGAACAGAACCCCAAATATCAATCGAAGCAGTAGTGCTGCAAAGAACATATGTAGCCATTTTAACAATACATAAATCCTTGCCATACATAAATCCTTGCCATCATGCTCTCCAGGAGAACAAAATGCTTGGCTTGCACTCATGGTCTTGTTTGCACCTTTCCACACAGTCAAAAGTCACTTTTAAAAGGAAAATAAATATATTTTGTGCTGAAGAGCACTGAAGGTATCCAAGGTAGATCCCAGTCACTCCATATGGCCTGAAAGACCTCAGGCTCTGCCTGTTCTCTGTTTCCTCTGGGATCTCTGGGGGATTGAGATTATACCCAGAGGTTGAACTCCCCTAGCTACTGAGAGAAGTTCCAGAAAGTGGTTCAAATGTTTTACGTGGTCCCAGAATACCAAAAACAAGTGGATATGAACTCCCCCAGGTGCTGTGCTGTTGGCCTAGTTGCTCCATAAAAACAAATGGTTAAACTTGGCTTCATCGGTCAGGCTAAAGAGTCATCTCTGATGCAAGCCCACCTTGCCTAAAGGTCCTGCTTACTCCTCTGCACTGCCCTCAGAAGGCACCTCTTGGGGCGATCAGCAGAAAGGAGCTGGCTTTGACATGCTATCTCAGTGACATAATGTTGGGGTTCTAGGAGTTCTCCTTTTGGTTTGGTTTTTTTTTTTTCCCCTTAAGGAATTTTCCCCAATTCATGTTGCTAGGAGGCAATAACGCCTGGATACTTAACAGAAGACAAAAGAAGTTGTCAGCTGGGGAAGGGGTACAGCTGGCTACTCTCTTTATCTGGGGTTTTCTGTGCAGGGCAGAGATACCTTGAGATTTGGGACTGGGAAAAACCCGAGTGGGGGGCAGCTCTCTTTCGCTCTTTCTATCTACCTCTATCTCTCTGTCTCTACCATCTCTCTCTCTCTCTCTCTCTCTCTCTCTCTCTCAATCTCTCTCTCTTTTTGCAAGGCTTTTTATAACCCAAACACTTTCTAAGGCCTGCAGTTATCACTCTTTCTTTCCTTCTGCAAGGTTTTTCCAGCAGAAGTTTTCTGCAGGGTGTTGCCTTGAATCTCATACCTGGGGTTTGCACTGCATGACCTGCACGGAGCAGCACTGAGAGATTTACAGCCACCAGCAGAAGGACAGAGAGCTGTTAAAAGCTACTCTTAAACACTGCCACCCTTGTGACANGCCTGTCCCCATCTGCTCGGTGCCCGGATCCTGAGCTCGCCTCTCCCTGCCCTGCTGGCAGCCAGGCTGCTGCTGTCCCACCCCTGCTGCTTCTTCACCACTGCTCCAGCTCTCACTGCACTGCAGCCCCGCACCCCCTGCCTGCCGAGACATCCTGCTGAGAGTCCTGCAGGGGCACCGGGCCCGGCTGCCCCAGGGTTTGTGAGGCGAGGCCTCTCCTCCATCCCCTCCCTGCCCGCCTTGGCCCAGCCGCCATCGCTGTGAGCTGCCCGCGCCCGCCGCACAGCGCCCCCTGAAGGCACGGAGGTATCACCGCGCCCGCCCGCCCGGCTGGGAGCCAGCAGCGCCCCTGCCGGCCGGGAGCGGAACTGCACCCAGGGGAACGCGCCCGCGGCCGGGAGAGGCTGGGCTGGGTCTGTGTTCTGTGGGTTTGTGTTCTGTTTGCCTGCCTTGCTGTACACACGCACACCAGTAAAGAGCTGGTGTTCCTCTCCCATAGCTTTGCCTGAAAGCCCCTTAGTTTCAAAGTTAGAATAATTCAGAGGGAAGGGGTTTATAGTTCTCATTCCAAAGAAGGCTCCTGCCTTCCTTAGCAGACACTTCTCTTTCAAACCAAGGAATGTAATTACACTGGCATTTTAATATTCTCCAAGCAGGAAACTTGACTAGTAATTAAATAACGAGAACACCCTACTCTTTCCCGAATTACGCCCCTTCTGGTGTTGTGTTGCATCATTGGAGTAGCAGGTTGGCTGCTTGCCTGCCCACAGCAGGATTGCCTAGCTGAGAGAGGAGCTGCCAGGATGCTCTACCAAATCCACAGCAGAGGGGGAAGAGAAAACTGGATGTTTGAACAGCTGTGGAACTGCTGGGCTAATAAACCTGCCAGAAGTCTATTGTTACTTGCTCGCCTTTGTAAGATGAGGCGTCAAAGTTTAAGCATGTATTTCTTTTACTGAGAGTCTCTGTCAGCATTTTCAGTTTAAGGTTCTGAACTTTTCCAGAATATATTTATTTCCTGATTCTTTTAGGATGGTGTATTTTTTTCACTTGCAAAAGTGAATGGTCTTAGGCAGAGTTTTAGCTATATTTCAAAATGTATTCTTTAAAAAATCCTAATCCTCTGAACTCTGGGTTTGGAGATGAGGATTTGAAGAGAATTCTTAGGGCACTGTTGTCATTACAGTAAAGATTACTCAGGATCATATTGCTGGGCTGGAACTCAGAGACTGAGGTGACTTAATTCCATGTCCTCTGTGGGCTTTTCTGCATAGATTTAAGTCACTTAATAGCTCTATACCTCTTCAGAACACAGGGATAATGTTCTTACCTGTCCTTCTTAAATTTCAAATTACTGAGTGGATTGTCTGTTGGTTGAAGGTTTGATGTGCACAGCAAGAGGAGAGGATGCAGTGTGTTGGAGGATGATTGATTGTAAATTAACAACATATCTCTAACACTTGTTTATTTAATTGTGGGGCCATCTCATTCTTTTAATGTAGCTGCACCACTGATTAGGTTTATACATGCTAATTGATTCTTATGTGTCATCCATTCCCTATCTATCTGCAAGTCTTGTTTGGCTTTCCTCCTCAAGAGCAATCCTCACTGGCAGTTTTACAATGTCACTAGGCTTGCTTTCTTTAGCTCAAGTTACCTCTTTAATACCCTCTGAGCTCTGAGCACTTCCATGACTGTTTTCCTCCAGTCCATGTGCTCTTCTTACCAGCTCTGAGCTTTTTATTGCTCATTACTGTGGATGCTTTAGATCCCTCTGAAATTCCTGATGTTCAGTCAGGCCTGAATATGCTCAGTAACCCCCAAGAGCAAGTATCTTTGCTTCATGCTTTGTTCATCTCTTCCAATCAAAAAACTGGAAGGCATTAGGCTTGATTTCCTAAGAGGAAAATTTATCTTCTCACTTTCAAGAGTTCTGTGGAAATCCGAGATTATAATGTTATGCTTTTGATGATCACAAACTGGTTTTTTTCCAAATACAGATGTAAAGGTTGCCAGTTTGTGAGCTTCTGGATCTTACCCTCAGTCATATGTTAAAGTACAGAGATTGTATTTGTGCTCTCTGCTTCTCTACAGCAGTGTCTGTCTGTCAGAAACACTGCAGTGGCTGTGAATTATTAAGCCACTGGCTTTTTAATCCTTGTGGGTACACAGTTATCTGGGAGGTAACACACGACAGGAAGCTGGAGAAGTTGGTAGCTCTTGGGCTATCTACAGGCAATCCCTTTACACAGTAAACTACAGTAGGAAAAGTAGAGATGGAAATGCTGCACCTAAAAATTGGAAGCAGGATGGCATGTGGGTGCTAGAGCAGACAAAAGATGCAAATCAATTACGGGCAAAACTTAAATTACTTCAAATGCACTTTAGATTAGATATTAGAAATACATCTTCCCTGTGAGGCTGGTGAGACTCTGGCACAGGTTGCCCAGAGAAGCTGTGGCTGCCCCAGCCCTGGAAATGCTCAGGGCCAGGTTGGATGGAGCTTGGAGCCACCTGGTCTGGTGGAAGTTGTTCCTGTCCATGGCAGAGGGTTGGAACTGGTTGGTCTTTAATGTCCCTTCCAACCCAGGCTGTTCTGTGATTCTAAGGTCTCACCCCACATCTGTACCAGCAGCTTCATAATTGACCCTATTCTTAAATCTTGTTCAAACCTTCTTGGGGAAGGAGGGTGAACAGAAATTATTTTGAGGAAAAAATTGTATACAGTTCATGAGTGGAGAATTTTGTAAGACTCGTGAAGGGAGGAATATGTCAAGGGAAGGGAGGAAAACATTTTCAGTTTCACTGGTTCAATTTAAAACCTGATTTGTCATACAAATGCTCTCAATCTTTGGAAAATTTGGCTTTTAAAAATATTTTTAACAGCTTTTTGTGTCATCCAGAAGTGAGGAGTGTTGGCAGCCAAGCACACATTACAGCTAACAAGTCAGGCAGTGGTCAAGTGGATAAAAGCTTTCTGAAGAAAACTCCAGATCCCCAGGGCATGTTGACTGAGGGGATGAAGAAAGGTCTTTGTTGCACAAATATTCCTGCAGCTCCCCAGCCTCTGCTGTGCACAGCGAGGGGGAAGGCCATCAGCTGCACTCTCTGGGATATGATGAACATTGCTGAGAAAAACAAGCTTGGGGTGTTGATTGTTTTCCAGATTAATTTCTCCCTCACTTGCGTCAAACACCAAAGACTCTCTTCCTGCACGGAATGGCGTTTGGGTGCCAAGTTCTACTGTCAGATCTGGATGCAGCCAAACATATCTGTGGTGACAGTAATCCCTCTTTGACTTCCTATAAACAAGTAATTGCTGATTATTGACAGAAAGCTCTATTATTTTGAAATTGGTCTTGCATGGGTCAAGCCATGGAAGGTACTATAGATGCATCCCCAGTGAATGGATACATCATTCCTCTAAGCTCATCCATGCAGCATCAGAGAGCCTTCTGCAATCAGAGACTGCAGCATCTGGTGCAGCTCAGGATCTGGCCCTGTCAGTCTGGGATTGGCAAATCATGTTGAAATAGAATAAAACTGGTGCCACACTTATCAGGAGAAGAAACTGCACTTTGATGCCTCCTTTTTACAAGTGAAGTTTCAAAAGGTCTTGCACAGGTTATTGTGCAGACTTGGGCAAACTCAACTTTTTGTCAGCAAGAATCACTTAATGGCTTGCTTGCACTGAAGACCAAATTTGGTATTGCACCTTTTGCATCTTCCAAAAGTTGTTTCTTAGCTTTTGTGTGTGGGCAGGGGTTCTTGGGTGGTAATGCTGCAATTTTAGTGTATTGTTTCAAATGCAGTGGATGTGTCAGTCTTAGTTTTGGGTTGTAGGAGTATTCCGATATAGCCCCAAGTCACTGCTGAACAGTTGCATATACAGGATGTTAAGGTTGTTTTTTCCTTATCCTTGAAACTGTCATATATTTTCCTCCTACTTGTTAAGTGGAGTTCAGGAATTTGTGTGTGGTGGGTGGGGGTTTTTTTTAGTTGTTTATTTTTTTTCACAGATGGTACTTTAGATCAAACCTGTAGTGTTTCTTCTCTTCTCTTGGCATGCACCAGGGTTATTCTTCTGTCTTTTCTAATACAGATGACTATACTGTTTTTATTTCTTCTGCTGTACAGTAACCCTGCTAGCCAGCTCATTGGGACACTCAATGACACAAGCTGGCTCCAAAGATTTGGACCAGGGCTCCCATATGTAGCCTCTCTGCCTCAGGCCAAGAGCAAGACATGGACGCTACAATCACTGTTCAGGTCCACCAGTGGGTCTCCTCTGGGGTGTATTATAGTTTATGACTTAAACATTTACATGAAGGACTTTTAAAACCGTATTACAAAAGCTGCAGAGAACACCACCATACCCTGGACAGCCCTCCTGACTGAGGCCTTACGTGGCTTGCTGATGAAGGTAAGATAAAGTGACAACTCAGGGCTGGGCACATTCACAAGGCACAAGCCTAACACCTTCAGGGTGGAGACCACAGCCCCAGGGCTGTCAGCTGCCAGGCTGGAACAGGCCCTTGCACCAAAGGCTGGGGGGAAAAAGGCTTTGGGGGTGTGTTGGAAAACCTCTGGTCAGAGGTGCAGTGACTGCCCATCCTGCCCTGTGCAGAGGAGCCCAGCTGAGGCACCCTCAGAATAATATATTTGCCATTTAGTCTTTAATTTCTATTCAGCAACTTCAAGAGAACTGAAGTTGCTGAATAGAAATGTGTCTGCTTACTGGACAGAGAGCTTCCCATTGTTCCTGGGCTCTGGCTGCACAGATGCTCACTGCCACAGCTCTGTGCTGACTCCCTGATTTCAGCTGCAGGGCAATGCCACGGTGTTTCCAGCTTGGATGATGATGCCTCGTGCCTAGCACACTGAGCGCCCTGGTGCTTGCCCATGTCAATTTGCTTGTGCAAAATAAAGATAAGTGTGTAGAGATAATAAAGCACTGTCCAGAAGGGACAGTGTTGTAGACAGACTGCACAGAGGGGGAGAGATCTATGCTTGATTCCCTTTTAGATTCTCTCCTGTGATGTGCTGCACAGCTCTTCCTCCAGCCCTTTAAATCTTCGGCTGCAAAGTACTGTGTGTTGGGATTATCCTTCTGTAAGGCCATTTTTTCTATACAGGCTTTTTTGAATCAATAGAAGACATGGTAAAAATGTCTTAGTGCCTTTTGACAATGACAGGGAAGGGGAAATTATTTTCTGTCAGTATTACAGCATATGTCAAGTAACAAACTCAAAGAACCTGCTGACAAATCATCACTTGGAGGATTTGTGTTGAGTTTTTTCTCAGTGTGAACTAGGAGGAAGGAACAAATAAAATTCCTATCCAGAGAAGAAGAGCAGAACAGCAATTACCCAAATTATAATTGGTCTAACATGGTACAAATGACCTGTATTTCCTTTGGCCTTCCTACTGATGAGGCTCCAGTAGCTGTGGGTTGTCATTCTCTTGGTTAAATTACAAGTTACAGTCTTCTAGACTGGAGTGACGCAAAAGAGATTGTACTAAATCTGTTTTAATTATCCAGTTGATATTGCACTATTTCCTTAGTAGCCCATTAGCCAAAGCCATTGGATGCTACAGCTGACATGACTTTTGGAGGTGAGGCAAGTGAGTCTTGCTTATGGAAACAATAAATTGATTCACCATTGCGTCCAACTGTGTTCAGAATTTTGTTGAGCGATCTGTGCCCTTAGTAATCTTTCTGTCTCATGAAAGGAAATGGGTAAACGCTCTAAATTGAAAGAGATGTGGTAAAATATCTGTGCTCAGTTTATGGGAAGCACGAAGGTAAATATATACTTTGCAATATATTTCACTGCAGTATTGGGACCTGACTACAGACAGGAAAGCTAAAAATGCAACAGCAAAACAATGGGAAGAAAATTAAGAAGGATTCAGGGTTACATATTTATGAACTGGATAGGTATTATTTGTGTAACTTAAATGGCTTTTTACCACTTGAGAGAGTTTCATATATGTTCTTGTCTTGCAACTAAACAATGTTTCCTTCCCACTCCTGCAAGTTTTTTTCCTCCTCCAAAGCCACAGTGCCCGTGACCTTATATTCAGGACATAGCAGCTGAGCCTTTTTTAGCCCAGTGGATAAAGCTGAATTCAGTGCTCTTAAATTTTTTTCAGCTTTGTTTTACAAGGTTTACAGACATCGAAATGTTACAGCGTATTTAAACACTGAGATCAGTTCAATTGCCCTTATCCTTTTTTTAACACAGTGTAAGTTCTGCTTTGTCAGGTTGGGGTATGTGAATGCATGTGCGTGAGAGGAAATTCAATGAGCTTCAGTGCTGAGAGCAGCAGATTATTTTTTGCGCTTCTCAAAGCAAGTAGCTGTGATTACAGTTCATCCACGTGCACACACACACAAAAAAAACCCCACCACTGGAGTACAGGCCCTTAATATGTGTCAGGCCCTGGATTTCCAGATTGCTGCTTTGACACCTAACATGGACAGAATTGTGTGGTGTTTTAAAATTTGTATCTTGGATTTTTGTGTGACATTTCCAGCCACAGAGATGGTATTGGTTGCTAGCAGCTCACTTCACATTCACCGAGTGGATCTTGCATAGAAGCATTTTTACTGAAGACAAAAAAATCTGTCTCAAAATGCTATAGCAAAATTTTGTGTGTTGAAACCATCCCAGACCAAATATAATTTGGTACATATGAACTGACAAAAAGAATCTTCAATTAATGTACAAATTTTGATTCTGAAATAAATGGTAATGACAGGAAACAAACTGTACTTTTGAGACATTATAATTTTAGGATTCTAAATGGTCCTTTTTAAATCTTGAAAAGTCAGGTGTAGTACAAATGTAATTACTCCTTTATTTTTTACTGACACTATAAGTTTTTATGGGGAGTGTAGCTGGAAAATGGAGATCTGGTTGAATTCCAGGGCTTACCCACTGGAAGTTCAGGACCTTTTATTCCCACTCCTTGAAACGCATGCATTAGCTTCCTAATTCGGTTATATATTTGCCTTGCCTGTTTAGCCCACAGGTTATTTAGGTTATAAATGCACTCTGCCAAGTACTTTGCATGGCAAGGATCTGTCCCTGAGTGCTTGTTAGGTGCTGCTATCCTAATGTTCATTGAAAACTTTATGTCAGCTGAGGATGTCGTTATTAGCACTAACTGGTGTAACTGGGCTTACTTCACTTGATCAACAGTCTCCAATGTTTAAGAATCACATCATTTGTAACAACACTTTGTGCAACATCTTTGTGCAATCTCTGACATCTGCCTGAGGCATTTGCAATGTCATCAAAAAGCCAACTCTAACTTTTGATCACCTGGTGATGCACCGAGTTCCAGCAAAGAAATTTCATTTTCTTAAACAGGTTTCAGAATAATGCTACCTTTCATGGCATTAAAATTACTTTGCAGCAACAAATATTCCTAGAACAGCAATATGTGAGCAGAGATGGATGTTTTGCTTAGTAGGACAAGTAATTTCAAGTCTGCCCGTGTCTTGCCAAAAAATAACAAAGCTAAATGAAATTGATAGTATGTAAATGACAGCACTCTCTTCACTTGCTAAATGCTCATTCCTAGCTCCAAATGCCCTCTCCCACAAGCTATGGAGTCCTCAGCAAGTCACATTTCATCTTAAGCAAGGAAAAAGAGATTCAGAGACATGCAGGCTAGTCCTGTTAAACCATTAATGAGAGACAAAGTGTTAGCATAAATGAATGAGACAAACCCAGTACTTCACAAGGACCTATGAAGAATAGATACACTTGATGTTTAAACAATTACAGATCCTTTTCTGTTTACAGTTAAATTACTTGAAAGATGCTTGAATTCAGTACAGGGGGCTCTGTCTAAATATAATTGATGATGTGTTACTTAAATAGGCTTTAGATCTGTTCTTCAACTTTCAGTGCTTTTCTCAAGGTGACTGATGGTAATTTACAGGGGTAGCAGCAATTCCTCAAAAGCTGGAAGCACCCTTGATTTTGACCTAAGTTTTCAAGTAGGGAATTGCCAATCACTTCCCTGAAGGTTTCAGCTGCAGGGTGAAAGCACATGCAGCACTGGGTCTTCACTTTGAGATGGCAAGATAGCCAGTGAATCAATGCTCTCCTTTTGATAAAGCTCGTGGGCAGGAGCTGCTGTAGCACTATTTCTAGAAGTGGGGATTTTCAGATATCTCAGATATCATGATTTTCCCAAGTGGAGGACTTCATGTGCATATATTATTTAGCAGCAATACCCAATTGACAGCAGACACAATAGATACCAATAGATGGTCCTGGCAAGGATGGATCAAATGTAAAGCCACACAAGGGAAAATATCAAAGCCTACAAGGCAAATCTTGAATGAAAAGCTAATTGGAATTCACCATCAATTAGCTGTATAGGCTTAGGGATTTTAGTGCCAAGTGGAAGGTTTATTTGCACAAGTTGGGAGACTTGAATTCTGGTTTGGCCTTTATTCCTGGGCCATGAGGAATTTATCTAATTTACAGTTTCTAAGGATGCCATACAAGGGTATGGGAAATAAGAAAAGCCTTACAGAATAAGGACCTTTTCCACCTTTGCTAAACCCTCTTCTGTTCACTTTTTTTTTTTCACTAAAAGACACTCTGGGAAGGGTTCAGCAGCAGGTTGGATGGCTGGAGAGCGGGTTGATGGTGGTTTCGTGCTGAGGCAGTGATTGGCTGGGGAGAGCCATGGCCACCACGTGATCAGAGAACTGATTGGGTAAAGGGACACGTGAACAGTGACATCACAGTGGCAGGCAGCCAATGAGCACCTGTTTTGGTTATGTTTTGGTTAAGTTTTGGTTAAGTTTCGGTTAAGGGTAGTGTAGAGAGTGGTTTCCCTGGGGAAGAGGAAAACCTCAGCTTAATGCCCTGGGAAACCCCTTTTTAAGTATAGTAAGCAAGAGGCTTACTCCCATGTTCCCTCAGTTCAAGTATGCAAATTGTTCCTAGAAGGTTCCTAGTCCTTTGTGTCTCCATAGGTTGATTTTTGGTGCAGAAATTTTAATATCCAGAATTTCTCTCCTCTATTGGACCCCTCCCTTGATACCTTAAGCTTTAGCCTTCATATTTTCAGATTCTGTGCTGCCTAGGGATGTAATTCGGAGCCTCATACTACGTGCCAGTAAGTTCTCTTCACAGAGTAGGGAGACAAAACAAATGACTTTTCTGCTGAAGACCAAGGACAATTTTCAGGCCCAAAAGCACAAACAAGGGTGGGCTGGAGGGAGGAACAAGAAGGATGGGACCTCACAACCTGAAGCTGTAATTGGACAATTAAACCCCAATAGGCAAGTGCACTAAAACTTATAAAAATGTAAGGTCTCATGACCGGTCTGTCATTTTTGTGATCATTCTCAGTCCACCCTAGGTACAGCCTTGGTCAGGCTCCTGTCTTGCCCAAGGTGCATCCTAGAGGCCTTTCAGTAAATACTGACTTTATTTTCTAGCTCTGTCCAGTCTCTAGTTCAGGTCAGCTTTCCCAAGGCTTTCCCTCAGACCCCACATTAACTCCTCCCCACACTGGAATGTATAAATACCCCTGTCTGACCCTGGCCCTTGCCTTTTGCCCCTTGTTACTGCCTTGTTCCAGTTCGCTCCAAAGATAGTGTATGCCTTCTTGTTTGTTATTTTTGCATTATTAAAATTTCATTTCTGGACAATTGGACCAAGGCTGCCTCTCTCTATAAAGTCACCAAGAGCTGAGTCTTGAGGAAACCTAAAGGGATTCAATCCTCCTAGCTCAGACCCCTGGAGGTTTCAGGTTAGAGTATAAGAAGTTTTGATTCATTACAATAAATGATCTTGTTTGGAGCAAGCAAGGAGATCCATGTGTATTTGTTCCCCATTGCTACGTAAGGGGTTCTAAAACTACCCCCAACTGCAGTAAGCAGATTTGCAAAATCCTTTCTATTCTGTGCAAAGGTATTTATCACATATACTATTCAACTACTTTGTAGTGTACTAACTACAAAGCTATTTGTTGTTATCTGCTATCGCTGGCAATTCCGCTATCTTTATTTGAAACTCCAGGTATCTTTATTGCTGGAATCAACCTTAGGGAAAAACAAATTGCTACCATACAGAAATATGCAGGCAGGATAGGGAATATTAATGGCACACAGATGAACCTTCCTTTAAGCCAAAAAGCTTTTTGTAAGTTACTTTATCGTAACTGTATTGAATTGGAGATTTTTTGTAGGATAAGCTAGAAAATAGTACTTGACCTTCGCCCCCTGGAAGACCCTCTGGTAAGATAACCATTGCTGCTCCTGCCATGCTGCATTATTTCTGCATGTTTCTTGGATCGTGCTTTCTTGGGCTCCTGGTTTCCTTCTCTTCTGCATTTGTGAAGATCCCAGCAGAGAAAAGGTGAAGGCTTGAGTTCCTCTAATGCATATAAAGAAATAAAAGGCTATAGCCTAGAGACTGAGTAATACCATCTACAGAATATGTACAATTTACCTTGTAGTTTTGGGACTTTCTGAAGGAAGTTTCTGCATAAGTACAGAGATTTTCAAAGAATTTCTAAGCACTATGCACCTTTCTTTTAATACTTCCAGCTTTATTTCCAATGGCTTTTGGCTTTTTCATGTGCGGTGGTTGCTCATAGTAATAACCCCTAAGAGAAAAGGCAGCATAAAGCTTCTGAAAGTATAACAGATGCTTGTAATATCATTGCCCTCTCTACAGGGATTTCTGTAAACTGATTCCTTGCTACACTCAGCATGTTAACATCCAGGAGCAGAATGTTGTTTGTGGAATTTATAATGGAACCAGGGATTCCAAAAATTGATCCACAGGGTCTTATAACTACAGGAGCTCCAAACTTTACGTTATCCATCTGCCTTGACTTAGCTGGTTTTCAAACTCAACTCTGTTTTCATTTACAGCGTATTTGGAATAATTTTAACTTGGTACATCCTTACAAAGAGACTGTGGAGAAGAATGATTATCTGCCAAGCACTGATGTGTTTGGGAATATTCAGCACAAGCTTTTGTGTGTTATTTAAATGAATGACTTCTTTTGTCACCCTTGAAATATGCATCATCACTTTGGCAACCTCTGTGTGGTGGAAGGTGTGCAGTGCAATGAGATGCACGAAGAACAAGAGGCAGGCAGCAGGGCATACATGATGAAGGAGGAAAGTAAGTCATTAGGAAAGCCTTGAGTAGAATCAGGAGGGACAAAAAAAATCTCTCTCACGTGACTGAGGTGGGAAAATGGGGTTGCTTTCATTTCTTCTGTCTTGGCAGATGTCTGGGACTGTTTGCAAAGGCTTAGAGGGGATATGTCCATGCAAAGTGCAGAAGTTCATGAAAAAGCATAAACTCCTCATTCCCAGTGTTCAGTTCTTTTATGACATTATTTTATCTTCTCTGACTCCCTGTTATTTTCCACTGATTTCTGAATCCTTCCTATGAATAAAATGTACCAATCCCATATTCACACCACCCTTCTGCCAGGCTCTGTAGCTACAATTATTTTGCTCCTTCTTCCCCTTGAGCTCTTTGGTTATAAAAGGTGATTTCCAGTCACAGAATCTCTATCCCTATATTCCTGCCATCTCTGTACCCCACCTGCAGACATCAATGAGCACTTGGAATCAGCAGGCTTATATCCAGAACACCCAGCTCTGCTCTAAGACCCAACATTTTCTTTGCCTATAGCCTCTACCTATTTGAGGAGGTACATAACAAATATATTTCCCTCAGCAATGGAATAGGATTTTTTATCTTCCTGATCCAAAATACTATTATTTCAGTAAAAAAAAAATGCCCCCCAAGCCCATTTTCTTGCATTTGGGTTTTACTTATTCTTTTTTTCACAGAGTGATACCTTCAGATCATGATTAAAGAGATGAAATTAAATGCTTTTCAAATTAATTTTTGGTTAAAATGATCATATTGAAAAGCAGGATATGCCTGCAATGGTGTGCGACTCAGAATTAATGTTTTCAAGAATAACGCAAAATGCTGGTTTGCTTGTCAGTGAATTATGATTGAAAAATGTAAACGTTATAAACTTTTGCTGTCCTGTAACTTTGTGGAATTCCAAAACCAGTGCATATCTGTGCAACACCTTTTATATATTATTTTTTTCTGTGCAACACCTTTTTTATTCTTTTTTTTTCTCTTTTAATTTTTTTTACTTGCCTAGCTTAAATCTGCATATTTTTCCTTTTGCCACATATGACTCCCAGTAGGGTTCTTGAATATGTACAATACATAAATCATAAAGTCATAGAATCACAGAATGGTTTGAATTGGAAGCGTCCTTAAAGATCACCCAGTTCCAACCCCTGCCTGTCCTTCAACAGTTCCAGGGATGTGGGAGCCACAGCTTCTCTGGGCAACCTGTGCCAGGGCCTCACCACCCTCACAGGGAAGAATTTCTTCCTAATAGCTAAGCTAAACTTACTCAATTCATTATTTTTTTTTATCCTAAGTACTTTAATGGAAATACTAGTCTTTGATGAAAATGGCAGTATATGGACAGAAAACCTTATTCCTATTTCTATTAGCATCCCTTTTTATAGGTAGCTGTCCTGAAATCAGTATATCAATACAGGTAAAGCAGTTCAATTTTTTAGTGTTAGATGTTATGTGTCATTTTCTTGGAATATATATATAAAAAGCATCAAACCACATAAAGCCTTTGGAGCTGGGGCATCGACTGTGTACTTGCTCCTGTTAATATAAAGAGTAGTGGTGGTGCCACCATCTTCTATATTCACTTGTTAATTGGCTGCTTATCTCATCCCCATGAGAAGTCCTAATTCCATTCATCATGAGTTCTTTAACTACTCTGAACACATTAAATCAACTTGCAAATGCCTGGAATTCCTCCACTGTACCTCCTCTCATCCTACAAAACCACAATATCCAGCATAGGTTTTTTCCTCTTTGGTCCTTTTTTCCATTCGGTCCTTTTTTTCTTTCCTGATTGTCTTGGTTCGAAAAGACAGGTGTCTGCTAGGGAGGGCAAGACCTCCCTTTGGAATGGAGAATTCAAACCCCCTCCCTCTGAATTATTAAAACTTTGATATTAAGTCGGCTCTNCTCTCCTTTGGCCACTTCTTTGTTTTGGTCAAGCACCCATAAGCACCCAGTAATTAGTCTCCTAGCAACTAATGAGAAAAAATTCTATAAGGGAAAAAAAAAAAAAATCTAACCCCCAACACTGATGGATTTCAGATATTGTCCATTCTAGTTTAGCTGCTAATCAGGCACACTCTAAGGTTCTTCATTATCTCAGGTACAAGATCACTAGACTGTCAGGCACTGCTTTAACCAACTCATGTTATTTAGCTTTAAGCACATATATTCCACTATTCCACTGGTTTAGGAATGTTTCTTGTCTTCTGAATCCCCTCCTTTTTTTTTAATTAGAAAATGAGTATGTTTTAGGGCACTATAGGTGGGATATGTTTGAGATATTTGAGAACCTGTATGACAGCATCACTAGTTTTGTGAATACTGCATTATTTTTCACACATACCAGAAGAACAGAATTGTTACACTACCTCAATTATTCCCACATCTAAAATCCTCTCCAAATTATATCTGCAGAAAGATATTCCATGGCCAAATCATGTGATAGGATAAAGACATAATACACATGTAGCACAAGTCTATTTGGGAAGATCGATTACCACCCCCTTCAGGATTATAAAGTCTCTGTTTAGGGATTGGTCCTGTGCTTAGCATGCCAAGTGTTTGTTTATGCTATTTGTCTTCCACAGTCATGATCTGACTGTCCTCTTTATGGCATGCTGGAACTCATCTAGAGCAGAGATGTGTTTGAAAGCCCATGTGTCTGAGCTTTGGCCTTTTTTTATGTTCTTTGTCACCCAGACATGCTACTTAGAGATTTGGGCAATTAACCTTTTAGAAATTTCTGACAACCTGTTTACATTTTCTCAACAACAACCTCTCAAATCCCTTTCTAAATGATGTGTTTGACCTCTGCAATTCACGATAGCATGAAAGTATTTACCTTTCTGTGCTTCAAAGTGTTCTTCTTTCAGGAAGAGGCTGAGTAGGTAGGGAAACTAATGCCATATGTGTAAGCATATTCAGCAAAAAATGCTAATAATCCCACACTGCTGGATGATGATTTGTCTTTTTGGTTTGTCTTTGGTGAGGCCCTGAGGAATTTGCACAAATTCAGAGACAGGTAGGCATAAAACAGTGATGAATGGCTCCCTTGGCTTAACCACTAAGCAGCAGCCTCAGTTTGAGTGATGGACCAAAGGTATTAAAATGATACTTATACAACCGTAAGAGATGCCTTCTCAGGGTGTTTCATCAGCACTGACAATTACCTGTGTTAATGAAGCATTTGCAGAGGGGCTTGCTGGACTTACTGGGTCCAGCTCAGGCCACCCCCAGCACCACCAGTATCAGCTGAACTCTTCTCACCTCAAGGAAAGCAGAGTTTTTTGCACTGTGATTTATCAACACATGCTGCTTGGATGAAATGCAACTGTTATTTGTACATTGGCTTTAAAAAATATTTTCACTCTTGAAAAAAGCCTGATTTACATAGAATATGAGCCACTGAATTATAACATGCTACATTTTGCTAAGAACAGTCTAAATATGCAAATTTATAGGAGGGGAAGCAATATTCTTACTCCTGTTTAGGATGGGTTTGATAGAAATAATTCTCTTGTCCCTTGTTACAGAGAAGAAATAATAATTTTGCTTTGTCTTTAGAAAGGCAAAAGCCAGCCATCGTGTTACCGAGTAAATTGCATAAATTGGTTGACTTTCAATGCCTCTTTCCTCATAACATCTTAGGAAGAGGAAAAGATTTCTAGTGTCACACCACGGTTTAATTGACTAAGACCACATCTTAGGCAAACTCCCTGACCATTCAATTATCATATAAATAAGAATGTGCATATCTCCCCTCATATCAGTATCTTGCTTTTTTGTTGTTAACAAAAATATGTTAATAACTAAGAGCAGCTTTTCACTTGAATCATGACGTAATGCTTCTGTGAATTTCAGATTGTGGAATAAGTCCTTTCTTTAAGTTTCAGTTTCCCTGGAGTTCACCAACTACCTCTCTCAAGAGGAAAAAAAGGGCAAGTGGGAGACTTCAAACCTCCGCACCTGGTGGGGTGCTGCTGTGGTTTACAAATCTGTTTAGGTAGATGAAATATTCAAGTCTTCTGCTGTCTTTTGTTCAGAAGACTGTCATTGATGGGAGAGAGGAAAAGGCCCAGTGGTGTGTGGTTTAGTGTAGATCAGGCTTGTTTTTCCTGCCTCTCCAGGTGGAGGTGATCCTTGGCACAAGGCCAGAAGAAGGAGAGTTTTTCCCGGGGTTTGTTTGTGTTTAAATGTGATTTCCCAGAGGTGTGTTCAGCTTTCTAAAGTGGTGTAACAAGGTGTCAATATTCAAAACTAGCTGATTGATTCCACCAGGCCTGAAGGAAGCTGCCAGGATCCCTACAGGGAATCACTTCCACAGCTCGTGGAATCCCTCCCCAACTAAAAACCAAACTATGTTAAACCATGACACTCCTACAACTCCTACAAGAGGTTTTGTTGTCTCACATCATTTTTCAGCAGTAGGAGGATGTAAAACCCATTTGCTAGATAGTCAGTGAATTCCAAAATATCCTGCTGCCCTGTTTTCTATTGCTTTCCCAAACTTTGCACACCAGACATCAAAATGGCTTTGATCCAGCTAAAAAATCAGTAACACTCCAGTCAAAATGAGAATAATAGTGGGCAACAGCATTAAACCAATCATGAGAGGTCTCTGGTAGTGTATGAAGGTGTGGTTCAATAGCCAACCCCTAGGCTCTTCTCTTAAGGGAAGCTCCCAGTTCAAACAGGCTTTGCAGTTCAAATCACTTTCCTATTTTAGGATGAAATACAAAGGCAATGTCATGCTCCCCACACCTCATTTCTGAAATAATTTAGGCTTGAACACTGACTACTTAATAGGAGTTTTGAGCATGATGGGGAAGGTGAGGAAGTGGTTTGTGGCTGGAGCATGCCTCAGGGCAGCATCCCAGCCTGTGTTTCCACACTGAGGTGCACAGAAGGGCTCTGTCAGTGGTGCTTACGAGACAGAGATTACTGTCAAAACTGCAGGCAGCTCTGAATCAGCTGTTAAAAAATCCACTTCCACTAGGTGGAAGGCTCTTCGTTCAGTCTGCTACCCATCTCTTTCCCCACCTCACTGACTCTGCGACCTGAAAGCCTCTGAGCTTTGATTGCGCCCCCAAGTCACTTGGAAAAGCACTTGCATTGCATAAACAATTCACTCTGCAAAGACCATGTTCTCTGTCTGATTTTCTAAAGGTGTACTTTGCACATCTGTCTGAAAAATCCAAGCCGTTAATTATTGGCTCCAAATGATATATATGTTGAAGCCGAAAGCAAGAAAAGTATCAGGCTTTTCTCAATAATGATTTGTTTGTCCCAAGAGAATTCCTCAAAGTATCTATGTCTTTCTATCCCTTTCACTGTAAAATTAGAATCTAATACCATTTGTCTTGCTAGAGAGGAAAATAATGTATGTTGTATATACAATGGCCATGGTGTTGATAGAGGAATGTGTAAATGGATATGCTTGTATTTGCTGCCATCAGCCTTTGTGCAATAAAACATGCAATACTGCAATAGTTGTGCTGTAGTAAAAGGACCTGTTTCATTACAATGGAAGGGTTTTCCTGTTAGTGGAATAAGATTTAGTTTAACCATCTTTATCAAATTGAAAAAAATTAAGTCAAGCGACCATGACACTGGTATAGAAATAAAAAACCACATTAAGAAAATCCAGGTTGAGTTCTTTTTATATACCTTCTGGGACATTGGTGCAAACTTGGATTCCTATTTAAATACATCATTTTGAAAAGCAAAACACATTATTCCATAATAGTATACAGAGAAGTTCCAGCATAATATACAGAAGTCAACAGAAGCCATATGGAAAAGGAATGGGGATTGTCTTGCTTTGTTGCCCATTATCATCTTGTTCAAGTTCCATATGGTGATTGAGCTCTATTTACATAACTTTTATGTGTAGGCAACTATATTATTTGAGCTGTTAACCAATTAATAAAAATCTACTGCCATATGTGCTGCTTCTTCTGTTCGCTGTTGTTTTTTGCATCTGAAACTGATCTGTGAATTTTTGCTCTCTGTTCCCTTCTCTCTCTGGGTGCTCGGGCTGCAGTGTGGACCAGGATATTCTACACTGTTCCTTTTGTTGGATTAGTGTTTTGCTACCTTGAAGCAAGAAGTTGGCTTTCTTTTTCCTTCCCCTAGCCTGGAAACTGTACCTGGAATCCTCTTTACAGGTTTGTTGTTGTTGTTGTTGTTGTTTTATTCCCTTGAACTTTTTTGGCCTTCAGTTTTTTTCAGTCCATCTGGGGCATCAGTGGGGGGCCGCCCCAAACCCAAAAAGCTGAGCCAACATGAGAAAGGACACTAAAACCCTCCGGTTCCTTCCTCCCTGAAACAAAGAGAACAGCCATCATCATTGCCTCCTGGCCATACAGTCTGGTGGGGGGAGTTAAAGTTTTGAAATTTCAATATCTAGCATTTATTCAATCCTTTTCTGTTTCTAGTGGGCACCCTTTTGGTTTTGGTGTTCTTTTTCCTTTTTCTTTTTTTCTTTTTTCTTTTTTTCTTTTTTCTTTTTTCTTGTTCCTTTTCCTTTTCCTTTTCCTTTTTTTCTTTTTCTTTTTTCATAAAAAGTTTGGAGTTTTTTTCACTTTCACCCACTGGTTTTATTTTCCCATTGGCAAAAGGGATTACTGGAGTCCTTTTCCTCAGAGGAAACACTTATTTCAGAGTGTTTTCTGCTAAATTTGTCTCCAAACCGAGACACTTGCATATAGAAACTGCATTCACAGTTATGCTACTGAATTATCCTTATTGAGAGGGAGCTCTTGATACAAACTGATGCAAAACTTTGGTAAGAATTCAGGTTGAACATGAAACAAGCTGGTTCTTCTCAGCCCATAACATGGGAACAAATTCTCTTTAATGAACTCAAGTCAGAAAGCAAAGTTTAAGTCAGTGCCTTATATGTAATTCTGGTAAAGATGAGGTAGAAAGAAACCGATGAAAAATTTGTGGACAAGGGTTGATGAAAATGGCAAAAAGAACTTGATTTTGAGATTGTTTATCAGTTGTTAAAACATTCAGAAAGGGATTTAAGTTTCATAGTTTGGTTGAAGACCAGATCTTTTATGGATTCTATTAAGACCTTCCTGAGGTTTTGAGAAGGTTTTGACATAGCCCCTTCTAGGAAACATGTGGCTTTTCTGGTATGCATCGAGAGGCTGGGAACAGCTGCTTTGGACCAGTGTGCTTCTTTCTAAAGCCTGTGCCTGCAGAAAGTATTTCTCAGAAAAATCTGTAATCTTTCTCCATTGATCCTCACTTATCTGGGCCCTCCAGGAATTACCAGCCGGCCTACCACAGCAGCCAAGGTATTTGTACAGCAGTGCTTCCTGTGGGTCATACCACATGACTCTTGCAGTTTCTCTGTGCCACATAATTAGCTTGTTTGAAATGACAATATGGGTGATATGCCAGAGTGAAGAGTTTTGCTGCTAAATTCAGTGATGCTAAGCAAGCAAATGAGGATTTGGCCCATCTTAGCATTTATTTCTTTTAAGAGGGAATGACTTTGAAAAGAGCCTATGGTTCCACGGGGCTGCTATTAACATGGCTCACTAATCATAATTACTGTGGAATTTCCTCTTTGAGGAAATCCAACTGTGAGTTCATAAACCTCTCAAAGCAATGGAGAGGAAAAACAAAATTCAAACAACTTTTCAGTCCCTTAAACCTTGCTTTTTATTTACAGCTTTTTTTCACTGTTCATTTTTATTTTGTAGCAATGAAAGTTGCCTGAATGGGGGAAATATTACACAAATAAACCCAGAAATGAAGCAGTTCCACCTCATCTTTATTGATGTGTATTATTTTTTACTCAAAGTGGTGAAACAGGAATATTTTTTTCTTTTTTTAAATGAATGTTTTTGCTTTATCTTCCATACAATAGTAATGCACTGCCATTTTAGAAATTTGAGATGCATTGAAAGAATACTGGACCTTCCACTGGATCTGTGTGTTTATGTTGCTGATACATTATACATTGTTAATAAAAAAGACACAGTGATCCATACTAAGTCATTTTGCATTAGAGGGATCTCATTCACAGCTTTGGAGAAAGTAACATTTAGCAATGGTGAATTATGTTCCTTAAGTATATATATATTTATAAATTACAGCTTTAGAGATGCCAAAGAACATGCATTTGGTTCTGGTTAATTTGAAATGAAAAGCTCGAATATATGCACAGTGTAGGGTCAAAAGGGGTAAACCCTCCCACATAGTACTCTCTTATTTTGAGCAAAAATAAAAACTGCATGACTTAGTAAGCCTAACCTGGTGAGATGTTCCAACCTTAGTCACAAACATAACCTTGCTGTTTGCACAAGGTCGGCTGGCCCCATTGCTATCTCAGAGATGCACTCTGCAAACCTACTCTACCTTGAGAGGAAGCAGAGATGATCTTTTATCAAGTAAAAACCTGCAGCCTGATGCCATCTCACTATTTTATCAGTAAAACTTGCTTTTAGTGTCCAAAGTCTAGTCTATACTTAGCTTTCCATCCTGCCTACAGAATCCTGATCATCTGTCAGCACAGTTAAAATAACACTAGTGGTACACATCTTGCACAGACATTGTGCCAAAAGGAGATGAGCAGCTGAGCTGGCACAGAGATCTTCCAGCAACAATCCTGTGGTCCTTAGAGTCACTGCTGCCCTGATTTGAATGAGATCGGGAGCTTCCTCTTCCAAATTTCTAGATAATCTCCTTTTAAAAACTGAGCTCACTGCCACAGTATGTGGTTCATGTAAAGCCACCTCTAAACAAGCTGTTTACTCAGACAGACAAATGGATGCAGAGGAGATGAGGTGCAAAGGGGAGAGTTTCATGCTGCCTGAAGATTATAGAAGTACATTGGTCCAGCAAAAAAATATGGACTTCCCTCCCCACCCCTCCCATTTGTGCTATTGCTCTGATGAATTAAATGTCACTCTCAGCAAGGATCTCACCATGGTCTTACCCATCTGAAAGTAAGCAGCCTGGAGTCTTGTATCATTTGGGAGCTAATTAAGGATGTGGCAAAGTCCATGGAAAGAAATCTCTTTAAAGACCAAACTAATTCTAGACAAAAAAAAAAGCTCTCTCTGGGCTCTACAGGATGAACTTTAACACTTTATTCAGCCATGAATTTCAAATCTACATTTCGTTTTGAGGTGGCAGCTGGCAGCAACTGCAGATGAGCAAAATGGTTTTGTTTTAAATCAATAAGATTTATTCTATGTCCATTCACTGGACATGTTCATGAAGAGGAAAGAAGCAGCAGCATCCTTCAATTGCTCTTTTTAAGTTGCAAAGTGCTAATACAATAAAAATGAAAGCATAAAGAAATGCATTTAAAATGGAAAAGGTCTATGCAAAGCAAGGCCAGAGCATTCAGGTTGCATACAAAAAAAATCTCAAAGGCATGATTGTAAGGGAATCTGGGCACTAGGCAATCTGTGTAGTTTTACAGAAGAAACCTATGAGGTAGACTTTGAAATAAAAACCCACACATTTGGGTTTTTGTGCCTGAGGGGTTAGTCTAAAATAAACCACAGGAATGCTGGGCCTTAACTTCAGGGCAGACCTAGTAGTCACAGCAGCTCAAAAAACACTGAAAAGTACACAGATTTTGTGTGGGACTTGTATGTGGTGAGAAAATGGACTAATCCAAGCAGCTACAACCTCTTTATCTGACCTCATTAGTACACAAGGCTTTAGAACAAATGCTGAAGGAAAACTCATTAAAGATGTGGAAATACATGAAAACCTAGTTAAAATGCAGCAGTACTTCCACAAAGATAGAACATACCAGACTAAGCCAGTGCAATGAAGTCTGATAAATCATTCTCTTAGACAATATAAATACAGTAGATGAAATCCATCTGGACTTCTATAAAACATTTGAGCGGTTGCCATGTGAGAAAATATTAATTAAGATGGAGAGATGTAGATGAATGTAAGAAATGAAAAGTGAGGACAATAGCATGTGCTGAAAAGAAGACTCTTGGTGGAAGGAGGTTACTAGTGTGCTTCCATATGGACCAATCTCAGAAAACTAATCTTGGTTAAAATTTTATTAGTGATCTTGGCAAAAAACACGTGTGTGCTAGTGAGACTTGCTGATGACATAAACCTAAGACCTGCTGTTACAAGAGATAAGGATTGGAATACCTCATGGAAAGAATTGGATTAGTCTGCAGAAAAAGAAGCTACGTGTAATTTAATAGAGGAATTGCCAAGTTGTGCCCTTAGCAGAAATTCCTTTTAATTTTAGTGGGGTGAAGAGGACGGACAGAAGAAAGAAAAAGCATTGCACAAACTAATCACTCAGCCTGCAGTGCCAGTTCTGCCTGATGGGCACATGGAACTGTCTGGGCAGTCACACCCTGCAGCCACAGCCCCCCTTTCTGATGGCTGTCACCAGCAGAAGCAGGGGGAAGTGAGTCTGGCAGCATTTTCCTGGAGCAGTGGAAGTATCTGACAATTTCTGACTTGGTGGTGCAGTGGCCTTGTGCCTCTAATTGTGGGGGTTTTTTTCCCTCACCATTGATTTATCTCAGTTTATTTCCCATTCTTTTACAGGCAATTTCTCTGCGTGAAAGTGAGTTCCAGGGGGTGTGAAGAAAACAACATCATACTGGTGAAACTGAAGGAAAAACCTGGAGCCTTTTGGCAGGCTGACGACGGTGCTTTGGACCTGTCCTAAGTGTGTGGGGACGTGAGTGGACCCGGAGGGGCTACAGGTGCCACACACCTATGCAGAAATATCTAAGGAAAAGAGTAAATTGTTGTTGTTGTTGTTGTTGTTAGTTTTTGGTTTGTTTTTGTTTTTGTTTTTGTTTTTGCACAGGCTGGCAACTAACAGTGGGCAGGCAGTGCCTGCTCCCTCCTGGGGCTGAGGGGGCAATGCCACCCACCCCAGCAGCCCCGAGTGCCCTGCTGGGATGAGCGAAAAGCGGGAAGCCATTTATTTCTTTCCCGCCCGAACAAGCGAGAGGCGGTGAGAGGAGGTGAATCCCCGCACCCTCCTCTCGGCTTTCCGGGCCGCGGCCGCTCGGAGGGCGGAGGACCGAGCGCCGCCGCCTTCCGCCGCCGCCCCGGGCCGCGAAACCGAAAGGCCGCGCCGGGCTCCGCTGCTCCACCCGGCGGCGTTCCCTCCGCCTGCTGCGCCTCCGGTGAAGGGTAAAAATAAAGGGAAAAAGGTAAAAAAGCCGGCGGGCTTCCTGGAGGGAGAGCGGCTGGGAGGGGCGCGGGGGCGGTGGGACCCCGGGGGCTCCTCCAGAGAGCGCCTCGGAGGCGGGTATGGGTGCATGGATCTGCGCGTCAAACCAAGCGCTGTGTGCTTCTCGGTTTGGCAGCCGGCTGGGCTGCCCTTTTACCCTAAGGCAGCATTTTTGGGGGGGATGTGAAGTGCCCTCTCCAAAGCGGAGCCAGCCGTTTGCGTGGTCTGGGATCCGACCCACGCTTTGCCCCATCGGGCAGCGGCTGCACCGAGCTCACCCGGCGGCGGCGCCGCCAGGCTTTCGGGGCTCCTTCTGCAGGACACCTTCGTGATTACTGTTTTCCCACAATAATATGGTTCAAAGGTCATAGCAGGAAAGATTGGTACCGTAGCAGGTGTCATACGAGGCTGTTACTTTACACGGATGTTTACGTTTCTGCGTGAGAACGGAGTTGTGGTTATTTGCTCAAGGATGCGACAGCATCTCTATACATTCTCTGTACATTGAGAACGTTTGGTGGGTTTGACCGTGGGCGGGTGAATTTGGACCCTTGTGGATATTCCCACTGACTTCATAGGAGAGCTCCGTGGGACAACAAGTTTCTGCATAGTATTCTCTTGCAGAATTTGCGTTTGTGTTATTGCACTGACAAGAAACAGAAAATGGAGTGACAATTGCAGCAAGCATTCCATGGTTTCTGGATGTGGTGCAAGCTGTGCATCCTGAGACTGAACACTCTAAGCCATAAAATAGCTCTTGAAGAACATCTCCAGCAATGTATTGGTGTGCTGTGCTTTTGGGGTTCTGTTTCCTCCTCTTTGTTGACACATCGCTTGAAAATTATTCCTCTTCACCCCCACTATGATAGATATTTGTACACAGTTATTTCACTTTTCAGCACTCTGTCTGTATGCGTGCATCCTATATTTGGTGTGTAGTTAAAATCCATATCGTTGTACGTATGCATAAGGAGCTGAATTTATGTTGTATGTGGAACATTTCCAGATGTCCGAGCAATGACTCCACTGCTTTGTCACAAGTTTTCCAGGCAGAAGGTGACACAAAATTTACTTAAGGCTGATTTAATTCCTGGGGGAGCTGTGGTAGGCTGTGAGTGCATACTAAAACCGGTTCTTCTTGTTTGCTGCCTTAACATTCCTGCAATTCCTGCCATCCAGCCCCCCTTCCCAAGACACCCTGGTGGAAGTCCACCAACAAGCTGAAACCGTTCAGGCCAGGCAAAAGAGACCAAGCCTCTTCCCACACTTTCACAGCAGGGAGGCAGCCCATTCCCGGTTGGATGCCTTTTCCCTTCCCACAAGGGTGGCCGAAGGGACAGCCAGGATTCCCGTCCTTGCTGCAGTATTTTCTAGTGACGTCCTGGCCGGCGATTTGGCTTTCCCTTTCTTTTTAACACCGGTGAGCTATTGGCCTCTTACTCTCTGAGCTCAGTGATGGCTCAGCTTCTCATCAGGACTTGAATCAAGTCCAGCCTGGGTGGCTGGACACAGAAGTCAAGCTCCTCACGGAGCAGGAGTCAGGGTCATTGAAGGGAGGAGCCTTTTTTCAGACACCGCAGCCTCTCCCAAGGAGGTGTGACCCCTGATTTTTGGAGGTGTTTCGGCATCTAAGTGTGATATTTGCCACTGAGGTGTTACAGACCTTCAGGATGCTGTCTAAAGGGGCATGCTATTTTAGCCTCTGATCAAGGAGTCTGGTAAGAGTTCTCTGAGTAGATCGGAGTCGGTCACTGATGTTTCTGTAACCAAATAAATTACTTATTAAAGTTGCTTTGACCCAGATAATTTATTCCAGTATCTTCAGATGAAAATATACGGTAATGCTGGGTGTAACTTCATTAAGTGAAATGAAACAGAGTTCCTTTTGTGATTTTTTTTTTCATTGTTAGAACAGGAATTCAAAAAGTAAATAAGCATGGGGAGATTTTTAGTTCTCCTGGACTGAATAAATGTTTGATAGTAGTACTGCCAGGGGAAATGTCTAAACAGTACTTTTTTGTACTCCCCTATGAACTTCAAACATTTTTTTTAAAAAGAATATGCACAGAGACATGAAGTCATTGTGTTCAAAGCTGAGTGAGTATTCTTTTTTATGGGCTTTAAATTGAAGAGAATTTTTTTTAGACAAATTGTTCAGTGATAGTATTTGGCTAGTTTTTTTATGACTTTGAAATTAACCCTTTAGGACTTTGGGCTGCCTCTTCTGTGTGGGTCACAAAAACATCAAGGAATACTTGGCATGATGCTGCAGGATCATGGTGATAAAGGTGAATATCAGAGCTTCAAGAAGAACTTAGTTGTTCTGGGACACAGGGTGACATCCCCTGACATAGTGGGACATGGTGACAGCATAGCCCACTGAAGATAACGTAACAATTTACATCATATTCCAAGTCTCTGCAGACAGACACTTTAAAACCACCCCCCAAAGTTTAAACTAAATCTTATATGAATAAGCTCCTTGTAGAATTCTCAGTGGGGATTTTACTGAGCCATCCCAGGCTCACACTGGTGAGTATGGAGGCTTGGACTGGGTGCAAAAATGGATGCACAGGAAAAAGTTTAAAGGTTATTTACAAGGAAATAGGTATTTTTTCCCCTGTTTTCCTGATGTTACCCTCTCACACGTGTTTACTAAAATTTTTCCAGAGATGCCTACGAACTAAAAAGCTGTAGAGCCACCTCTGCATGAGTATTAAGGAAAACTGATTACACATTATTTGTTAGACCACTGAATGTAATGTCTATAAATGCACAGTAGTGTGCATGCTGAGAATCCAGTGTATTGGATGCTCCATCTTGAAATACTCCTTTTATCATATCACAAAGAAGAACTAGAGAAGATTCAGAATATAAATGCAATGAGTCTGTTCTTAATTTTAAGAAGGCATTGAATCATTATGGAAGAGTGTATATACAAGAAATAGGCAAGACTAAAATGTTTTTGTTCAGAGTCTACACGTCTTTCTGGTTATTGTTCACTATTTAAATCTGTCATGTGAGGCAGAAGAAAAGCACAAAATTATTGTTTGCTATATACATAATCCTTCATGAGGTTTACATGTACTAAATATATAGAAGAATTGAAGCAATGAGAAAAGTCAGGAGTTTTGTGGGATTCTTTATATCAATCTTACTCTCCGTCTTGGTCAATGTTACTAATGAAAGTCTGTAATGTCAGGTGAGCTTCTAATTTAAAAGTTGTCCCAAACTGTGGAAACCACTTGCTTGTGAAATCTCACCTGCAGAGTGTCCTCCAGCTCTGGGGTCCCAGCACAGGAAGCACATGGAGCTGCTGGAGCGAGTCCAGAGGAGGCATCAAGCTGATCCAAGGGGTGGAGTGTCGCCCTGATTTTTTTTAGCCTTCTCTTCTGTTTCACAGTTTCATGTTTTGGGTTCTTTCTCACGCTCTAGTCTGTAAATACTGACCAATGTTATTGTAGTTTCAAGGAAAGTTTTCATTCCTGTTCTTAGAGATATGGACAGCTGATGGACAGTTGTCTTGACCAATGGGATGGGGAGAGGTGTCAACCTTCTCCCCCAATCCCTGGCCTTTGTAGAAATACTATATAATAGAGTCAGACTTTTAAATAAATAAGAGNAAAATACTATATAATAGAGTCAGACTTTTATAAATAAATAAGAGTTCTAATTCATACCTTCTAATCAAAGTGTGAGTATGTGTTTGTGTGTGTGTGACAAACTACGTCAGTGAAGCACCTCTCCCATGAGGAAAGGCTGAGGGAATTTGGGTTGTTCAGCCTGGAGAAGAGAAGTTTCAGGATGAATTCATCATGGCCTTCCAGTACGTGAAGGAGGCAACAAGAAAGATAGAGAGAGACTATTTAGAAGGGCCTGGAGTGACAGGACAAGGGGAGAATGTGTTGAACCTGACAGAGAGTAGGTTTAGACTGGATGTTAAGAAGTTCTTTCCTGTGAGGGTGGTGAGGTCATAGCACAGGTTACTCAGAGCAGCTGTGTCTGCCCTGCCCCGGGAACTGTTCAAGTGGTCAAGTGTTGGATGGGGCTTGGAGCAACCTGGTCTAGTGGAAGGTGTCCCTGCCCGTGGCATGAGATGAGCTTCAATATTCTTTCAAACCCAAGCCATTCTGGCATTCTGTGATTCTGTGAAATGTAAAATTATTCTTGAATTTTTCTTTGGTTGTAATTTCAAAGCATCTATAAAAGCCTAGTAGGGGATGTGATTTGAAATATAAAGATGTGCACTGATGTGAATAGAGGGGAAAACTGAGGTGGACTGCATTATGGGAGGATTTGGTTTCAGAGTTAAAGTCGAGGCAGCTATTGTTGCTGCTGGATTATATGGCTGGTATTGAAGAAATGAACTGGTTTGGGCCCACCTGAGTTCTTTGACCCCAGCAGAACAATCACTGAGTTATCTGAAACACTCATTGGCTGCCTTGTCAGCTCAGTGGACACTGTGCATTGAACTCTTGTAGTAAAACACTTCCATGTGTTTTACAGCATTACATTTCCTGCACAGTAAGTTATCATAACATAACAAACTATCCAGCTTAATATTTCATCTTAATAATTGTGAGGAAATGGAGAAATAATTGGTTTGGGCAAACCAACAGCTAGCTGGGTCTTCAGTTAAGGAGCAGTCTTAGTTAAGAAACAGTCTAGTGCAAATGAAGGAACAGTGGGATGACAGGTGTTGTTATCAGCATTTAAGCTGATTTTTGAATTGAGATTTATAGCTAAACACGGGCTATATGATTACCATGTAAAATGGCTTTTGGAACTCCAGTACTTCACAGTACTGTTTTGTTTTGCGCAGCTTGGAGGTGGAAGGGATGATGGTAAGCTTGGGTATTTTGGCAAGAACTAGAAACCTTGACCTGTGTTGCATAAATATAAGAAGAACAGGAGTTTATTTTAAAAGCCCTAATTTATTCCACCCAGAGGAATCCCCAGTGAATAATTATGCAATTAAAAGAACCCTTTTATCACAATACACCAACCCTTTGTCCAGTAACTTGTCAAAGGAATTTAATTAAAACCCACAATCTTAAAAACATACTTGTCTGCAACTGAAAGTATGTAATCCCTTGAGATGGAAGCTAGTTAAACATAATTCTGCCACATTAGTGCCACAATAGTGTGTACTACAGTATATTAATTTGGAGACCAAGCTCCATGGATGGCTTGTCATTAGTGTTTATTATGATTACATTATAGTAATTTTTGTTTAGTCAATAACCAGTTTTGCTGAATCCAAAAAATGGTGTAGTGCAACCACTTATCCATGTTCAGATAATTTTGTCCTAATGATAGGGCAAGCTTACATAAGGTTTTCTGTCAACTGGTTATACATTAGGGACTCTTTTTTTTTTTACCTCATGTGCTTGTACTGTGCCATTTGAACAAGTGTATGTGATAAGAAAATATCTGCACTGTTTCAGACAACAAAAATGTATTTCCAAACCCTTTTTGCTAGTAATGGCTAGAAACAGGCCCTTTACTTTAGTCCTTTTAGAACTGGGAATGGCTGATACATGCAGGTATTTATATGCAGTAGGGAAACACTCTTTATTTCACTGTGACCTGCTTAATTCTTTCTCATAAATAGATTTTTGACTCCTTCCAGCAGGAAAGGTATGGCAGGGGGTATGGGGAAGAGATTATGCTCACATATTTTGTGGTCAGTGAAAAAACAGTGTGTCACAGGTTTTCCAGTAGAGGAAAACTGGTGACTGAGAGTCGCGGTTTAAGGTTTCCTTACCTGCTCCAGTTCTGCAACTGTGACCACAAGCATTATAAAGGCAGGCAAGGTGAAATGTACTTTGAGGTTGTACATAAGGTATAACTGTAGAAAAATGTTTCATCAAGTGAGTGTCATCATGGCAACCTGCAAAGTGACAGAGGGGAGAAGTAGATGGGATATGAGGAGGAAATTAGGTTAGATATCAGTGAGAAATTCTTCTCTGTGGTGAGTGAGGCTCTCGCAAAGAGCAGCTGTGGCTGCCCCACCCCTGGAAGTGTCCAAGGCCAGGTTGGATGGGGTTGGAGCAACCTGGGATAGTGGAAGGTGTCTCTGCCCCTGGCAGGGGATGGGATGAGATGAGCTTTAAGATCCCTTCCAGCCCACACCAGTCTGTGATTCTATGATCCTGGAATAGACACTGAAAAGACTCAATTGCATGAACTTGGGCCTCTAAGTGTAGGACAACATGTAGCATCACTGAGTAGACACTGCTTGCCTGTTTTCCAAGTTGAAATGGAGTGGATGAGCCCAGTAGAAAATTCCTTTCAGAGAAATCAGCAATGTTTGATCAGTGTAGAATTTGGCAGGCTAAATTACAGATGCTCTTGACAGAGAGACAGTCTTCCTTTCTTTCTGATTTTCAAGGCTGTGTCTCAATCCATTGAGGAATCAACCTTTCTGTGTGCTTCTTCTCTGATCATTCTGTGAAAAGAGGTTGAAAAACCCCTGAACTAATGTCATACAGAAAGAATAAAGTATTTGGATTGAATACGAATTCAATCCAATTTGACATATGAATGTAAATTGACATGTGAATGTAGTTTTTAACCTTTCTCTCTTACATTTCAACATAATATTTTTTCATGTTAGCCTTAAAACCATGAAAGTTCTTGTCTTATTTCTGGGACAGACTAGTGATACTACACAGCACAGTTATTTTGTATGGAGAGCTGTCAATTTTAAGAATTATGATTTTTTTTTTTACTGCTTTTATTAATTCTGAAAGAACCAAGGTGTCATTATAACATGTAAGAACCCAAACAGTGTTAAATTTTATGCACATGATAAATGCTAATCAGTTGCAGGAATATTTCTAAATATTTTGCTTTAAATATTAGCATGACATTTTTCTGTGCTCAGCAATAAGGTCATCAATTTCTATAGTTCCAGTGAAGAACAGCTATTATGCTTTTAAATTTGATTGAAATATCCATGCATAGTAGTATAAACCTTTGTAAATATCTTGGTCTGGAGGACAGGTGTCTGCCAAGGAAAGCAGGAATGGAGAATATGACCCCCCTTCCCTCTGAATTATTCTAACTGTGAAATTAAGGGGTTTTCAGGCAAAAATATGGGAAAAGGATTAACAGTTCTTTACTTTTGTAGATGTTACATGTAAAAAGTAGGATACAGGATGTAGTTTTGAGATAAGTACTGTCCCAAGACAGAATCAACTTTGGGATGGACAAAGTTGGGACAGTTTCAAGTGTAAGACCTGAAGCTAGGGTTTTTTTCTATGAAATGCAAGGCTAATTTTTTGGAACATGACGCTTACTTACATAACACAATGCTTAGTACGCACGCACAACCTGTAAGGTTATCCAGAGGAGAATGAGGAAGACTGTGAGCCTTCATCCAAAAGACTGCCAAAAGAAGACAGAAGACCCTCTAACAACAAGTGAAGCATGCTTCATCAAGTACAGTGACACAGATTTTTAGAATTGGAAATAGGAGGAAATTTACAGGAAATATTGATGAATATGTATTAGCACATCGTACATAAGTTTAGTTTGAATTTCTCTGTTTCATACGTGAGGAGGGAGATAATCCCTCCCCGTACCCTGGTCGTTTTTGCTTATGCCTTACCAGAACCTTAATCAAACTTAATTAATCACTGCCAAATTTTTCTATGCTTATTTGATTGTATTAATTTCATATAAAATTGCTGCTCAATTAAAATCGCTGCTAAATTTCAACTTTGTTGCTTATTAAATTGCAAATTGCTGACTTCATTCATAACAAGGGGCTCGGAGATCCCGGGGGTTTTTCCCTGAGGGATCCGAGCAGATGGCGAGGGCTCCTTTGGTGAGCTCCACTCAGGATAAAACAAAAAAAAAAGGCAGCAGGAGATGGAACCCCGCAGTGGTGGCGAATTGTCCCCTCTCTCCGGATGCTGAGGGCACAAGAGCAGCTGCGCCCAGCCCCTTCAGCCCAGCTCTCGGTCCTTCCCGGAGAGAGCCCCAGGTAAAAAGAGGGAGCAGCGCGCTGCCCCCCTCCCCTGAGCTGCGGCGACTCTTTTGTCTCTCCTGAGCACCCGGTTATTGTCTCCTGGCAGCGCCTATGGGGGGAAATTCCCCGGGAGAAAGAGACAAAAGGGAGAATCCTAAACCCCAGCAGTAAACTTGCAGTGAACTTTTCAAAGTAACGATCCTTTAGTTT